>VDFB02056246.1:0-57418 GCA_007258455.2 Sequoia sempervirens | reverse complement strand
GGATAGAATACTAAAGGACGGAGAGGATAAGGTAGCCCTCAAGGCTGAAATCAGACAGCTTCGTCAGTATATTTCTAGCCTTGTGCATAGACCCGATGCCATTAGTACACTCCCACCGATGCTTGAGCCTCCAGCAGAGCAAAGTCAACTCAATCACTTGGTTGCATATGGCAAGCGTTTGGAGGAATGGGAGGAGGAGTTCGTTGCTAGAGGCCGTACTATGCTTACAGAGTTATATCAGTTGCGGTACAATGCACATGAGCTCCGTCTTCGTCTTCAGGATGAGGAAAGAGATATGGCAATTAACAAACCCCGGGACGAGATTATGATTGCTCACCTGAGTGTGGCTTATGATACAGTCACGGATGCAGAGGACAGAGAGGCTATCTACTCTTGGAAGACAGAATTGGTTTTCAGGGTAAAGATAGAGGACAGTTTAGCATCAGAGTTGGCTGAGAGTAGAGAGCACGTCACTAGTGCACTCCGGCTTGTGAGGACTTTAGTGTCCCGCTTACCGTGCCGTTATCAGATCGAGGGTGGTGCCTACGTGGAGCTTAATGACGCCTACCGTAACTCCGCACTCATTCATACCATTTTCAGTGGGGAGACAGTTGGCTGTAAGGTTACTCAGCTTACAGTCATGTCAGCATTGTTTGATGAGGCAGCAAGGACTAGGGGCGAACTTCAGTCTCAGATCACGGCTGGTGAAGATATGCTACATCGACATAGTGTTCTTCGTCAGAGTCTCATAGCTCCAGACAGTGATGCAGTTAACAATCTCATTGAGGGATTGATTGCTCGAGATCACGACCAGTAAACTTCAGTTCCCACCTCTCAGGATAGACATTACACACACGAGTTGAACTGAGTGTTACCCTTTCCAGTTAACTCGAGGTTGTCATCACATGCATATCTATTCTGAGATCAGCCTTTACACACTTGGAGTTTCTTTTAGGGTTTTTCGTTAACTGATGGTAGTCTTCCAGTTAACTTGCTTTCAATAAGGACGTGCATGCTCGCACAATTGTCCATTTTTAGATTAGATGTTTCGGTTAACTGATGGTAGTTTTCCAGTTAACTGTATAGTTTACTTCATTAGGGTTTGCAGCAAATCTTGCATGCATTGCAAGAACTGTAGATGACTCAAGGTGATTTTAGGGTTCCCTACACCTTGATGTATATAAATAAGAGCTTATGCTCATTTGTAAATAACTTTTGCTTGAGAGAGAAATATATGCTGCGCCTACCTTGCCCTCAATATTGCTCTTTTTGGTACTTGTTCATGTGTCTTCACTATTGCAATTGATTGTTATGCCACATAGGGTTTCGAAAGATTGTAATGCTGAATTCTTTCCATAGTTTAGATATATCTGTTTGAACATCTTTATCATTGAAGTCAATTGTTATGCCACATAGGGTTCCAAGAAATTGAGATGGTAAATCTGTTTTGTGTTAATTTACCATTGTGATCAATCGTTATGCCACATAGGGTTTCGAGAAATTGCAGTGATAAATCTGTTCTGTGAATCTTTATCATTATAATTGAAGGTTATGCCACATAGGGTTTCGTGAGATTGTGGTGATAAAGGCTGTTTGTGAAGACTTTACTTTTTCAATCGAGTGTTATGCCACATAGGGTTCCATAAAATTGTCTTGGTAAAGTCTTAAATCTGTTTTGTGCCTAATAAGCTGGTTTAGATTGAGATGATAGTTGTGCCACCTTGCCCTCAAGTAGAGAATCTAAACCCGTTTATCGTCAGTTAGTCAAACCTTGCTCCGTTTCCTCTCGCTCTGTTTTCCTGAGGAGATTGGATAGATTAAATTTAAGTTGTAGTTAGTAGATCTGCAAAACCAGAGAAAACTCAGCTGCAACGTATAGGTTCTTTCAAGAAAGCCTTGTGCCTCTACAGCTGAAACAAAAAGACAGGACATAGTTTTAGCTTATTTTCCTTTGCAAGTATATTTGTCAAAGCACAACGAGGGAGCTTCCCCTCCATAATTTGAAGAGCACTCATTGCGTAGTGTACACAGGCTGTTCATAACAACTTCTACTCCAGAGGTGTTAGTTGTTACGCCAACAAATTGATAGCTGGAAACATCACAAATAGCATATCCAATAGGGGCACAGCCTTAGAATGATGAAAAATCAGCAGCACTTGATGTAAAAATCTTACAAATGCTCAACAATTCAGCACAAGTGGTTCTTGGATGGAATCACCTCCAATGCATAAGAGGTTTTTTGTCCTTGAATGAAAATATGGAAACCAAGAGGGTTTTTGTGTTTAAGATCTCCCACACTAAGGGTTTTGTTCTTGAATGCTGACTACAATTTGGAAGGATAAGTGAAGTGACAAATTTGGATGATTTACTTTGAGCCTTGATCTCTCTTTTATAGGCATCCACTTTGGGCCTTCTTTTTTATTTAATTTTTATAATAATTTATTTTTTCCCTCCAAGTATTTAAAAATATTTTTAAATTACATGAAAAGACACTTTTTGAATTACATATTGAATAAAGTGTTAAAAACACATTTTGAATATTACATAGGCCCTATAATAATATTTAAGTTGCCCTTTTCAAAATAAATTAATTGGGTACAATTGAAATTATTATTATTTCTCTTGAGACAAGGATAGGTATCGGTACACCATTTTCAATAAAGATCGGAGATAGGTACTTGGAGACAGTTATATATGTATTAGACAATGCATATCTTCAAATAATTTTAAATACTAAAATGCTTAAAATTAAAAATAAAACTAACATTTGAAAGTATTGAAATAGATTAATTATATTGAATCTTGATATTTGGTAATAATCGTCATGATAGATTTTTTAAAGAATAATCACCTAGAGATAAAAAAAACTAGGAGGGGAGTCCCATTATTTTAAAAAGCATCATATGAGGAACCTTGGAAATGACTATATTTTTAATCAATTGATAAAACTTTGGGATTTAATAAGGAAATTTTCTACTACCAAAAAACTTCTAAAATTTTATTAAAAATAAATAAATTACAAGTCTATTAGTGTATTTGTTTAGTTCTTTTAACTTCTTTCAACCACATATAAGCACTTTTAGAAAATCTGATGTAATTTATGTGATCTATTTGAGAAAGATCTATGGGAAGTTTCCTCATTCTCAAGGGATGCTTATAGGAGATGTATATGAGATGCAAAGAAACTTCATTTGGTGTCTCCTAAAAGTTTGGAGTATAGGTCTTTGAGATGGGGATGTGTTTCCAATATGGGAGGTGAGTAGTGAGTACTAAGGATCAAGGTATGAGTCTCCTAGTAACTATGTTCCTTGGCCTACAAGGAATAAAGAATTGACTACAAGTCCTCAATTAATCCTTTTTAATTTGGAAAAGGAGACGTGACAAATGTTTTGGAAAGCTAATAAGAGAACAACACCCAAATTTTTTTCAAAGAAATTCTTTGAATTGAAAGAGCAATTTGATGCAAAAATGAAGGAATATTTGCTGATATGAATGGCATTATAGTTTATAGATTTCAGTCAATAATTAGAATGCCATTTTCATCAGCAATTGGCAAGAAGGGTTAGAGGCCGGTTTTGGCATTTACCACAATTTATGTGGCTATGCCATCTATCTCTATTTTTTATTCATTTCCATCACGTTGATTAGTCCAAATTAGTGCCAAATGTAAATTAAGAACTATTGAAAAGATATTTTGGCCAAGTTTTAAAAATATTGTTTATTTGTATAAAGCTTTAGTTTCATAAAAACTTAGTTTAGATTTTTTAAAAAAAAAAATTATATAGTTCGGCCTAAATATTTTTTGTTCTTCCCAAAGAAATAGTATTAATTTTGAATCCTTCAATTTGGGTTGAATCTCTTGATAGAACTTTGTGGGCAGTGGTAGTAATTAACACCCTTACAAGTCTTTTGATTGGGGGGGGGGAGAACATAAACTCATGGTGGAAACAGGTTTAATAAAAGCTATGGTTTGTACCATAAAAGCTGTATTGTGTGCTCCACATGATCATATGGATTAAGTTGCCTAAGTAATGCAAGTTTTGCAAGAGGATGGAGGTTAATTACTAGTCTTGAGTTTTCTAATAGCTCGGAGATTGTTTCATTGCTTTAGTTGCAAATTAGAGTGAAGAAGCTTACAAAGTTGAAAATGGTGTTCATGATGGAGACCATTCTTCTACTACCCAAGAGAGAAGACTTTTAAGTAAGGCCTAGATTGGTTGAAGACAATCATTATGTCAAGTGGAGGCCCATACCACACTTATTATGATTAGTTGAGTTTGTTCCTATTCACAAAATGCAGTAAAGATAAGTAAGGTCCAATTTGATTAATCCATGTGGCTAGTTATTTCCCTAGTCACAAGGTGTTGTGGAAATTTGTGCATCCTTGTTAACAACTTGGAAAGATGAACAATTAAGTGTGTTCCTTTTCATGTGAAAAAGCATAGTGAGACAACTCTTGCTATCATAATTTTGAAGAAGGGTAGCTAGATGTTTCCCCATTCTTGGTCGAGAGCTTAGTAAGGCCATTGCCACCAAGATGAATAATTGAGTGTGTCCCTGTTCACAATTATGTAAGCATGTGGAATTGTGTATTTGTCCAAGTACACATGTGAGAACTATTCTCTTGAAGTCTTAGGACCATAATTTGCATACTTGGACTTGGCTCACATTTAATAGACCAAAATTTTTCCATCTTGGCAAAAACTCAACAACTTTAAAAAAACTTAAATTTCTACAATTTTTTTTTTTTATGCAAAGTATAGTTACAAAATGTATCAGTTGTGTTTGGTAGAGCTAGTGCCCCTAGCAAGGTTGATGGGCAATGCCACTAGCAAGGTTCAAGGGTAGTGCCCCTTACAAGGCTTGAGGGTAGTGTTCCCAGTGGGGTTGAGGGGCAACACACCTCAGATAGAATTAGGGGTAGCACCCCCAAATAGGTTGAGGGGCAATGCCCGAGAATTGGGGGTAGCACCCCCAAATAGGTTGAGGGGCAATGCCTGAGAACTGGGGGTAGATAGATTTTTGAAGACCACATAGACCTTTAAATCCACTATAAAATCCTTCAAATTCGCTCAACAATGCAAAAATGCTGATTGGAGGACATAATAACCTGGCCAAAATAACCCTGGACAGAATAACCTGGTCACAATAACCCAAGGACAAAATAACCCAGGGTCATAATAACCCAAGCCAAAATAACCCGTGGTCAAAATAACCCATGGATAGAATATCCCCGTAAGAATATAGAGAAAGGAAAACAAAATGACCACGGGTTATTCTGTCCATGGGTTATTATGACCCTGGATTATTTTGTCCTTGGGTTATTATGATGGGGTTATTGTGTCTAGGGTTATTTTGGCCGGGTTATTATGTTTGGATACCAAAAATGCTAGTGTGTTCCTTCACCTTTGGCATAAAGGGCCTATAAAGCTAAAAATCTGCATTTTTATATATTTTTTGTATTTTTCCCACATCTACCTCTTATCTGTACACATGGGAAGTTTACAGTCAAACTTGTCAAGTACTCACCAAAAACTTGCCAACAACTTGCTAGAAACTCATGAGTGCAACTCATTGAGTTTTTTCTTGCAAAAACTTGATGTAGATTTTTTTTGCTGAGTAGTAAAACTATGCTTAGGACTATGTCATAATAAAGGGGGAATGCTATGAAATTTGTATTGCACCAATATATATATATATACACTTTGTGACAAATATTATTAGGGGGTCCTATTACAAGGCTTAAATAATTTAAACTTCTTATTGTTTGTTTGTTGGGGTTTTTTAGTTGGAACAACACCCACATAAAATTAGAAGAGGTGAAGAGATAAGTGGGCTTGAAAACAAGGTGTGCATCCTAGAAAGTAGTAGCTTAACAAAACCTTTGTAATGTTTAAATATCTCACTTAGTGTCAATAAAAGATAATGGTACAATGGTTTGTATTGCATATATTTATTATTGTTGACAAGTTTAGAGAGGAATTAACCCTCATTCTCGAAGGGCTTGTCTCTCCCCCATTGAAATTTCAGGGTTGCATATTGTAGAATTTAAACTTTTACCCCACCCCTTCTAACCAGGGTTTGCATTTTATGCCTCATTTCTTCACATATGTATAAACTTTAGAGCATCTCTTTCACATCCTCCTTGTCCAAAAATTGAATGAATCTTTGACACCATGTTGTTGCATCCATAAATGGGGTCAAGAAAAAGATAATGCAAATAGAAATGCAATGATGGAAATAAATTTACTCATGCAAATCCTAATGTTCAACATGAGAATGGAGGAGCTCTCCTCTCGCTAGATAATAGAATTGCAAAATTAGACAATAAATAAGGGTTTACTGCAATTTATACTCAAGGATTTTGAGAAATCCTACAAGCATAGTTGCTTAGCTAGACTATTTAACCCTTACCTACTAAAAGAAAAGGATAAACCCAAACACTATTATTAGGACCATGGGCTTAGGGTAAAATACCCCTTAGCATAATGCTGATAAAATATTATGTCAAGGACACAACACCTTAACCCTTGAGGGCAAGTTCAAAAGCCATATATTTCCTTTTGAAATCTTATTGCATTGAAAGGAACTGATTTTGACAGCAAAAAGGAATTGTGATAAGATTTCTAACTTGCTTTGATCTCTATTCCTTTGTTCTCTCATGTGCTGCTCCTTCCTTTTGCACTTTTCTTTAGTAAAATGACAATCTATTGAAAAGAGTATCTTGTGTAGTTTTGTAGTTTAGAGATTCTGCCAAGAAAAATGCTCATCTAGTCTCTCAAAGGTTTCATCATGTTGTTACCCTTACAAAATTCAACTTTTAGGCTCCTTTCTACTAGATTTGCTCTTAGTTGATTGCCATTTGTTTGTTAGTGATCTATGTATCTAATTTTTGTTCCTATGTACTAGGCAGATGCAATGGCTAGTTACCCATGCATTTCGGTGAGATGGAGCAATTACCATATGGACATTTTTGCATTCCTGTTTTTGGAGGCGACCTATTTTCACTTGATCAGTGTTTTTCAAGCTATCAGTACTTGTGTTTTCGACTTGCATCTTGCATGGTTGAGTAGTGTCGTTGGGGTCACTCGTGCAAATTCATGTGCCATTTGTATCTTTGATTGCCAAATGTTTTCCTTTGTTTGCCATCTAATTCGAATAGTGTCGTTGGGGACACTCATGCAAATTCTTGTCTTCTTGATCTTGATCATCATTTGGTGCAGAGGAGGTTCTTCATTTCAGCACTATATCAGACATCATTCAACAGCGACATCGTTCAACAGCTGTCTACAATTTCTTCGTCTTTTAGCATGTTCTTCATGTTCCTATTCTTTATGGGACACTGTTTTGGAGGCTTCATAGTCCTTCATTTGCCTTTCTCTCTTTTGGAGAGGAGTTTTTCCCATGGGGTTTCTCCTTTTTTTTAGTTGTGAGAGATTAGATTGTTTGCATATGGATACCTCATCTGGCCTTGTTTGTCAGGACCCATCATGCATTCTTTGCTTCTTATGCATTTGCTTTTTAGGTTTAATAGCTACTCCCTAAGTTTTCACTTAAGGGGGGGTGTTAGAGTAATCATGCATTAGCTAATAATTAATTAATCTTTAACTGATTATTAGACTAATTCATTTCATGCACTTAAGCTAAGCTTAGGAGTTTTTTTTTTTTGTTAATTAGAGTGAGCTATTATTAGATCATTTTGTCTCATCACGCAGGATGTAATGGTCTACCTCAATTTGTATACAATTTTTTTTTTGTTGATTTTTACCAATCTAGCTACTAAGACATTTCGTCAAATAGTTTATCTAGGTAATGCATCTGAGTGAGTTATCTCTGATTTAGCAGTCCGCAATCTGTCTTCTCACAAATGTAATTCATTCAATCATAACACATTGAGAGTACCAATGCTAGTAATAAGTAATTTGCATATAAATATGTTTCAATGGATTGTAGGGATATATTTTATTGACACTTTCCAGAGTTCCAATTAATGCAAATAAACTTATTTATGTGATAATAATGCTGTTAAGATCTAAGATTAATTTATGACAATTCAAATCCCAAATATAATGCCATCATCTTTCATTTATTTCTCCCAGACTCATAATTCTTCCAAACTTTCCTCAACCTTTATTCCCTATCCAAAGTCTTCAATTTGAAAATAAAATAAATTTCAGATTTGAAAATACTTGTAAGTCGCATCTCCAGTTTTTGCTCGATAATTAACTTCAACTCACATTGCTCTATTTAATTGTAGCTGCTCCCTTGGCCATTAACATATTTTATACATTATTGTTTCCAGAACGATGTGGCCCACCAAGTTAAAACTCCACTCTTAGCTGAAGCAGCAGCTTCCCATAATCTCTCTATGACTCCCTATTTCCACATTACCGCCCGTGTGATCCACCTGGCCTCCCTTTTTGGCAGAACTATTATTGAAACTGATTGTATAATGAATCCAATGGAACATTAAATAATACGGTGGCTCCTTCAACAATAAATCGATTGAAGATTATCGAAATACAATTATTGGCCCATAATTTTCTCTTCAGTGTTTAAAATAACTCTTCCTATTTATCATGGCTATTGTTTGATGTGTGATTATCTATATAGAGGGCGACAGTCCATAAGGAACTTGCATTCAAGCGCTGTCAGCATTAATTCTTTCACCATTAATGATAATGACCTTCTAGCAAGGAAAGGCGACTATCTAGAATTTTTATGGCTCCTCAAATCAATACCAGTAATGTTCTCGTTTTAACATAAATACTTCCATGATTTCTTAAAATGAGCTCTATGAATTAAGGACTGGGACAATAGATGTTTCTAAAGTGGCGTTGACTAAGTCCTTGAGGGTAACGACATGCCTTTGGCGTTAGAAAACTTCAATTAGCGAAACGTCTCATATTCCCACGACTCCCATCAATTTGATATCACTTCAAATCTTGAACGGCTCCTTTAGTATGAAAATTTGATAATAAATCTGAACTTCTTGAACTGTCAGCTCTCCCTTCTTTGTATTTTTCTTGTCGTATCCATTAGAGTTTGTTTCACAGTATACTCCTGAAGGCGTATTCTTGTTACAACAGCAACATCTTCTTAAATTACCGTACTCCACTTCAAAATTACAACTCCCTTAATTTTTGTGCCTTTATTAATTAAAGCTCCAAAAAAATTGACTACTCTTTAATTTCCGTTTCTTCTGTCATGTCCTTGATATAGAACATTAAAAATTAAAATAATTAAGTGTTGAGATGCAAATAAATAAAATAAGTGACGAATCATGTATAGTTATGCTTCTGAGCATAATATGTCTGCAATTTTGATGCAGAAAAATCAAGAAGGAATTGAATCTCCCATTGCTTTTATGAGCTGCCCTTTGAAAGCTCATGAACTTAAATATTCCTTAATGAAAAAGAATGCTTTTGCTGTGGTAAAAGCAGTTAAGTATTTCAGATTTTATATTCCGAATTCACATACTATTGTTCTAGTTCTTGATATAGCAGTCAAATCTATTCTGACACAACAAGATTTTGGTTCAAAAAGAGGTAATTGGGTAGCTAAGATTCAAGAATATGATCTTGAAATCAAGCCTACTAAATTGGTTCGTGGAAAAGGTCTGTGTCAACTTATGGCTGAGAATAATTTAGAAGAAGAAGAACAAAATGTTTTTGATGATCTTCCTAAGGTATTGTTTGTTAGTACTATCGATGAATGGTACTCCAACATTGCCTATTTTCTGACTTATGGTGAATGCCCAACGCATTTGTCATTTAAAGAAAAGAGAAATTTGAAGCTCAAAGCTGCAAACTATGTTCTTTGGGATAGTGGTTTATATAAACGGGCCATAGATGGTAATTTTCAACGCTGTGTTGATAAAGCATAGCAAGACAGATTGCTGGAATCTTTCCAGACTTTGGGGTGTGGTGGACACTTCTCACTGCCGGTTACTGCACATAAGATCTTAAGAGCTAGATACTACTGGCCAACACTCTTTCAAGATACATATGAATGGGTACGCAAGTGTGCAAAATGTCAGCAGTTTGTCGGTAAACAGAAGTTAGCAGCGTTGCCTCTAAAACCAGTAGTAATTGAAGAACCTTTCAGACAATGGGGAATTGACTTCATTGGTGTTATTAATCCTTCTTCAAGTGCTGGGCATTCATATGTTCTTGCTGCAACGGATTATTTTACAAAATGGGTGGAAGCAGTTCCAGTAAAACATGCCACCTCTGAAGTAGTGTGCAGATTTCTTAAAGAAAATATCATCTCCAGGTTCGGTGTTCCATACAAGGTTGTGACAGATAATGCAGCCACATTTTCCTCTTATGAGGTAACTCAATTTTGTTTTGATTATAGAATTATCTTGGCTCACTCTTCTGATTATTACCCTCAAGGTAATGGTCAAGCAGAATCCAGTAATAAAAGCCTGGTTACCATAATCCGAAAGCTTGTGGATGAAAATAAGAGAACATGGCACAAAGCGTTGTATGATGCTTTATGGGCTGACCGAATCACACCTAAAAGAGCCATTGGCATGTCTCCATTCCAATTACTCTATTGGCTGAATGCAAAAATTCTTATTACTTTTGAGCTTCCAGCTCTTAAGTTGGCCAAGGCTATTGAAGATGATACATTTGAAAGTTCTTTGGATAAACGAATAATGTTTCTTTCACAATTGGAGGAGCAGAGATCACAAGTGGTGGATCGTATCAATAATCACCAAAAGCAAGTCAAGGCTCTCTTTGATAAGAAAGCAAAGCAGAGAGCATTTCAAGTTGGAGATCGTGTTTTGCTTTGGGATAAAAGAAGAGAACCCAAAGGCATGCATGGAAAATTCGATTCCCTCTGGTGTGGACCTTTTACAGTTCATCAAATTGTTGGTGAAAACAACTTTCTATTGGCTTCAAAAAAAAATTTGTACATAAGTCCCTTTAGTCTTTTAGTCTTTTGGTCTCTTATTTTTGTTTTATTCTTTTTCTTTTAGTGTCTTTTGTTTTGTCAACTCCATAACCCAATGGATACTAAGGCACATAAGATTCTGTATTTTACTACTTTCGTTTTCGAAAGTCGTTCCCTAGTCGGAGCCAGCTGTTATCTCTGATTTTTAACTTGTTAAAAATCAGGATAACTTATTAAAATTTTGAATAAAATTGAAATTTTCTCTACTAAGGCACATTTTACGAAGTGCAGATATTGGAAAATTTCAGTTTTAAGTACATGGTCCCCTAGAATATCCATTTTTCTTCGTTCTTGATCGTTTTCATGAGTTTCTGAGTCATTTTCCTTACATTTTTGACCAATTTCGGGTTTTTATGCCTTCACTGCAAGTAGGAGATTTAGTTCCTTATTCCAAGTCATTAATAGGAACTTTTTGTCTCTATTGCAAGTCTTTTTTGTTTTTAAATATTTCATTTTAAGTCATTTGTAGGAACTTTTTAAGTAACTTACATGTATAGGAACTTTTAGAGCACATTACAAGTTACTTTTTAAAAAAGTGAACTTGCAATTTGTCTTTAAAATTCCGATTTCACTTAAGTTACTTGTTATGAAGTCTAAAAGTTCCTATTTGAGTCTTTTCTTGTAAATTTACTTGTAAAGACTTCAAAAAGGTCCGATTTCATGTAAATTTACTTGTTTTGTGTCTTTAAAAATCCGATTTGAGTTATTTCAATATAAAGTCACTTGTAATGACTTCAAAAAGGTCCGATTTCATGTAAATTAGCTTGTAATTGCTCATGAAAAGCCCAATTTTAATTAAAGTCGCTTGCAACATGCATGAAAAGGCCCGATTTGAGTCTTTTGATGTAAATTAGCTTGCAATTACTCCTAAGAAACCCGATTTCACTTGGTGCGAGCTTGTAAAGACCTCCAAAAGCTCTGATTCAAGTTTATATCATTTGAAATCAGTTTATTGCTTGTTCTGAGCTTCAAAAACCCCAACGCCATTAATGGAGGAAGTTGTTTGTGTTTGAGTTTGCTTCTTCTCCTCTTTTCATGGTGGAATCTTGAATGTTTTGCTGCAATAAGAAGACTTTCAGCTGTGACAAATCATTCAAACTTCTTTGGCTACGCTTTTACAAGACGTCTAGGGTTTCTTCCTCTTTTTAGTTTGCAATCTTTTATTGCAGGTATGTTCTCCTTTATTTCATAGTTTCTTCTTGTTTTAATCTATTTGTTTTATGATTACATGGCACCTTTGTGTGAGTTGGTATTTGCATATTAAGAAAAAACGTGCTTTCATGAAAAATACGTTTTTCTTCGAGATACCTTTCATTTTTTTTATTCTTTCCATTTCAAAACGCCTTTCTTTCCATTTCAAAACGCCTTCATGAGAAACGTTATTGTTCATTTGTGAATGCCACGCGTTTTTCATTGCTTGTCTTTCTCAAAACGCGTTTTCATCTCATACCATTCCATACGCTTTTAATGATAAAAACGCGTTTTCCATTCCATTCCATTCGAAATGCCTTCCATAAAAACGCCTCTCATTTTATATCAAAATGTGTTTCATTTTCAAATGCCATATACCTTTATTCAAAACGCGTTTTATTCGCTCTCCACTCAAACGTTTTTATTTTTTCATTTTTCATTCCACCAAATCTTCACTTATTAAAAACGTCTTCCCAAACGCATTTTCCACCACATTCATATTCCAAACGCCTCCCTTCATTTCATTATGCCATCCTTCATTCGCCTCACTCCATCTTTAAACGTCATTTGCTGAAACACGTTTTTCATTGCCATTAGCTGAAAATGTGTTTTATTCATTTCGCATGCCTTTCATTGCCATTAGCTGAAAATGTGTTTTATTCATTTCGCATGCCTTTCATTGCTAAAACGTTTTCCATTCCATTTTCATTCGCCCTTCATTCATTCCATTTCATTCTCATTTTCATTGCACATTCACATTCCTCCATCTTCTCATTGCCATTTTCTAGAAAAGAAGAAAAGAATGAAAAATGATGCCCTAAAATGCAAATCGGGATTTTGTCAATCAATTACAAGTAGGGCATTTTTGACATTTGTCAAAAATGCAAGTAAAAGTTTTGAAAATAAAAAGACTTGCAATAACTTCTTATTTCTCCTACTTTGCACTTTTCATTTGCAAAAGTTTCCAAAAATCCCTATTATACACTTTACTTGCAGCCAGCCTTCAAAATCCCGAAATGCTTTATAAGTGCCTAAAAGTCGGACTTTTTGAGCTTGACAACAAATGCAAGTTGAAAGTTCTGACTTGTAGTTTTCGAAGACGTAATCTAACTTTTCCATTTACCATGAAAAACACATGTCCCTTTCACTTGCAATCAGCCTTCCCAGATCCGAAATGAGTTATAATGCTCATTTTCTGCCCTCATACAGCAAGAACACCACTCTGAGTTAGAGTCTTCGCCATGTCTACACCTGTTAATGTTGATGATGTCTTAACTTTATGGAATTTTCATCGCAACCTTGCAGATTCTTGTTCAATGATGGAGGAACTAGCTTCTCCACCAAACAAAAAGATGAAGTACAAGTATGATAAGTATCAGAATGAGATTCCTCCATCTCATGTGGTCTCAAACATCGAAGAAATCAGAGACACAAAGATCAGACATGTTGATATGTCTGAGTTTCTTAAGAGAACTGAGAAATCAACTTCACATGATATGCAGTTGTTGTTGAGAAGTCACATCCATTTGGTTTCTTCTTTTCCTGTTGCTGCCCTAGAACCGGAGTTTGTCCTTGCATGTGCAACTCGCTTTGACAGAGAATCCGAAACTATTAGAGATGATGATGGTGATGTGGTCATTAGGCTTGATCCAGAAACCATTAATAGGATTTTCAGAGTCCCAGATGCGCCAATATATTCAGACATCTGAATAAAGAGTGCCCTTGATCACTATGAACAAAAGAAAGTAGATTGTATACAACATATCAATACTAAATGGCTTCTAAAGCGTCGAACTTGTTTGTCTCGGTGGCCCAAGCTATACCAATCTGAATTCAAAGAAGAGATTAATGATATAATCACACTCTTGAGCAGGATAATGGGATTGAAATTTTCTAATGTTTTTGAGTAGTGGATGTACAAGTTCATAGTGGTGTTAAGGAAGGCACAACACCCAATCTTTTGGGGTGAGATAATCAGCGATAGTTTATGTGAGCAACTTGCACATGTTCCCACTGCACTCACATTCTACATGAACTACTATTTGGTCTACATAGCAGCTTCATTGAGACAATTTCCAGGCCTTTCCACCAAAGGAGATAGATCACTAGTTCCAGTTTGGGAGTATTATGATCAGCTGCCTTTGAGACCAAGTAGAATTCATTACAGAAGAGTCCAAGATGCATTCTTTGGTCATTTCATGTGTCTATTTGACAAGACCTTACAAAACAATAGAATATCTGAGGCTGCTTGGAAGAAGGTGAATGAATATGGTTGTCTCTTTCTCCAGTTTCCCACTTTCACCTATATGAGAGTTGGCTGTTTTGAAGATCAGCCATATATGCTTCCAAGATATCCGTCATATAAAATCATTTTAATTGAGCTTGCAAGGCAATTGATGACAGTACATGCACGACAAGCTGTACAACATAAAGCTGGAGTAAGTATCTCGTCTCATAATCCATTGCAGATTGGGAGATACTCTTTGACAACTACTTCAAAAGCAAGGCAATGGAAACTGAAATTCAAGAGATCAAATTGAAAAGATTCAAGGCAAGAACGGATTTTGACTATAGAGGAATGAAGGACAAGATAAAGAGAGCTTTCACACATGTACATCGCCTTGAAGATATTTGGGTAGATCTTCGAACAGAGGACATCCGTAGAATGGATTATTGCAGGCTCACAATTGAACAAATTATCGATCTTAATCTGACCTTGATCCCAGAAGGAGTGATTGATGATGGACAGATTTTAGATCTAGAGTATGAGGAACAAAGAGTTGTTGACACTTCTATTCGAGCAATACAGTGGTCCCATAAGGAATCTAGTTCTATCTTTAACAGATTCCAATCAGTTTTAGCAAATACTAATTCTTGGCTTAAGAGTATAGGTGTCAAAACCATGAAAATCAGAGTTAGTGATGATGATGATTCAGCTGGACCTGTTGGATTGAAATTAGAAGTTAGAGACAAATCCAAGGAAGGTGCTTCTTCTTCAGGAACCAGAATCAAGTTAAAAGTCAGCCATGCTGTAGAAAAACCTTTGGAGAAAACAACATTAAAAGGGAAGGAAGTTAAAGAGACGCAGATCCAAATCATTGATCAGCAAGAGGGAGATGTTCTTGAATTGAAATATGCTAACCAATTTTTACGTTGAAATTTTCACAACACAATCAACACTACGCCAATTGAATTAGCGTTAGCATTAAAATTGAAATCCAAGTTTGAATGATCTCAATGCTAAGAATGCACACTCAATCCCAAGGAAGGAGAGGTGTTGTCATATGGCGGAGAAACTAAAAACAATAACTTGAAATGAAACAAACTCAACGTCAAGAATATGCACTCAAGATCCCACTGAGGGCGAGGTGCTAACATATGACGGAGTTATTAATTGAAACTGAAACAATTAGGCGGATAACCGGCCATGAGATACAACTATCGTATTCTTCCGCTGCGGCGGGCATCCACTTAAGAGTGGGGATTCACCACTTGAAAGTGGGTACAAAAGAGTTACAAATGTTCATTCTCCACACTGGCGGTAAACCATCCAGGGGTAATTAATATGAAATCAAACAAGTAATTGCAGAAACTAAAATGGTTGGATTAGTACTACTATATCTCAACCTTACAATCATGTAATCTGCAAATCACAAGTTACAATGATAGAGAACAATGCTAAGAAGAGGAGAATGAATTCTTTCAATGTTTTTAACTCTTTAGTGATGAAAAAAGGTCAAAACTGAAATCTAATAAAATCTGATATAAAACTGAGTTCTGGAAATTCTGATCAGCAACTGTGAAATTCAAAGAAATGATCATAAGTCATTCAATATACCTCCAAATGAAGTGAAATCAAATGCAATAGTCTCCTGGAAGATAGGCGCCCATGCCTTGATGAAGAAACAACTCCAAAAGATAAGAATTAATTTCCTTTGCACATTTCCCAATGTCCAGAATGGTACGGCCTTGAGCAAGGGCGATTTGGCAAGTTAAAAACCAAAACTTCGAATTAAAATCTGCAAATCTCCAAAGATGGTCGCCTTGGGTGTAGGAATAGATAGGAAAGATACCCACAAGAAAATTAAATTTACTCCAAGAGCTGTATGCAAAAACCACCTTCAGCTGTAGATGAACCAGCAAAACCAAAACTGTAGATAACTCCAAAATTCTTCAACATATGAGCTCAATCTGCTATTTTGAGTTGAGAAGCAGCAAATGACCAACTAGGTGTTGTATTTCAAACACGAAATTGGTTAATGGCTAGGAGGTAGCATCCTCGAAGCAAAATATCACTTGTCATTTCGACAGCATAACAATATGATAAGCAATTGGATGATAAAAGCTGGAGCAAGGCTTTCATTTTATAGAAAAACTGAAGACTCTTCATATTCCCAAGAAAGGACGCCAAGAGTCACAAAATGTCTCTTCAAATTTCCAAAAAATAATTAATTTCTCAAGGGTGGCGTCCCATTTCAAAACTCATTGAACTTTTTATTAAAAAATAATAAAACACCTTATGAAGGCGTCCCCTTCCAAGTCCCTCTTTTAAACACAACATAAAGTTGTTCCTCTAGGCCAAGGGGTCAACTGCAAATTACAACATTAATGCCTTGAAATTAAAGAACATGCCACAAACACTGCATATTGAAGTCTGCAACCAAAAATACCAACTGCTCCAACAATAACAAAATACACTGAAGTACTGCCAAAAGGATCACTGCTAAAAATAGTATTTACTATAAATAGTAAACACCAAGGAGAAAGCCAAAGAACCTCCAAATTTGGAAACCCTAATTTTACCTCAACGAGCCTACGGGCCTTCGGAATAGGCTGAAGAGCGACTGAACTGATCACTGATGAGAAGGGGACATTACATGAATCTCCTACTGTTCTAAGTATGATGTCTCCACATATTGATGCTGCACTAGTATCAATATTGTCTCCTATGTCTCAAAGTGATAGTGACGTTGATTCTTTTTCAACGGTTTTTGTTTCTTCTATTGCTCCTACGGAAGTTGCTCTTCATACTTCAACTTCATCCACTTTGACCACTTCTATGGAGAACATGCATGATAATTTGGAGAATGTTTTCAATGCCAATCCAATGTATCCAATGACATCACAGATGACACTTCCAGAGATAGATACATCAGCTGCAAGTTTTGATTGCTTTATGGCTAATGCTGATCACAATACGCCATCTGAACAAACTCTTGTTGCAATTCAAACTGAGACATCTCCTAGGGTAACAACTATGGTACATAATGAATCTGTTTCTGCACAAACCACGGTTGCTGTTTCAAATGCAAATACATTGGATCTTCCTCCATGGTTGAGTTCAGTCACTTTAAAGAGAAAGAAACAGGCAATCTCTCCTGATGTGTTTGATTTCCAGCAGTTGAAGAAATCAAAGC
Organism: Sequoia sempervirens; assembly: GCA_007258455.2. Taxonomy (NCBI): domain Eukaryota; kingdom Viridiplantae; phylum Streptophyta; class Pinopsida; order Cupressales; family Cupressaceae; genus Sequoia; species Sequoia sempervirens. Next base: position 39,848 of record VDFB02056246.1, on the reverse strand, counting down.
CAAAGGTTGTGAAGAAAGCCAAAATGGTTTCACGGGTGGTTGTGGACAGCAATAAGATGAAGTATGCAGAAATAGTTGAACCTCTTGCAGACAAGTCACCAGAAGAGATGCAAGTGTCTGACTACAAATTCACCAGGGTGGATTTAGGTAAACAAACACACGCTAGCATGATGCAAGATGCCCAAAGTTTAGTAACAGTTTTGGCACACAGTTATAATGAAGTCTTGGCTAAGAAAGAAAAGCTGAAAGAGGAGAATGCACAACTTGTTTCGGTAATTCAAAAGATTACCAAATCTTCAGAGATAGTTGATTCATTGTCTTCCTCTATTTCTGAAGAATCCATTAAACAAATTGAAAAGGCTGGAGAAAAAGCAAGGGTAGTTGATTCTTGGGTTGATCAATTGATAAATCAAAGTACTCAAGTGATTAAAAAGGGCCTTGATGTGATGACTAATGTAAAGATAGTAAAATTGAAACTACACCAAGCTTCTGACACTTTCAAACAAAGCTTGGAATCTATGGAAAGAGATTTGAAAAGTTGGTATACGTTGAATGGAAAACGCATGGAAATCTTATGTGCCAATGCAGTAATACCAAACAGAGAAATGTATATTGAGACTGAAGAGCTCTTGTTAAACAAAACATTGGTATTCAAAGAGCTCATTTCAGATATACAGGCTGCTCAAGAAATAGTGGTTGAAGTAGAACAGGATATCATTTCAAGCTTTGAAAAAGAATCTTGCAAACTAGAAGATCAAAATGGTGAAGTACTTCTTGAAGATACTATATTTTCAGCATTAACAGCAAAATTTCATCAGGAGCTAGAAGCTGAAACCTTCACCGTACAATCCATCAACAGATTTGTAGATCATCATGCATTTCTTAATAAGATACAAATTGCATTGGAAGAGCATTGATTGTCAATCATCAGATGTTTTGACACCATCATCAAGAGAGTTGTTGTTGCCAAGAACACTCAAGGACCAAATCCTGATGAACTACAAAATTCCATTCATAAATTCCAATGTTTCAAAGATAGCCATGGAAATAATTGAAGTGTTATTTAATTTTCAGTTTTGTTCCTTTTGGACAAATTACATGTAAAAGCATAAATTGTAATTACATGTAATCAAATTACAAGCCAAGATAAATTAAAATTGTAATTTGGAATAAGTCAATTGCAAGTAGTTGGTGGTTGAGAGAATTTCTCAAGTTAGTTGAGATCCTCCCACCTTTTTCTCATGACCTCTCTCCTATAAATACTTGAGGGGGTCCTTTGTAATCTTTATCTTTTCAGCAATAGAAAGAGAACTCTACAGAAATTTACAACAAAGAACTCTTTGAGCTTTGTGTATGCAAACCTGATTTTCAAGCAATACAAAGGAAGGATATAAGGTTTCAAACTTTGTGTTGAATCTTATTGTATGATATTACTATGTTCTTATGTCATAGTGATACAGTTTTCTGAATTATTTTTGTGATCTCGTGGAGCTATTGTGGTTAGACTTTGGTCTGATTTCTTGTAGTCTTTGTGCTATAAGTTTGAAAGATTAAATTAGCTTGATCTATGGTTAGGAGTTGAGAAGAATTATAAGTCTTTGTGCTTATAATAATTCCCATATTTAGTGATTTGTGGATGCATTATACTTATAGACTTTGTGCTGTTATATATTGCAAATTGTTCTAAAATTATCTTTCTAAAAAGGGTAGATAGGATTTCAAATTATCAAGACTTTGTGCTTGAAGTTTGTTTTCCCGTCTCGGAGGAAGTGACGGAAGTCTTTGTGCTTTCAGGAAACTTCATTTCCTCTCTCATTTACATTTAAAGCTGCTGTAATAGTGTAAAAGTTATTGTCACTTTTCTGAGAGGAGAAAAGAATATAATCTTTCCTGAAGAAAGAGGAAAGGTTGCTGTCCTATCAATTTTAGTTTTAGTTAGTAAAAAGGGGGAGCCTTCCCTAAATTAGGAGAGTATTATACTCACACTGTGGCTGAAACCACCATTTTGCTAAACCTCACAAGTTTGCAAAATATTCAACCAACGGTGTTGAGATGCAAATAAATAAAATAAGCGACGAATTATGTATTTACAAATATTAACAACTTAATATTACTATAATTATAATCATAATATAATATTATAAATATTAACAAAATAAATACTAACAATTTAAATATTATTATAACAATAATCATCATAATATAATAATGTAAATATTTACATGAAAATAATAATAATAAATATATTTTAATAAGAAACATATAATATAAAATATTGGTATAAAATATACACAACAGCAATAAAGACAAGGCAGCGATAATTCTCACAAAGGCAGCAAAGTTAATGTGGCTGACTTCTATCAATAACATAAAGATTAGATTTCCTAAGATAAAAGTCAGCAGCAATCATGCATTATCAAAAGATATGTATTGTGATAAAGGACAATGATAATTATGTTTGTCTTAGATCAGCAATTAAATAAGATACATAAATCTTCTAAATTATTACTAATTAATTTAGACAAGGCAGCGCTTGAGTTGAAAAGGTATGTTCCTTACAAGGAAGGGGTGGAAAGAGGTGACTCTTGCCCACCATAAGATATAAAAGAAGGAACATTTGAAAAGGGAGAGGGAAGGAATAGGAATGGAATCGAATGAATTGGGAATAAGGGCAAGGGAAATAAACAATCAGCAGCAGTGGTAATTCTGATCCATATTTAATTTAATATAATAATCATAGTTAATTTTAATATGGGGAATGAAAAAGGAATGGGAAAAAGAAAAGGAAAGTAAGATCTTTTGAATATTAAATCATAAATCAGACTTGCAGACTCTATGAAGGGAAGAATATAATCAAGTCAGAATCAAAGAATAAGGATCTAAGAGGTCTATTGACTTAATATATTTAAATATAATTATTTATATACATATACATACATATATATATGCATATATTCATGCAAAGGACCTAAAGCCAAGATATATCTTGTTTGAAGCATTTAAGGGGCAAGTTATAACCATAACTACATGAAGCTTGTCATTCTAGGACAAGATTTAGGGCAATTCCAAAAGGGGACATTACATCTTCCATCAAGCCTCCTATGCCTTGTTTTTTTCCAGCAGCTCAAATGCCTTACCTAAAGCCAAGATATATCTTGTTTGAAGCATTTAAGGGGCAAGTTATAACCATAACTACATGAAGCTTGTCATTCTAGGACAAGATTTAGGGCAATTCCAAAAGGGGACATTACATCTTCCATCAAGCCTCCTATGCCTTGTTTTTTTCCAGCAGCTCAAATGCCTTATTAGAGATTATCTTATAATTTCTGAAGAAACTAAAACAAAGCCTCCCGATTGTTTAATCTCTTTAACTGGCAATTCCATTATGAACTAATAGAAATTATAGTTCACAGAATCGTTACCATTGACACTTCCGGTCACAATGAATAAACTGAATTAACCAAGATACCTCCAATTATCCCTTTTAATTTAAAGATTCTCAAGACACAAATGAATACTGAATATATAGAGAAATCTTCTTCATAACATTTGCAGACTTCTCAAACTCTATCACATTCAGAATTATCTTTATTGAATTATCTTCAAATACATGATATCTCCTCTTCAAAACTTCATTAAATTCACCATTTTAAGCACCAACACAACTTCTGAATGAAACTGTCCGCCACCATCCAAGGTGTATCTTCCAACACCGAAGATGATATCCTTTTTGGAGGTTTTTGTCCCCAAAAAGTGATGGAAATTATCCAGCCAAATATCTGTTCCAAAAACCAAATCCAACAACTCTCAATTTGCTCCATAATATTCTTTTATAACCTCTGCCTTGATGTTTGGCTTTCTGCTTGCTTGACTCTTTCAAATTTCTTTTCTCTTTTAATTTCCAAATTGTGACTTAATTTTAAATTCGCATTTAATAAGTCACTTAAATATAATATTATTTAATTAATAATATTTCCTTTTGAATTAACATTTGGAGGAAAATATTAAGTAATTAAAATAATATTATATTTTCTCCATGTAGTAAACAAAAGGGATATTACATAGGATGAAAACACTTGTCATGATCTAATGCCTTTCTCATTTAGGGTTATTATTATAAAACACTTTCCCTCTTTGTATTATTTCATTTTGTAAGTTTTTATACTTGAGGATATAGTAGATTATTGTTTGCAGCTTTTTTGCGTGGAAGGCAGTGTTCCACGGGGATGCGTCCCCCCCAAAAATCCCCACGTTTCCTAGATGTCCCCATCTTGGAGACTTGGGGACTTGGGGGGACGTACCCCCACTAGCCCACCACTAGCGCCACCCTCCCACCACCGGCATCGCCATCTCCAAGATGCCGCTAGGACTTCGAGGACTTTGGGGTGTCCTCAAGATGTTTAGGGGACTCCTAGTTGTCTCCAAGATGTATAATTCTTATACTTATACATCTTTTTATAACTATTTTTTGAAGTACTATATGTATTTAGCGCCATGCTGCAAAAGATTATCTAGCATGATCTTTTCTTCTAACAATTTTTGCAAGATTAAGTGAATGCTGTAAGCCTAAGGAGTAGTAAATAATGATGATGTTCAAGGACAAGAGGAGAGGTAGAAGATGATGGCAAAAAAAGAGCAAATTGAAGAAGAAAGAGCATAGGAGTAGAACAAAGAAAAATGCAATGCAAATTCAATAGATTTTCCATGATGCAAATAAAGGAAATTACAAAGTAAAAGTTGTAATAAAATAGAAAGGAATAAAAGCACACTTCTTAATTGGCTTTGCCAATGGATTTCTCCGCCCAAGCTTTAGACCATGTCCAAGATGCCCCATTTATTTGGTCAAGTGAATTGATACATGGAAAGTGATGAAGAAATATGCGCCAAAGGAAGAGTATGGGTAATGACCAAGTCTAGGCACACCTATTGGTGGCAATAACTCATCTACATTCTGCCATACACCATAGAAAGGTGGCAATCAGGTTAGTGAAACGTGCCAACACAGTGAAAGGGAAATTCTAGGTCATAAAGGGCACACTTTCAGCTAGCAATGACCATTTAAAGTTTTACCCAAGTCTTGAATGTAATGTCCCCTTTTTGGAGATAACAAATTAAAACATATTACTAAGCATTATTATACTTCTACTCATATTTCTTAACTTATTATAGGAACTAAAATTCATAACATACTTAATTTTATTAAATTCCTGTTTAATTGATATCATTTTTCATTCCAGTTCTGACCTTTATCTGATTCTAATTTCCGATCCTTAGATAAGGGGGCTTGGTTGTCTATGGGCGCGATGACACAACCTCCTTAATGCAGCCCAGATGTTAGGATCAAGTCCCTTCACCCTTGGGGCCCTCGCGATGGATTTACTCCGCCTCTCCCTAACAACACCCGACCTTTCACAAGGGAAGAATTAGCATTCGTTAAGTACTCAGATTATGAATATATCATGCGTAAATGTGTAATAATGAGATTATGCTCAATTCATACATAAGTATGACAGATTTTAGCATTCTATATATATATATATATATATATATAATCATCATTGGACAATCGTAAATGATATCTATTTACATCTTATTTAAATACATATACATCATTGTTTCTAATTGTCAATTTATAATAGTTCTTATATATATATATATATATATTAAGATATCTATATATTAAAATATATATACACCTATAATATTAATTTATTATATTTACATTCTTGTTTCATAAGCTGATTATTTAAATACAGAATTACTCATATGTATCCTTAATATATTTATCAACTTATTATATGAATTTAAAAAGTACTTACCTGAATCTGATCTGCAGAAGCCTCTCTTTCAGCCACCTATGATTCCCCTTTTTGGTATGGAATGATTCTATTTAAATAGTGAACCTTTGCTGGGGGAAAAGTCACGTCTGGTCAAAAAACTTCTTTTGAATGAAACGCTGCTTCCTTTGGAATCGTTTCCTAATTTCTGCATCAGTTTTTGTTTGTGTATGATAAAGGAAGCGATGCCTTTAAAAGGTCTTGTTTATATTTAAAATAATAATGAACATATAAATAATGATTTATATTTATCTTTATGAGAATATTTGTATAGGACCCACAACAATTATAAATAATGATCTATATTATAGAATTCTGATCTTATTCAATTTTATCTTCATTATATGTTATTTATTATTATTTTATTTTAATGTTGATTTTTACTTGTATTTAAATATTCGATATTTGAACATCAAAGCATAAATATTAATTTGCCAAATATGCTACAATGATAATGTTTACAATAATATTAGATTATGTTCATTTTGTTGTTTTATTTTATTTGTATTTGAATGTTTGATATTTATAAAATAATCTTATTATTATTTTATTCTATTGTATGACATTTTATTATGGTATTTACAATTAATAAGATTAACTGTTCTATTACAATAATTGTGTAATTATAAATTATCTTGATAATTATAATGAAATCATTAATGCTTTAATATGTATTTGGTTTATCTTGTTTCTGATGCTTTATATCCCAATGCTACAATTTTGGGGGACATGACAGTCCCCCCCGCCCAAGATTGCTTGTCCTCAAACAATCACAATTCCAAACATTTTTTCACTTCAATAGTTACAGCTCCTCAACTCAAGAAGCATTTTGGCAAACAAATTTTTAATCAGTCTTTTAAGCATAAAACGCCATGGAGTAATTTTGTTTGAAGACACATTTGGAATGGAAATATGTATTGAAGCATAAATACACGTAGCTCGACCAAGTAGCTCAAGCAAGCAGCCAACGCAAGCACACAAGCGAGTAGCTCAGACACATAGGCAAGTAGCTCAACCAAGCAAACAAGTAGCTCAAGTAAGCAAGCAACCAGCTCAAGCACATAGGCAAGTAGCCCAAGCAAGCAAACAAGTAGCTCAAGCAAGCAAGCAACTAGCTCAAACACATAGGCAAGTAGCTCAAGCAGGCAAACAAGTAGCTCAAGCAAGCAAGCAACCAGCTCAAGCACACAAGCAAGTAACTCAAGCAGGCAAACAAGTAGCTCAAGGAGGAAAACAAGTAGCTCAAGCAAGCAAGCAACCAGCTCAAGCACATAGGCAAGTAGCTCAAGCAGGAAAACAAGTAGCTCAAGCAAGCAAGCAACTAGCTCAAGCAAGTAGGCAACTAGCTCAAGTAGACAACCAGGTAGCTCAAGCAAACAACCAACCAACTTAAGCAACTTGACAGGCAACATTTTTAACATTTTCAAAGTCTTTAAGCATAAAGCAATTATAAGAACACATCTTGTTGAAGATACATGAAGTAACACATAGATACATGTCATACATAAAGTATGAATATGAGGCACGAATACATGTGATGCATAGAGTATACACAAGAAGCATGAAACATATATGCAAATAATACATGAAGCATACACACGAGTACATGAAGTCACAAGGAATTTATATGAATACATGTAAAGTATACTCTTAAATACGTAAGTCGCATGAATACATGTATACACACAAGTCACAAGCATGTATTTTACAAGCATACATTTGAATACATGTAAGTCACAGAGTATACACTTGAATATACTGGAATACACATAAGCCGCAAAGTATACACTTGAATACACACAAGCTGCAAGGCTTACACCGGAATACACTTGAATACACATAAGTCACATGGTATACACTTGAATACACATGAGCCACAAAGTATACATTCGAATACACTTGAATACAAGGTATATACTTGAGTACGAAGTCACAAAGCATACAAATACAAAGTCATAGAGTATACACTCGAATACGTATACAAGTCATAGTGTATACACTCGAATACAAATACATCTCGAATTCAAATACAAGTTATAGAGTATGCACTCAAATATAAATACAAGGTCATAGAGTATAAACTCAAATACAAATACAGTCATAGAGTATACACTTAAATATGAATACAATCGAATGAAGTATACCATTAGACAATTGGGAAGGGGATTCAGGGCATCCCATACTACACCGTGGACCCATCCACCATCCCAAGGTCATCAAGTATACATGAGTATGAAGCATACACATGAATACACATAATACACGAAGTATTCACATGAACATATGTTACAAAGCATACATATAAATCACAAAGTAAACCTTTGAATACACTTGAATACACATACATTATCTCAAAGTATACGCTTGAATACATGTAAGGCACACGTAGTATACACAGGATGGCAGGAACATGCTCTGATGCCACTGTAATGTCCCCTTTTTGGAGATAACAAATTAAAACATATTACTAAGCATTATTATACTTCTACTCATATTTCTTAACTTACTATAGGAACTAAAATTCATAACATACTTAATTTTATTAAATTCCTGTTTAATTGATATCATTTTTCATTCTAGTTCTGACCTTTATTTGATTCTAATTTCCGATCCTTAGATAAGGGGGCTTGGTTGTCTATGGGCGCGATGACACCACCTCCTTAATGCAGCCCAGATGTTAGGATCAAGTCCCTTCACCCTTGGGGCCCTCGGGATGGATTTATTCCGCCTCTCCCTAACAATACCCGACCTTTCACAAGGGAAGAATTAGCATTCGTTAAGTACTCAGATTATGAATATATCACGTGTAAATGTGTAATAATGAGATTATGCTCAATTCATACATAAGTATGACAGATTTTAGCATTTTATATATATATATATATATATATCAACATATCTATATATTAAAATATATATACACTTATAATATTAATTTATTATATTTACATTCTTGTTTCATAAGCTGATTATTTAAATACAGAAGTACTCATCTATATCCTTAATATATTTATCAACTTATTATATGAATTTAAAAAGTACTTACCTGAATCTGATCTGCAGAAGCCTCTCTTTCAGCCACCTATGATTCCCCTTTTTGGCATGGAATGATTCTATTTAAATAGTGAACCTTTGCTGGGGGAAAAGTCACGTCTGGTCAAAAAACTTCTTTTGAATGAAATGCTGCTTCCTTTGGAATCGTTGTTTCCTAATTTCTGCATTAGTTTTTGTTTGTGTATGATAAAGGAAGTGATGCCTTTAAAAAGTCTTGTTTATATTTAAAATAATAATGATCATATAAATAATGATTTATATTTATCTTTATGAGAATATTTGTATAGGACCCACAACAATTATAAATAATGATCTATATTATAGAATTCTGATCTTACTCAATTTTATCTTCATTATATGTTATTTATTATTATTTTATTTTAATGTTAATTTTTACTTGTATTTAAATATTCGATATTTGAACATTAAAGCATAAATATTAATTTGCCAAATATGCTATAATGATAATGTTTACAATAATATTAGATTATGTTCATTTTGTTGTTTTATTTTATTTGTATTTGAATGTTTGATATTTATAAAATAATCTTATTATTATTTTATTCTATTGTATGACATTTTATTATGATATTTACAATTAATAAGATTAACTGTTCTATTACAATAATTGTGTAATTATAATATTATATTGATAATTATAATTAAATCATTAATGCTTTAATATGTACTTGGTTTATCTTGTTTTTGATGCTTTATATCCCAATGCTACAATTTCGGGGGACATGACATTGAAAGTGGGCAATAGGTTGATGAACCCTTGCCTAAGTGAAAATGCACACATTTAGGGTGGTAAAACCGTAGTTGGAAAACTCGGATTCGAAAAAAACTCAGAAGACCCAAATTTGTGACTCAGCAAAAATCTCGACAACCTAAAAATATTGCTTAAATTTCTTTAGAAACACTTTTATTTTGCAAAATTCAAAGATAAAATATATCAAATGAGTCCATAATGAGTACAAAAGTGTTTTCTATTAAATTTGATTCATTTGAATACAAATTGAGTACAAAATCGCATCATGCGAAACCATGATACAATAGTTACCCGACAACTATTATGAATTTATGATGATTGTCTTTGAAAATCATCATCATAATCCATAAATTACATATTACAACATTTGACATCTTCCTCTATCCTAGTCTAGTGAAAACTTAGGGAGAGGTTCTAGTCTTCGCACATCGTTGTAGTCTAGTGAAAACTTGGAGAGAAGCTCTAATCAATGATAAAGCTAATTGTCTAAGTTGTTGATTCTAGTCTCCACTTCCAAATCCCCTCATTGTAATCAAACTTCTTATATAAGGAGAGATCCCAATAAGTAGTGGGGGTCTAGGAGTGGAGATCTCGATGCGGTTGAGGGACGGTGCCCCTTGTGGGGGTTTGGGGGCAGCACCCCTCGCGGGGTCCAGGGGCAGCACCCCCACCACCAAACCCAAATTAAGGCCTTTGAAAACACTTAAAACTTCTTGTCGCACACTATTTCACAATTTTATCACTTAAGGGAGAAATTAGGTATTACTTTTTTATGAAAAGTATTTGCTCTCCAAGTGCTATGTGAGGAAGTGTGTGGTGTGTTCATGCATTTATAGGGAAAAATCATGAGTTTTTGGACTATTTAATTGTTTTTTTTTGTGTTTCGCATTTTTGATGTATTTGGCTAGATTTTTTGTCAATCTCGTTGAGTTTTTGGCGAGTACTCACCAAAAAATCGGCAAGTACTTGCCAAAAACTTGGCGAGTAAACATTGGGAAAGCTCACCAACTGTTTGGCTCAGCGAGTACTCAGCAACTCGCTGATTATTCGGAAAGTCTGTCATCTATGGGTAAAACCACATGAAATCTCTGCCATGATGTGAAAAATGGGCTTAAGTTTGCATGGCACACTTTTTGGTGGGGCTTAACTCTTAATGATCTCTACTTAGAAGATAGAAAAAGGGTAAGTTTTGTGTGCCAATGTCAGAACTAGTAGATGGTTATGTGCACAAGTGCTTTTATGATAGCATGACCATTTAGATGTTCAACCCGTCATGATGAGAATTTGGCAGGGTCATTAGTAATCTCTAGCAAAGGACTAAAGTTGTGTTCCACAAGGACGCAACCATGGCCCTCAAACCCTCATCCTTGTCCCCAATGGTGTTTTGAGTACAGTGGGATGAGGACAGGGTATGTCCCTTGTTCATCCCTAAAAATATTCAAATGTTCAAAATGTTTCTGAAATTTGTTGCAGAAATAGGAAACACCATGGGGATGTTTGGCTGTTCCTGAGATGGCTGGGGATGTTGAAATATCCCCCATCTGTCCCGGGGATGACAAAAGGCCCCCAACAGGAAGGCAAATTTTTATAATGTTTGAAAACTAAGATCATTCATAACATTATAAAAAGATTGTTAAATATATCATGACCACATTATAACAGTACTATAACATGACAGCATTATAACAGCAGCAATAAATATATCATGACAGCAGTATAACAGCAATAAACATAATTGTGACAGCAGTGACAGCAGCAAAAGTAGTGTAACAGAAATTAATATAGCATGATTCAGACTCATAGCCAATGATACAAGTTATATAACAGTTAACACTAAGAGCAATACTTTGAATTTTTGATTTCATTATTCAAAAAAGTCTCAAACTTCAAAACTCTCAATATGGTATTAGAGTCAGTTGCAAAAGAGGTTAAAGGTGCATTGGCCATGGTCTGGTACAGTGTGGTATTGTGTCAGAATTGCAAACAAACAATTTCTCTTTGGAATGTGGTTGGCATGCATGCTTCTATAGACATCCTCTAGCACCATTTTAACGGTGTCATGTTATGCTACTGTCCATTAAGTTGTAGAAATTTGAGTCTCTCTCTCTCTCTATATATATATATATATATATATTGCAATGTGGTATTGTGTCAGAAATGCAAACAAACAATTTCTCTTTACAATGTGGTTGGCATGCATGCTTCTGTAGACATCCTCTAGCATCATTTTAACGGTGTCATGTTATACTACTGTCCATTAAGTTGTAGAAATTTGACTCTCTCTCTCTCTCTCTCTCTATATATATATATATATAATATTGCATTCCCTTTCCATCCCTAAAAAATGGCCCTCAAATTGCCATCCTTGAAATGTGTCCTCAATCGTTCTTGTCCCAGAACCAGAAACATCGTGGAACATAGGATAAAAGGGAATAAAATACATGGTTGATGCACGTTTTTGTAGTTATAACCAAGCAAATTCTGCCCAAATCATGGTATATTGGCTAATAGGTTGCTGGCACGCTTTAGTGAGGGATTTAGCCACTCATTTCTCCTCTAAGTTTGTATCTTTAAGGGCAAAGCCAGAGGAAGTCTGCAACCAAGGTTAAAACAGCTAAAGCAACATAGGGTGAGGCACACTTCTAGTGGCTCAAACTATGAAAGGTTTCACCAAAGACAGTCAAAAAGTGGCAAGAGCTTTAGTGATCTGCACTTTGGTTAAGTGTAGCTTAAGGCAAAAAGGGTGGCACTCTTTCGAGGTGATTGAGCCACATATAATCTCTTCCAGCACACAAAGTCCTTGGCTTATTTATTAGTGATGTGTGCCTAGGGCATAAACATTGGTAAAGTGTTTAGTGATCTATGCCCTTGTTATTCCTCATTCAATCACTCACAAGTGTGGTGCACCTTTTCCTTGGTCATGCTGTTTAATTTCTCTACCCCATACTTAGTCAAGTATAAAGAAAAAAACAGTCTAAGGCTTGCATAGAAGGAATTCCAATGGCTATGAAAGAAGGCAATTCACCATTCAAGCTCAAGGCAATTCCTTTCTGATAGCTACAGAAAAAACATGACTATTCCTTCATTTTGTAGGTTTAAGGGTGCTATTCAACATCTTCAACGAAGGTTTTCTTGTTAGAATAGAAAGCTTTTTTTTTTTTGTCATAAATTCACCCTAGTGATTGTTAACGGTTTATAAATAAATAATAATAAGTTAGGAGTTAGATGTTTGGAGTTAGTTTCCTATAGGGAAGTTTGAGGAAGTTAGTATTGGAATATAATGTTTTCTAAGCATTTGCACAATACATTTTAAAACAACATTTCTTATAGTTTTTTATTATCTGCAGCAATGGGATGATAATAGCATAATAATCTGAGTTTCAGTTTGTGTATGCTTTACCATTTTTCAGTTTGGTACTATAGTGTTTCATTCCTGCCCTATAAAGTTGTGTGGATGGCTTGTATGGAAGAGGTTGGATAATTCAATAAAACTTTTAGTGGTACTTTGTGGTATTTGTATATTGTAGTAGAGTCATTGCCAAATCGGCATAATGCAAACATGGATAGTGTCATGAAGGAACTCAGCTTTGAAGGAATGTCCTTTCTTAGTTGTGTATACACATTTGTTGTGAATTGTGAATCGTGAGGGAAGAAACATTGACAACCAATTGTGTGGACTTAAAAAAAACTAATGAATGCTTATTTGCAAATTGTGAAGTCAGAGGCAAGTGAGAGAAAGAAGCCCTACAAAACCATCGACGAGAAGAAAGATTGATGTGAAACAACCACACACAAATATAAGAACTATTGAAATTTGTGGGTTGTGTGGGTTCAACTCTTGCAAGGTTGCAGCTAGGCACAGGAAGACACAATTGTGTTTTTTCAGCAGGGGTATTTAAATTTATCAAATCCTAGTATGTTTTTTATTTTAAAAACCTTTGAGTTTATAAAAGTTACTTTATATTTCATTTTTTCTTTGGTAATGGAAAATTCCATTAGAAAAATATTTTGGGCGCAATTTCCATCCTTGGAAAGTAAAAATCTAGATACAACTAATGAACAATAACTTGTGGGGAATAGTAAATGGGGATGAGAAACTACCTGCATTTGCAAACAAGCTAGTGGATTGACAGAGAAAATATGATAAAGCCAAAGCCTTTATTGGTCTCACTCTCTTTGATTTCAAGTTAAATCATGTAGATATAGAAATATCATCCAAGAAAATTTGAATAAATTGTTTGGAGCCAAAGTGGTTAATTCAAAGTTTGCTTTGAAGCTTCTTTTACTCAGATTCAAGATTGTTGACAGAGTCACTATGTCTAACCACGTAAGCAGTCCTTGATTTTATTAGACCACTAGTTGAAGTTAATGCTACAGTAGATGACAAGGAGTCCAAAGTCATTTTGTTAAATATTCCACCACCTAAATATTCCAATGTCATTTTTAATTTTAGTCAAATGCCTTTTCAAACTCTAAAATATATGATTTAGCTCTCTTAGTTGAAAAAAAAAGAACAATTGTAGGAAATATAGAAGATTAAATAATTGTAGTTTTATTCAAGAAATAACCGTAGAAGATCAAATAAAGACAAAGGGGAGATTGGATGTTATTAAATTGACAAAATAGGTCATAGAACATGGAATTGCAGAATTTGAGCCAACGATGTTTTCAAGGGAAAGCTCAAAGGCAAACAAAATATAGCTAATGTAGCCATTGTTAAAGCTCCATTGGATGCTGACAATGGTGATGAATTCATTGACGAAGAACATATATAGTAAGAAGCTCATGGTTTGAAGACATGAAGGGATCTATTGTAGATGAAACTTTGTATGGATGGCTGCTTAGATAGTTTGGGAGTTTGTGAATGTGATGAGCCCTGCTAGCTCCCAACTCAACCCCTGTAGTTTTGCTTATCTTTTTGTGTTTCTTTTAGTTTTTTAGAGAAAGTTTCTAGACAGAAGTAGAAGGGGCGATTTCATATAATTGCTCATAAAACTTAGATCTGAGCTAAAATTGACAAAATGAAAGTGCAGAAGGTATTAAATAACCATAACAAAGAGATTACATATGTTAGACATACCCGAAATGCTCCAGATTATTTTATTAAGAAAATATTCCAGTTTGCTAGCCAAGAATGATGAAAACTGATAAATTCCAGTGTAGAAGGCTACAAAATGAAATCTCTAGCTTGAAAATTGAGGCAAATGGACTGTAGTAGCTAGACGCCAAAGGAGAAGATGAAAAAACCTCAAGAAAGAAGGTGTTTCTCCTCAAAACTTCAAACGCCCTTGATAGAAGAGCCACACACTTCAAGAAGAAATCACGTCCTCAGCAAGGAAGGTACGGCCATGAAGCTGGAGTGTCCACCGGATGAAGAATAATGCCAATCTCTCAAACCCTCCTGTATTTTATTGAAAACTACTAATTACTACACATAAAAGCTTGATTAAGCACTATAGAAACTCCTGAATTGAAGCTCCCGTTGCAATCATTCAACTGATCTTTTGCAGTCTCACAATCACAGATCTGTGAAGAATTGCCGCTCTCCAAAGATAAATCTCCTGAAACCCTTGTCTCAAAGAAACCAAGCTCAGCCAAAGCCAAAGAGAAAATATCAAATAGTCAAAAGATGAGTTCGATTTTTCCTTTGGTTGCTTACAAGACCCCAAAATGGCACACATCCCTAAAAGTGACACTACTTTTCATTTAAAAATACATTTAAATGTATTTTACACTTTTCAATAGTCAGCAATTAAATAAGTGGGCGCCCCTTTCCATAAAGTGTTTTAAATTTTTGCTTAAATAAATTTAAGTGAATACTTTATTATAAAGTCAAGTCAACTTTATAATATTCCGTCAAATAAAGTTAAAACACTTTAATTTCACTAAAATATTAATATCTTGCTCATAACATATTGTATTGACGTGCCGTCAGAAACTGTCAATCACTGAATTGCCAAGGCTCACATTGAACCCAACTTTGAACTCAAAGGGTGGAGAGGACAATACCCACCACAAACGGCCACTGACCCGCTAACCAGATCTCGTCAGCCTACAAGAGTCCGAGTAATAGGCTAACCATCATCAAACAAGATCATGCTGAAAAAGGAGACATTACAGTGAATCTTGGGAATTATACCTTTATAAGGGTCATGAGACAACTTGATAGAGCGCTGTGTATAGTGCTCCATATGGATGGTTGTCCAATAATTTCGGATATACATAATTTGGGAGTTTGGGGAGGTGGAATCTAGGAACATAGAAATTCAAATTGGGAGGTACCCCTTTATGAAGGTTACATGGTAGCTTGATGGAGTTCTATTTGGCTCAATAATTGTTTTCAAAGAGAAGCTTTTGAAGCATATGTGGTTTTGTTTAGGTTTGATGTTTTTTTATTTTTTGTCAATGTGCTTTTTCTTTACTTAGTATGTTTTTTGATTTTAGTACTGTAATTATTAAGAGGGAGGGTGTTAGAATATAAGTTTATCTTTTTTAATAAATTTTACTTTAATGACTTAGTAATAGTTAATAAATAAGAGTTCCATTTCTCATTGCCTTTCATCTTTTTGAATTCGATTTTCATGTGACAAAGCTTGAAACTACTTTGGTAGCTTTTTGCCTATGCCATCCACCGCTTTTTTCAAGAAAAGTAAAAAAAGTCAATTTTCTAAAAATAGAAATCTGTGGTTTTCGTGTTTATCTCCTCAATCCAAGATAGAGTGAAAAAGCAAAAAGCAGTTTTTTTAAAAAATAATTTTTTTTTGTAAAAATAGAAAGTTTGGTCTTTGAGCTTCAGTGAAACTTCTTATCTTGAATATTAGAACTTCTGAACTGACAACTTTATGCTTGGAAGATGACTCTCATATATGATCTTATCTCACTATGCTAGAGAAGATTTTCCTTATGCTTAACCATTCTTGCCAATGTTTGGTATTTTCCATCATAGTCTTTAAACTTTGCACTTTCTTTTCTTTGTTGGTGTTGGAGCTTCTTTCAAGATTTATAGCTTGATAATTTTCGTGATAAGCAACTGGCATACATCGTCAATAGACCAAGATAGATTGACACCTAAGAAATTAACCATTATGATAGGAAATATAACATAATTGACATTGATGTGACAAGAATGATCTAACATTTGGCTATAGATATGATTAAACACAAATTTTTTTAGGGGTAACAAATTGGGGGTACCAACATAGTGTTCACAACCGTAAACTTATTCATAACCTTAGGTTTTAAGAGTAGTTTTTGATCTCACTTCTAATTTGAAAAGAGGATTATGTTTTGTGTTGTCCCATTTTGTGTTGTCTCACAAGAGACAAATTAAAACACCAACACATCACCAACAACTTAAAATCTTAAAACATGGACCTGAACTTGAGATACGATGAAAACAAACTATTTATTTTGATAGCATGTGATTATGAATTTATTTTGGGTGTAGGAGAAAATCAATGGCATGGTTTATGAATTCTGACTCTCACATTGTAAGAAACTTCATCTAAAGGTTTATTAGTCAAAGGGAAAAACAAATACATTGTTGATGAAATGCAATTCAGATAGAACATGATGCGATTCAATTCTGTGAATAAAATTTAGTAATGGAATTGGAAACCAATGAATAAAATGGACATAAGCCTTGTCATCGGGAGTTGATATCTAGATTCAGCTAAAGGATAACTAAAACTCCACAGCCTCTTACTGATTCCAGTTGTGAAGATTTTCTTAGTACAGTAGTTTTAGTTTAACATATCTGAAGTAAATATATTGTCCAATAGGATGATTCTTTGGTCTTATATTGTATTCCTCCACATCTTGGCTATCTAAGTGCTTGTTTAGTACTTTAAACTGCATTTAACTAAAAAATTGTTTAATGATGTCAGGGGAACCATCCTTTCCACAATTATACCATTCGTGCTCAGTACAGAAAACGCTTATCAAAGACTCTTGTTAAAGTTTCAAGACCAAATTTTTCTGTGGAGGAAGGATCAAATCTAGAGTCAGAGAATTGTAAAAGAAAGCATGGAAATTCTACAAATGATAGTAATAATATGGAAGAAGAAATATCAAATCTCACAGATTCAAGTGATACTGACGAGGATCTCATGAATTCCGTTCAAGACATCGAATGTGAGTCAAATATGTCAAGCACACCTGAAGTATCTAAATTTCCTCGTGCGAAATGGCTGCATGAGCGAGATGAAGCTGACATAATAAGTGCTGCTCATTTCAGAAAAATCCTCTCTTGTACTTGTGGGGATCTGGAAGCAATTGCAAACGTACGGTACATACAGATCAGCATTCATGGAGAGTCCTTTGTGTTTCATCAGGTATTTCTCTTAGACTGTACTATAATGGATTTGAAATGATCTGAATTGTAAGTGTCTACATCACTATAAACCATAGGGCAGAAGCTGTAGGGCTGAAAGAATGAAAACAAAGTCATATCTGTTCTGAAATAGAGAGACTGAAATTCCAAATGCTCAAATAAATCTGACAGTTCATGAAAGCTGTCACGAACAATAGAATTGACAATAGAAATTGGAACCTTGGAATCTAAAGTTAATGAAAATACTGTAAGTCTGAACTCTGAAGGATGAAAACTTCTATGGAACTGTGAAAAGAGTAAAACCTGGATCTGCTGGAAGAAAATCTGAATGCTATAGCATTCTAAACCTAAAAATAAAAATAATCTGCATTGAACTTCCATTTTATTTCGTCTGGAATCATAAAAAGTGAACAAAATATAACATTACTGCAAAAGAACACTACTATAACATTTCTGGAAATTTGATTTTGATAATACATAAAGAGAGGAAAATATCCAAATCAGTGTGCAGGTTGGTTTTGGCCCAAACATCATTGTAATCTAGAGTTAGTGAAAATGCTGCAAGTCCGAAGGATGAAAACTTCTATGAAACCGTGAAAAGAGTAAAACCTGGATCTGCTGAAAGAAAATTTGAATGCTGTGTCATTCTAAATCTTTAAAAAAAAGATAATCTGGATTGAATTTCCACTTCTTTTTATCTGGAATTATAAAAAGTGAACAAAATATAACATTTTTTTAAGGGTAAACACTTTTGACTGGAGCTATGAACCAGTGAGGCCACATATGGGGGACCTCATCCTCAATGTGAGCACTCAACAATATAACCCCAATAGGGGTTTGAACCTTGGTGGCGAGAATCACAACACCACCACTTAACCATCACACTAAGCCATTACCGGCGTGAACAAAATATAACATTACTGCAAAAGAACACAACTATAATATTTCTGAAAATTTGATTTTGACAACACATAAAATAAGAGATGAAAAAATCCAAAGCAGTGTGCAGGTTGCTTTTGGTCCAAGCATCAGGCACAATCTCCATCAAAATATGATGAATTTCTAAGGTCTTTATAGTTCATACCTATTTATAACTTTCCCTTAATTACTTTTCACTTCATGCGTATGAGATTACTGCTTGTTAGCATTTCAATTCACACCTTTCAATGTAACACAAAATAGAACAGATTTGTGGTAAGACCTCTCTTTGAATTAAAAGAGGAAGCTCCTTGTAAATTAAAAATTAACTTAATACTAGACAATATGTACTTTCAATTTACAATTTGTATAGTGATTTTTGGAGTGGTTCATGTTCATTCTAAATACAATGTAAATGCATATTTTTTTGGTTTTTCCTAGGGTTAAAGGTTAAGATGCTCTTTTAAGACTAGGTAAAGGATTTTATGTTTTATGACTTAAAACAAATCCTCTAGCTACACAGTTATGTTGTTCAATTTAAAACAAAGATTGAGTAGGGAAAGTACACAAAGTTGAATAGGCTAACACATAAATGTGAGTGCTATGGTTAAGTTAAATGCAAAACTCGGTACAAAGCTATGGGCTACACCTTTGATCTCACCCATAGTACTGTTGTACCCAAACCAAATTTTTTGCTTCATCAAGGCATTTTTGCATAAAATAGTCTAAACCTTGCTAAAATGATGTAAAATACAGTTTTTGGGCAATATCAAGCATGGAGTTTTTGTCAATATTTTGTCAGTCAAAGGTAGTTTCATTGATCAGAACCTGAATCAGAGACTCAGAACAGAGCATTTCATGATGGAGGAGCGTTTCGCGACAGCATTTCACGTTGCACATGGTCATTTCAGTGGTCAAGACGGAGTTTTTAGTGATTAAATTATGAAGATTTCTCAAAGAAAAGCAAGAAAGCGCACCTATAGCCCAGGGGTGCCCTTCTTTTTGAAGGCCTAAATTCTGTGATAAATGCTCATAACTACAGTCAAACTCTTCAGAATCAGTCTTCCTATTCGATGAGCTATCCTGTGAGGCTTTCCGAGACCCGTAACTCCGGCAACTGGCGACAGAAGTTGAAGTTTCCAAAGTTCCAGATTGCAGAAGCTTGTCCTTTTCCAGCTTTTAGCGCGCCTGTAGCTTGAGGGCGCCCTTCTTAAAGGGGTGTTGGATCTTGGTATTTCTGGTGGATGATGCAGTCAATCTCTTCGCGACTAGTTTGCTTATCCGACGAGCTATGAAACGCAGTCATTCGAGTCCCAGAGCTCCGGTAGCCGATGTCTGAAGATGAGCTTATAATGGAGATTTCACATCCTTGAGCTTTTTTGTTGTGTTTCCAGTGCAACTATAGCTCAGGGGGGCTTGTCAAAATGACCCTTAAGATGGTCCAGTTTGCTGACGAGGGCTTCCTGACATCAATACTACTCTAGTCTAGCTTCGCATTGCACCAAGTTGCCTGTTAATCCGACATTCTGAAAGATCGTGGCAGAGATTCTACCAAGCACGTAATTTCACGGGCGGACTGGCATAAAATTTTCATTATATTTCTGTAGGCCAGAGGCGCCTAGCCTTTAGGCCTGTCAAATGAGGTCGTTGACGTTCGAATTCTTCACGAGACTTGAGCGTAATTACTTTATCTATTCAACAAGCCCAGCCATCAGCTTCCGGGATTTGGCAGACGCTCGTACGTGCGAGGTCTTCGGCGAAATGTTGAAAAGTGGAGACATCCGGAAAATGGCTAAGTATGGAGCGTATATTTTAAATAAAATACGCACTTGCATTTTTGAGGTCTTAGAAGCAATTTTCTTGCTTTGTCACCTCTAGAGACGTCTCTCGTAGATCCTTCTAGCTACACGTTGAGACAGACAGCGCTCGAATCGGGTCATCCCAGCTCCAGATATCAGAGGTCAAAGTATGACATTTGGTTGAGAGTTGCACTTTCGTTAAAATGGTGTCAGTGCAATTGTAGCCCAGGGGCGCTTTTACTTTTGAGGCCCTTAATGCATTTTTCAGATGCCTTGTGTATATTCGTTGGATGCGGAATATCTCCAGGCATGCAGTGAGCTTGGTTGCCTGTCAGCAGGGTTCACCGTTCGTCGTTGGCAGCCGTTTGAAGTGTTAGATGGCAGTTTGAAGAAATGGTTGTCTGGAACCCGTAAATGAATTTAATCAAGGGGGCCTAATTTTTCAGGGTGTTAAATGATGGATTTTGCAGTGATAACTCCCAGCAGACATTTCTTCTTTGCTCAGCAGGCTTCGCATTCAATTCATCAGCTCGGTCTCAGCATCATCCGGTCACCCGGAAATCAGTGTCGAAGATGGCCAGTCGTAACTTTGTCGTCAGCTATAAAATAGGAAGTTAATAAAAAGTGCAATATCTTGAGCAAATGGACGCCTATGAGCTCAAACGATGACTTTTCGGAATCAGTGAAGTTCGCCTGTGAATCTCAAAGCTTCATTCGGTTTGTCAACTGAAGTTAAATAATATTTAATATTTATTTTGCATATTTTGGCATTAAAATGGCGAATCTCTAAAATTGATGCCTTTGCAAATTGCATGATGAATATTAATTTATTATTATTTATTTCCGGACTCAGTGTCAGTATCAGTGTAACTGAAAGGGGTCCAATCAAAAGCCTTCTATTTTCAGCTGAGGTTTTAAATCTTGCAGTCAACAAGTTGGTGCAAATTTTCTCTTATTTAAACGTGGCACCTTCATTTATTATTCACCAAGCTTCAAGAGAAATTCGTATTTTTAAAGAGAAATCCATATTTTCAAACAAAATTCGTTTTTTTTCAAGGAAAAGGCGTGTTTTTCAAGAAAAAATCGTATTTCTTCAAGGCAAAGGCGTATCTTCAAGGCAAATTCGTATTTCTCAAGCAAAGGGCGAATTTTCAAAGCAAAGGGAAATTCTTCATCCACTTGCAGGGGCGATATCTTCAAACTTATTCTTTTGCAGGTTTTAGTTCACATTCATCAGCACATTTGAAGAACAGGGGCGATTTTTCACAGAAGAAAGAGCATATAAAAAACGTCTTTTTCCTCCTTGATTCTCAAATTTCTCTCAAAATCTAATTCGCATGTTCCTGAAATTGGCGAATTTGACAAGTCTAAACATTTGGATCATTTCTATACAACTTCCTCGAATTAAAATCGTGCGTTTGATTTTTCAGGAATTTTTAACTCCAGAGCATTTGTTCTCGAGTTTCTAATTTTCTAAACTGAAAACTCTTTGCATGATCGAGTTGAAGTCAAATTTTCGCAAACTTGACATTCTGGGTTGTCTTAGAATCTTTTTCTGGACAAAACCCATATCTCTGATTTTTTATGTGAAAATTGCTCTCCGATAGGCTATTTTTAGCTTCAGCAAGCTATTTTTAGTTTTCCAGAAAAGTTGTCAGAATATAGCTGTGTTCACAGTCAACAGGCGAGTTTTTCAGAGTGCAGTTCACACAGATTGAATTCAAGACCAAATCGGTCTTAATTCATGACTTCATCAGAGAAGCTGAGACCAATTTGTATCAAGCGTATTCGAAGGGTTGACAGGCGTAATCACTCAAGTCCACATAGTTGCATGCCTCGTATGGCCGATTGTCTTTCGAAGCCGGTTTAGAGGGTTGATACTGTTGGAATTTTGCGTGTACAGCAAGTTCATTTGCATTTCTCACAACCAGAATGTGCGCAATCAAAGCTTTGTAGTTTCGTCATGCAACACTCTTTCATTAAGGAAAAGCGTTAGAGACATCAAGCTGCAGAAGAGATAGTGGTCATCACTTCAGTTACGAAGCCGCCAAAGTTACGAGTCAGTTATATGCTAGTTTGAGTGTGCAAAGATTGCTCAAGTTGCTGATAAGCAGTGAATTGTGACGACCTTTAGATGCTGATGCAGTCAACAACCTCATTGAGGGATTGATTGTTCGGGATCACGGCCAGTAGACTTCAATTCCCACCTCTCAGAATAGACATTATACACAGGAGTTAAACTTGGCGTTACCTTCTCAAGTTAACTCACTGTCTCATCTCATGCATATCTATTATGAGATTAGCTTTACACACTTGGAGTTTCAGTTAGGGTTTCCGTTCACTGATGGTAGTGTTCCAGTTAACATGCTTTCAATAAGGACGTGCATGCTTGCACAATTGTCCATTTTTAGATTAGATGTTTCGGTTAACTGATAGTAGTTTTCCAGTTAACTGTATAGTTTCATTTATTAGGGCTTAGCAATAAATCTTGCATGCATTGCAAGACTGTAGTTGACTCAAGGTGATTTTAGGGTTCCCTACACCTTTGGATGTCTATAAATAAGAGCTTTTGCTCATTTGTAAATAACTTTTGCACGAGAGAGAAATATATGCTGTGCCTACCTTGCCCTCAATATTGCTCGTTCTGTATCTGTTCATGCGTTTTTGCTATTATGATGAATTGTTATGCCACATAGGGTTTCATGCAATTATAATGGTGAATTCTTTCCATAGTTAGATCAAATCTGTTTTGTGTTCAATAAACTTGTTTAGATTGAGATGATAGTTGTGCCACCTTGCCTTCAAGTAGAGAATCTGTTCTTGGTTATCGTTTGATGTGTGTGAATAATAAACTTATTCAGATTAAGCTGATAGTTGTGCCACCTTGCCTTCAAGTAGAAAATCTGTATTCAGTTTATCGTTTGTTGTTGTTTCCAATAAACTAGTTTAGATTGAGCTGATAGATGTGCCACCTTGCCTTCAAGTTGAGAATCTATACTTGTTTATTGTCATATAGTCATCCTTGCTCCATTTCCTCATGCTCTGTTTTCTTGAGGAAACTGGATAGATTTAAAGTAGATAGTTTAGTTGTAGTTAATGATCTGCGAAACCAGAAAATCCTTAGCTGCAACGTTCTTGGTTTTCTTAACCTTGTGCCTCTTCCGGTGAGAACAAAAGATAGGACTTAGATTACTTTTCTTTTCCACGCATTCTAGCACTACGAGGGAGCTTCCCCTCCTAATTTGAAGAGCACTCATTACGCGGTGTGCATAGCTATCCGTACAAACCTGCACTCCGGAGGTGTTAGATTTTACACCAACAAGTACAAAGCATGCAAATTTGCCAAATGTAAAGATCCAACATAGATCCAAGCCACTAATATTGCAAAAACTAAATCTTTTCTAGAATTTAATTGACAAATATGAAAATGGTAGCTTATCCAGAAAATGACAAAACAAAGATTGATTGCAATATTGAAATATAATGCGTCTTAATCTCACACAGTGTATTTGTGCAAACTAGGAAATATGAAATCGATTTGTAGATACATTACTCAGATCACAACAGTAAGATCACATGGGGATCGTTGTCGAGTCAAACTGAGCAATGATACAATTTGCACAGGTTCGGCCAATACAAACTTATGTCCGCAACCCCTGGGAATGATGCGTTGGGCGAATATGGAGTTGTCGCCCTTTATAGTGGTGTCATCTCTAGATCAATGCAAGTGATCTCAGTATGTAATCGGCGCTGAGGTCTACATAGGTTCGATAGTCGCTGAGCCTCCAACCTAATGATATGCGATAGTCTAAAGTGAAGCATTCAAGGATGTTGCTTAGAATATCTTAAGATTGCATTGACGATTTAACACTGATGCTGCTTCTATACTGATGTCGCTCCTTTCCTGGGAAGTGTAGTTGCCAAAGTAATCACTATGCATGGTTGCCAAGTAGTTCGCCTCCTGTAGGCTTGATCGGAACTAACCTTTGTCGCCAGGTATGGTTTGAACGGCTAGAGCTGCTAGGTTCGGCCTGAGTGCTTAGTCGCTCCCCGCTCTTCGCCCCTAACTATGTATGCGGACTTAAGATGGCATTCGTTGGTTCAGTGTGAAAGCTCTACCATGTGACCTGCATTTGGATCGAACCTGAGTGAGGATTGAATTCTGTAGATGAATGCTAGACACGAAATCTCTAGGTCGACACTACGTGCGTACCTAGTTGCCTCGCATGAGTAACTACGCTCTAATCGATATAGGCAAAGATCATAATCCAAATTTTGTGATGAATTGAAATGAGAATCAACCAAGTATCAATACTAATCTAAACACCAACCACGAAGAGGGTTGGCGAGAAGCAAACATAATTTTATATTCAACTCTTGGCGCCTCAAATGAGGTCGGCCTAGAACATTATTATTTATTTATTTATTTTTTTTATTAATTTAATAGTGTTTAAAAACACTTTTTCCAGAAGTCGGCTAGATTGCTTATTTTTTATTTGGGACATTATACCAAACGATTTAATCCTTAACACACATACAAGACATCTCAATAAACATTTAAAAGCAAGATAGATGTAATAAATGTCATGAAGTGAATAACAAAATCACAATAACATTGAATACTCAATGAACAACTCCGACAATTTACATGTGTAAGAATTACCATTGATTCCAATTTAAGTGCATAAAGACATTTATATTTGGTAACAAGCTATTGCATGAAAAAAATAAAAAACTAACTACTACTTTACTCCAAGAATAAAATTCTACCCCTTACTACTAAAACTAAAAACAATGCAACATTTAGTTAAGCTATAGATTGAGTTTATTACAAACAATGACTTAATAGCATGCATGGAATAGAACATGTGCATTTCAACAATCTACCCAAAAGGGGTAGGCATCTATCCATAAAGGATAGGAATATGCTTTGGCCAAAGACTTAGACTCATTGGGACCATCCAGGTCATGAGTCACTCTCTAAAGACTACACTCTCCTATTGGAAGTGCTATTGCATGAAAAAAATAAAAAATCTAACTACTACTTTTACTCTAAGAATAAAATTCTACCCCTTACTACTAAAACTAAAAACCATGCAACATTCAGTTAAACTATAGATTGAGTTTATTACAAACTATGACTTAATGCTCAAATCTCTTGCTTGGGAAGAGACCTAAAATAGATGATCTAAAAGAATTTGATTCCAACTTATAAATAATGAACGCTAAAAGTAGCAAAAGGCTTAAACGATCATGGGATCCTCACTCTAAAAATATAGACCACAAAAAATAGCAAATCCCAAAAATGCTCTTTCTTTTTGAAAATGGCGATGACTAAAAATAGTACAAGATATTTTTAGCATTGGCAAAAAATAGACCTTTGGATAGGTGACCCTAGATGACTTTGATGATTCTGCAGTGTTTCCTCTGATCATATCTAACCCTCTAAAAAATCTTGAAAATCTACTCATATATCCCTTCTTTATATAGGCACATCTTTGTTGGCAGGCATGTGCCTGAATATTGAAATCTTTTTTTTTTCTTTCAAAATTTAGCAAATGTGCACTTGAACATAGAAATCAAAACATTTTCAAAATTACTTTATTTGTTGAAGTGCACATGTTCTATTCCATGCATGCTTGACCATCATATACCTTCTTTGTTGGAGTGGATGTCTCAAGTTCTAGGCATGCCTAAACACTAGACTACAATTTGAATATGCTTGCTTTGTATTGGCCTGCACCAATGCTTAGGCATGCACTTGAACAAAATGAAATCTCTTCATATTGGTGCATTGTTATACATTGACGCATGCTTTGTGTGTTGGGGCTAGAATTTCAATTTTTTAAACAAACTCTTGTTCCTTGGTATTGGTGCATGCTTCAATCTTAGGGGCTGCCTATACACTAAAATTTAAGTTTTTAATTTTTACAACTCTTATTGAAGCACATGTCTACTTCTTGAGGCGCCCTTGAACTCTTTTCCATGCACTTGTTCACCCGTCTTTTTCATGAGCTTGAGCTCTGTGGTCTTGATGGTCATTTGTGACCTGCTACTTCATCTACTTTTTCTTGCTCATTAATAAATGCTATGATTAGCTCTTGTGGAATGGGTACATTATTTTTTTTGGGCAAGCTTTGATGCCTAGTCTAGGGATGTGGCACAAATGAAATTTCACCCAGCTGTATGAGCTTGAATGATTGATATCATAGTCATTGCAAATCCAAATATAACCCCCACCACTTGGAAGCTGCTATAATATATCAGCATATTTCCAAAGGAGACAATTTGGGTCTATTTTGAAGTGGGGTTGGCCATAGAGCTAGGATTGGTTGCCTTTGTAATCCCTATGACAAGTTAAACATACAACACATTTAGAACAAATAAAAAACAAAAAAAATATATACAACTTAACTCATTTAGGAAAAATAAGCATGTACCATAGAGTCATAGAAGAATGAAAACAAAACAAGAATTTCAAAGAAAAATAAGAGAGTTCATTTGTAAAGAAAGAAATGTAGGAAAAAAACCAAAAACTTGAAAAAAACCTACATTTTTGCAAAACAATTCCTCTACAATCTATTTGGCAACAAATGAGCTCTTGCATATGCATAGGAATAATTGTCATGTCCCCGGAATCGCAACACGGAGATAACAAGAGAAATAAGTAAATAAGATAAAAATATAAACATTAGTAATTTAAAAATAATATTATAACTAAATTATTGTAAATACTAAAATATGAATTCTAATGATTTAAATATCAAATAATATAAAATATAAAATAAATATTATATAAAATGAATATTAAATAAATATAAAATATAAACATAAAATAATATTATAATAATATAGAACAATTAATAAAATAATAAGATAAATATACATTACCTTTGATAACCTTATTATAATGATCAAATATAATAAAATATAAATAATATATTATAATCACTTTAATATTAACGGCTCTGAATATAAAATAAAAGATAAATATATAAAATATTGCCAAATTAGATAAATGTTAAATATATAAAAATTAAGGGACAATATAATGAGACGCGCCTCTTAGGCAAAGTAGATACTAAAAGTTCGGGACCAAAAGCACGAAAAGGAGGGAAGATCGAACAAGTATGGGAATTAATCAAAATAGAGGATAGAGGAAATTGTTTAGGTTTACCAACCGCCAGGTCATTCAAAGACAATTTGAAGAGGACAAAATCCAATCCAATCACATCATAGACATTCAATGGTTAGAAGTACTAATGAGAATAACATCACAGACATTCAATGGTTAGAATATGCAAAAATATTGTATGAAAGAGACCAAGAAAAAACCTTACCTCCAGCAATAAACATTAATGATAAACTTTTCACCACAAAGGATATCAAGGTTGGTATTAAAGCTTTGGCAGTGGGGAAGGCTCGGGACATCGATGGTTTACAGGCTGAATATTTGAAATGGGGTTTAGAGCTCTTGGCACCACATATCAAGAAGATTTTCAATAGGATCATTCAACATGGTTTTCCAAAAAATTGGACGACAAGTGTGGTTATCCCTCTTCACAAGAGTGGGGATGTCAACAATCCGTCAAACTACCGCACCATAATGATTAATCCCCTTTTTGGGAAGCTCTTTGGGAGCATGGTGGAACGCAAAATCAGTTGTTGGGCTGAGAAGGAAGGTAAAAGGGCGAAAGGGCAAGCTGGGTTCAGACCAAAGCATTCTACAATTGACCATTGCATCACTCTTAGACACATGGTAGAAATTTTTTGGAATAAACAAGGTAATGAGGTTTTTTGCTGTTTTGTTGACTTCAAAAAGGCTTTTGACACAGTCCCTAGAAGCAAACTTTGGGACAGAATGGAACAACTTGGTATTCTGGAAAAGTATAGGGCTGCTGTTCATAGGCTTTATGATCAGGTCCACACCAAAATCAGAACAAAGGCAGGTCTTTCAGAGTGTTTTGGGAGCGACATTGGGGTCAAGCAAAGCTTCCCTTTATCCCCCACCTTATTTGGGCTATACATAGACAAGTTAGAAGAATGGTCAGACAAGCGGGGAGGCGGTGGAGTGTTTTTGGCCACTTATGTGGTCAAATTGTTGTTATATGCGGATGATCTTACTGTTGATGTGTTTTTCATGACCGCACCAACGCAGAATAAAGTCGCCAACGGCTACCCTATTCTCTCTTGATCAAAGTATTCCGCACGCTAAGATTGCAAGAAAGTTCGTGTGTTCAACTCCAAGGTTCTTTTAGTGCGAATAGGCTCAGTTTGGCTCGATGTGATTTGCTGGTATTTCAAGGGGACTTACGGAATTGTTCGGCAGCGGAGAAAGGAATTCAAATGCTCGGAGGATTTGTCTATGAAGCGCGGGTTTCCTATTCTAACCGGAAAGTACTGAATGAAATGGGGTAGGGTTAAGAGAGTCTAAATCTATTCTAAGGCGTGGGATATGGAGCTCAACTTCAACAAACTTCAACCGGACTTCGCTTTGCCTCGCATCGGACAGCTTCCACGGAGTCAGTGCAATCTTCAAGGGAGATGACTAAAGATGTTCAAACCACCACTTGACATAAAGATACCATCACAACGACGCATACCATTATTCAAACTGTGATTGAAGTTAAGTACATGATATTCCAGTTGACCACACAAGGCGCATTCACCATCAGCAAATACACTAGTGGTATGGATAGATGAAGTTGCTTAGATCAAACACCACATTCCACAGTTAACATCTACTTGCATGGAATGAAAATTATACTACTTAGAACTATGCTACCATTTGAATCCGAAGGACGAAGAAACCTTGCTAGCTACTCACAACAAAGACGAAATTCACCATCAATGAAAAACTCTTTTATTGAGAGAGTGTTCACAACAATTTCTTACAAAGTTTTCAAAGGGAAAACTTTCCCTCTTCTTCAAACTACACTATCAATCTATACTAAGCTACTTCTAAGTTGTCCCTCTACTCTAATTCTACTCTGATCTTCTCTACTGTCTACTGAGTTACAAATGAGGGGGACTCCCCCCTTTATATAGCTAGCCAAGTCCCAAAAGACAGCTAGGGTTACAATCGGCTGGATGGCCCAGGTCGTGCCACCTCAGCCCTAAACAAGATTTGCCCTAAAAACCACCACCAAGAGGAGTGGGGTAATAAATGAGCCATAATGCAGAGCATCCTTCTAGAAGATTCCATCTTTAAAACGCATTCACACTGTTCTCGATCTTCGTGCTCATCCAATTCTGTTGATCACTTGGAGGAGGGTAAAAGAGTCTCTAAGATCGCCTCCTCAGATAATAAAATTTGATAGAATCTGGAGTTCAACTGCTCTTGATCTTCTTCTTGACGTTGTTCTTCAACTTTGCTCGAGCTTCCATTCCTTTTCCATCTTGAGTTTTGAAAACAATTCTTCTTTGTCACTAAGTCTCAACACTTAGCCATTTTCTTGCAACTTTTCTTCCTTTAAGTGAAACTCATAACTTTATCTTCCTCCGAAGGTTGTAATATCATCGTGCTTCACCACTTCAAGTCATCGTGCTTCGGCTTCAACATTTCTCCTGCAAAACAAGCAAGGAGAAGAGAATTAGAACATTTCATAATATAAATTCAACTTACTTACCCGGATTCTCATGTTCATCGTTCTCCCCTAGCACAACTTTGCTTTCTTCATGATTCTTCATGCCTTAGCCAAATTTTCAACCCATCTTCCTCAAGAGCGTATCATCTTTGAGAAATTCATTTCACCTGCTGGAGCTTTGGCAACTTTGATTTTATTCATCTCTGGCTCAAGAAGACCATCCTCACGAAGAATTTGAGCAAATTCACCTAGGCAGTTCCTTTCAAATTCATCGTCTGAAGAATTTTGCCTTGAAAACACATTTTCTTCACACTTGCCCTAGAAAATTTTAAATTTCCCTTAGGAAAACTCATCAATCCAGTGCCCATCTGAAATCTTCATCACATAAACCTCGGCAAGCTGTGGAAGACCTTAAAATCAACTCCTCATCGATAAACTTCGATACCCAGAAGAAAATTTCCATCAGAACGTGTCGAATTCATGGGTGCACGACGAGCGGGTTCATTTGATTTTCTTGAATTTTGAACCTTAGAAAATTATTTCCCTGTGAAATTTAAATCCGTTCTTCGCATCCGTGAAGATTTCTTGTTGTTTTGACTTGAGAAATATTTTTAAATCCATCCTGCAATGCCAGCATCTTCATCTTCGACAAATTTTACTCATCACAGGAAATTCTTATCACCTCAGAGTCTAGGTGCATTTTCTAGAGGAAGAAAATATTTGCCTTAGAAAATTTTTAAATCATCTCCTGGGAAAATTTTGCCTTGGAAATTTTTCACCTTAAAATTTTGGCCTGTGAGAAAGACATCAACTTCACTTAGAAAATTTTATTCATAGAGGTGCCTGGCGCATTTTATTTTTCTAGCCACCACTTCGCATTTTACTCCACACACTTGAAAAATATTTTTGAAGCTCCAATGCCTTAGAAAAATTCCTATCACTCATCTCATATTTGAGGAAAATCACGCCTTAGCACTTCATTTCCACCATCTCACAAGCCTGGCATCACACTTCATGGAGGATATGTTAAATTTCAACGCCTTGCACTTGTCATTTCACCCTCAACACTTTACTTTTTGCTTGGCGCATAGCATGCTTGAAGAAAATTTGAAATCACGCCTAGCATGTTGTTTTCACCCCACACGCCTTAGAACTTTTTCAAACACCTACCACCCTAGGCGCATATAGCACTTCAAGATGGATATTCGCCTTAGGAAAATATTTTCAACTCTTAACACTTTAGGCGCATTTGAGGCTTGAAGAGGGATAACGCTTAACATCTACCTCCTTTTACCACGCTTTGAAGTATCCTTCACCTTGTTTACCTCCTCCATTCACCTTTTACATCTTCAACTTGGCGCATTTTGACATGTCAAAAGGATGACTCTTCAACCCCATTTTTTTTTTTTGTCTTCACATGCATGTATTTGGGCGCATTTTGCCTATGTAAGAGGATAAGAACTTTGACTCCTTGACTTGCTTTTCCTTTGGGCGCATTTTCATGTAGGAGGAGGACGAATTTGTTTGACTTGTTGACTCCCTCCTTTCTTGGGCGCATTTTCTTGTAGGTGGAGGATGAAATTTTAACTTAGCCATTTTTTTAAACTCCAAACGCCTTGCATGTGACCCTTCACCTTCCGTTTTTTGTCTTTACATACATGCATTTGGGTGCATTTTGCCCCTTGAGGAGGATGAAGTTGCTTTGACTCCTTTGACTTGTTTGTAACTTGGGCGCATTTTACCCTTGCTGCAAGATGGGCGCATTTGGAGGGGTGAGGAGGACAAGTTTGAAACTTAGAAAAATTTCCAGCTCTCATGTTTCAAGTTGGGCGCATTTCACACTGTGTGAAGGATGAGAATCATTGACTTTGCTTTGACTTTTGCACTTTGGGCGCATTTGGCCCCTGATGAAGGATGAACTCCATACTTAGAATTTTTTCGAGCTCGGCATATGCTTGAAGGCGCATTTAGGCTTGGCTGAGGGATGAAAGGCGTTGACTTTCTTTGACTCTCTCCAGTTTAGGCGTATTTTGGCCTGTGTGAAGGACGAGCTTCATTTTTAAGATTTTCCTGCCTCCTTACCTACTGGGCGCAATTTGCCATGTCTACTGGATGAAGTTCCAGACTTAGAACTTTTTCTCGTTTTTTGCCAGTATTTCATGCCCTGCTATTTTTAGTAAGCCTTCTCAATTTTGCACTTCTGAAGCTCGGAACGTCTTGAAATTTTGCACACTGCATCCTCATCAACTCGTTGTTCTGTCGACACTGCCATTTTTAGCTGACCTGCTATTTTTAGCCTGTTTCTGAAGGTGGTTTACTATAAAATAGCAAGCGCTTGTTCGATAGCTCCATTGCTCCCGTCGAGTTGGAATTTGAATGAGGCTCCTCACCACGTGACTGCTGCGACAACTGCGCATGCACTCAATTTACTATTTTAGCCGGTTTCCAATCTGACTTAGTATAAATAGTAAGTGCTCCGTTTGACTTGAAATTTCACGGCCAGATGGCGAAGAATCTTTGATGGCGGTGGTTTACGGTTTTAAATTGACTTTTATGCCTCTTTTGGGTCAGCCGGCCTAATTTGATGCGCATCGATCAAATGATTCTCTTCGTTTTCCTGGCGCACCCATTTCATTGATTCGATTAAAGCTTGCAAGTTCCTTCCTTTCTGGTGAATATCTTCGCTTGCATGTCACACCATCAAGCTCTCAAAACCCATCGAATCACCCACAGCACAAAAGAAACCCGACATGCAAACCCTAAAAATAGCCTCGGAAGACTGAATTTTGAAAGTTGTCGTCTCGTTTGCATGTTATATCATTGCAAGGTCATGAAAAACCAGAAGGAATATGCAAACATGCAAAGAAAAACTCGCATGAGCCCTAAAATTTGCCGGTTGGACGCTAAAAATAGTAAGTTGTGTTTTTGCTCAAATTTTGCATACGAGTAATCTGATGTATTCAATGCAATGTGACTGTCGGAAACTCAAAAATGCTGACGAACTGCATGTAATTTCACACTTACTAAAAATAGTAAGTACCTCGGAATCTGATGAAAATTTACTGAGAGCCTGCTGGAAGCACACTGACAACAACGTTAAGCTCAATTTTCAATTTATTGACTTTATTCGACCTTGGACTGACCAGGAAAGATGAAACCCTAATTTTCAGACTTGGCCAAAATCACGTTTAAGTTCAAAGACGGGAACGTCCTCGGAAAGACAGACAGCAGAAAAGAGAGACAACAACAAAACGACCGAAAAGCAAAGCCAAAATTAGGGGGTCCCCATTTGCAATGGGGCGATGTGTGAAAAACGTCACAACACTTACCTTAATGGCAAATTCAGAGAATAGTCTTCAAGAACATCTAAAAGCCTTAGAGCTGTTTTGTCAGGATGTAGGGATGCAAGTGAACATCAGCAAAACCAAGGTCATGATTTTTACGCTGAAAAGAGCTAAGAAACAATTAAATTTTATGTTTGAGGGAAGCTCTTTGCAAGTGGTAAATGAATACAAGTATTTGGGTCTCGATTTTTGCAGCAATCTCAGTTGGGAGACTTGTAGGGAAAAAAGAATTCAAGGGGGCTGGAAAGCCCTCTACTTGCTCCAAAATAGATGTAGATCAGCTGAGCTATGGGACTGGAAAACAAAGAAGAAATTATTTGGGCTGCTTGTTACTCCAGTAGTATTATATGGCTGTGAAGTTTGGGGCTGCAACACTTCAGCTCTAAAATGGAGGCAAATAGAAAGATTACAAAAGCACCTAATCACAAGCAATTTTAAAATAAAAAGTACAGTCCCGTATGAGATTGTCCTAGCTGAGGCGGGGGCTTTCCCAATGGAAATGGCATCTTTAATCCGTTTATTAGGTTATTTGAAGAGAATTGAGAATATGGGGGAACATCGGTGGCCCAAGATTGTGGTGGAAGAAAACTTAACTAGAAGGAAGAGCACGTGGATGAGGCAAAATGCCAAGTGGATGGAAAAATGGGGGATAAGCATGCAGGAGTGTCCAAACACAAATGTAGAAATTAAAAGGTTTGTAAAAGAGAAAGTCAAACAAATCTTGTGGTCAAAACAACTTAGTAGAAAAAGAGAATACTATGTTTTGCACTTTAACCACACTTGTGATCACGAGCAAGGGCATTTTAAAGTGGAAGGCTAAAATGTTGATAGCCCAGTTGAGAACTGGCTCTCCTCGTTTGAGATGTGAAATGATGGACAATACCCAAGGAGGCATGGGCTGATAGGATTTGTTGTTTCTGCTCTTTGGGTTTAGTGGAAACAGAATGGCACTTCGTCATGCAGTGTAAAGCTTACGAGGACATTAGGTGCAGTTACTTGGATCTGTTTAAAGTCAAATCGTTAGAGGCTTTGTTTGAAGAGGAGAAGATCGTTGAAATGGCAGGTTACCTGATCAAAATACACAGTAGAAGAAACAAAATCAGCAAAGAGTTAGAGGGAAACATAGAGTAGTCGGTGGGGTTGGCAGCTGCTCGGTTTGTGTCAAAATGTGGTTTCAGTTCTGTTTCGGGGTCCCATAGGCCGGCTGGTCTCATGGACGTAATTAAAAGCATTCATTCATTCAATCGGGAGCTGCTTGTATAAAAGACCAAGTCAAAAGATAAGGCATTCGATTATTGTCCCTGAGATTATTTAATCACCTGTATAAAGACAACGAGCCATCACAGGTGGTAGAGGTCCGTTCATATGAGGATGCCGTCATAGATTTCCATGAGCTAGAGATAATCCAAAGTAACACAAATATAAGGGTCCAGTTTAAGAAGCGTATAAGACAAACAGGAGTGGCCTATAGAGACGTGATCACAGCATCTCAACCATTGTGTGGAATAAGACAAGGTGGCACTAAGGACGACTTTAACAGGTTCCTTTATATGTACGCATTATATGAGGCATTCGATTATTGTCCTTGAGATTATTTAATCACCTGTATAAAGACAACGAGCCATCATAGGTGGTAGAGGTCCGTTCATATGAGGATGCCGTCATAGATTTCCATGAGTTGGAGATAATCCAAAGTGACGCAAATATAAGGGTCCAGTTTAAGAAGCGTATAAGACAAACAGGAGTGGCCTATAGAGACGTGATCACAGCATCTCAACCATTGCGTGGAATAAGACAAGGTGGCACTAAGGACGGCTTTAACAGGTTCCTTTATATGTACGCATTATATGAGTCGCTTGGGTTTGTGGTATCGCATTGCCTGAGACATTGTCTTTATTTGCATCTGAATTGATATTGTGAAGCATCTTATATGAAGAATGAACTAGCTTTGTGCTCAAATAAGAATACAGTTGCAGTACTAAGTGTTTGGGCTTTCATACAAACTATTTGTTAAAAGGTCCCCAAGCTGTTACTATTTGTCCAGTTATTTTATTGCATTGAATTTGGGAAAGCTCTGGAGGATGCATGATAAATGTTGGTATTAACGTCAATTGGCTGTAACTGCTCGTTTAAGTTCACTCACATTTAATCTACAGTCTTGTAAAGTCTGAGAAACATTTACATTGCATTATTCTAGTCAATTGGCATAAGGTTGTAAACCTAATTGAAAGTCTTTTCATGTATTTGATCATCACCCAATCTAAACAAAGAAGTAAAAACAGAACAGAAAATATTCGACAGCAGTTGAGGAGTTTACCAACAAACTGCTTGACAAACTGTTCAAGGCAGAAAACTGAAAAAATTACATTAGTTTAGCCAGGGACATCACAATAACAAACCAACCACTTTGGAACCTTCATTGATCAGTCTTTAATCTATTCATGCAATGGCAATCAAGAATGAAAGTTTAACAAGGATGAATAATATTTTTGTTTTGTATTCACAATAAGGGATATCAATTTATTTGTCTTTAAATGTCTCAGAATCCACGCTTTAGTTTTGGCGGGGCATTTTCAGGCATGTAGTCAAAAGTCAAATGCCAAATTAGAAAAAAATTAAAAAAACTCAAAAAACGTGGCAAGACCGTGTTAGTCGTATATCTTTACTTTGTTGTCGGTCATAGTCGGCCTTGGTCGTAGTCGGCCAATTGTTAATAAAACTATAGGTTAGTAGAGAATAATAATGTCATGTACTTTCGGGAAACTATGTTCAGATTAATGTTAATGTTGATGTTGTTATGAAGCGTCGTGTCGGTTGGTTATCTAACCACCGCCGAACGTTATATGTAGCCTGTTGGATAGTCGGGAGATAGTTATGAGTCATGATTGAATAGTCTTTGTACTGATGATTATATTGTGATACTCTCTTGTACATGATATTTCCGATGATGAATAAAGTTTCTGGCATTCAAATATGATATCTTTCAGTTTACTGTTTTATCCTATGTTCTGCACATTACCAGTTTGCCAGTAGTACGTAAGATTTGAATCCCATTCCGTAGGCAAACATTTGGCGCCGTTGCCTGAACGGACTAGGGCATCATCCACCATGGCAGCGTAATGGGTCAACCGGCGGAAGAACCTATAAATGCTAATGAGGAACGGGAAGACTCATTGACCGAAGATCTGGTTAATTTGTGGAAAATCTCGCTACGTGACCACGTCCGTAGGGAATCCCACATTCGGGAGATCCCTGAGGAAGTCATTTGGGATCGGTTGGAAGTGAACGACGAGGTGAACCACCTCCTGAATCGCATGCCCAGGTTGCTGGCCGGCCATTTCATTATCCTGCAAGACTTGCGAGAAGAAGAGGATCGTGAATGCCGAAGGCAGCAAATTGTACAACGTTGTGAAGACAGAACCAAACGTGAGGAAGAAGAACAAGATACTAGCCGACGTCGTACTCCCGACAATCGGCAATGATCGCTTGAACAACTAATAAATGCCCGTACGGCCGAACAAAGACAAGAATAGAGTACCTGACGGGCACGGGACTTCAGAAGAACAAGTTCGGCGATCACTCAGGTTGCAAGAGCAAGAAAATCGGTGAAGACGACTACGGCAAGTCGGTAAGGAATTAGATGAGGACTTAATTGAAATAAATCAGAGCATAAAAAGAACATATGAAAATCTGTCAAGAATAGACACATCTATTGAACGAGCACACCACAGTCTGATAGAAGGAAGGGACGAAGACCCCTTCAGCACTCCACACGCAGGAAAATATAACCTTTATGCAAATGAAGATGATTTGAATAGCAACATCAGACGATTTCGAGAGTTGTCCCTCTCGGACGACGACAACGAGTTAAGGAGGGGAAGACCAGAGCTTAAGACCCCAGGGCAGAGAGAGCATCGGAGAGATCCTGAGGAGACCCACGGTGTTGAGGATGCTGACGGAGGACGTGGGAGTGACTCGTACGTGGCCAAGAGTGCAAGTGACGCACAGGGACGTAGCGAGGAATCCACTAGTCTAATCGGGTCCAAAACACAAGGAGGTCAACCGGCAAAGATGGCTCATCCGGATCGGCAAAAGTTGCCGAAATTCATGGGGAATGGCTCTGAGGATCCCGTACGGCATTGCAAGACATGCGAGACTATCTGGATAGCCAGCGGGCAGGACGACCCCGACCAGTGGCTGAAGGCATTTCCAGCGACACTCAGAGACAGTGCCATTGATTGGTACTCGGAATTGGACCAAGCACAGAGAGCTACATGGAGGTTATTGAAAAAAGCTTTCCAGGAGGAGTTCAAACTTCTTCGAGATGACAGCGAGATCGTTACAGAAATATATCATACTAAACAAGGAAAGCATGAGAACGTACGGACCTACAACAGGAGGTTGAAAGACTTGATAGGAAAGCTGGAGGCACAGCCGGCCGATGGTTTAAAGAAAAGATGGTTCATCGAGGGCTTGCTTTCGTCATTAAGAAAAAAAATGAAAGTCGTACCTCCTTCGTTGTACGCTGAAGCATACAATCGGGCAATGGACATAGAAAGTGAAAATAAAACATCCTCAGGGGAAAAAGAAGACGACCGAGGAGAGTCGGACGCAGCACGGTGAATCAAGCTGTACTGCTTTAGGAAGGATATGATGCGAATGATGAAAGAATTAAAGGCCGACAAGGAGAGTACGAGAGAAGCCAGAGAACTGTGGTGTACGGATTGCAATGGGGAAGGTCACACGAAGGCGAACTGTCCCAAGAACTTACTTTGCAATATCTGCCAAGTGATGGGACATTCCGTCAAGGAATGCCCATACAACTTAAAAGCTAGAAGTGCACAAGTACTCTTCGCGCAGGGAGAACCGTCGACACCGCCGAACACACCACCAAAGCCCCAGTACAATAGCAATGCATCCCCTGGAGGTTACAGAAGCAATAGAAGTCCGAGAAACATGATACAGTACGATGCAAAAGGAAGGCCTATGATCCAATGCAGGAAGTGCAACGAATGGGGCCACTTCGCCAGGGACTGCCAGAACGGTCAAGGTTCGGGAGGGAGATTGTGTAAGTGGTGTGGACCAGGCGATCATGAAGATAACGAATGCCCGAAGCAAAAGGGTATCCATATGTTGGAAGTAGAAGAACAAGAGGTACTGGCGATCACCAGAGCACAAGCAAAAAAAGCCACTTACCCAGATCCATGTACGGAGAAACAAAGGATGAAGGAAGCAAAAACCGAAGTGGAACTGGCGATGGCGAAGGAAAACAAAGTACCTCTGGAGAAGCCAGGAACCTCTCGGCGGTCGGAGGCGGAAACCAACATCATACGGCAGGTACTGCAAACCACCATACCGATCAAAGTAACTGACCTTCTCCAGACTATGCTGTAGTTGGGACTGGCGATCACAAATGTCGTCAAGGATGGCAACCAACCGCGATTGGAGGAACGAAGGAAAGAATTGATACCAGAACCGCCACCGTACGGTGAACAAATAATCGACCCGGTATTGCTCACAGCGAACATCGGGAAGATGCCAGCGGTCGTGCATATGGAAATCAGAGGGAATATCGTGACAAATACTATCGTCGATGGAGGATCAGGAGTCAACGTACTACCCGAAGACACATGGAAGAGTCTTGGGAAGCCTACACTCTGGCCGCCGACATTCCAACTAGTTGGCGCTGATCAACATGGTATCAAGCCGTTGGGAACGTTGATGGCGCAGAAGGTGACGATCGGGACACAACAGTTTTTGCTAAATTTTGTCATCATCCCATTACAGAGGAAAGCGTACGATGCACTACTTGGGAGAGGATGGCTGATAGCGGCGAAGGAAAATCATAATTGGAAGAGGAACACACTCTCGATCGAGAACAACGGGCGGAAGTACGTCATCGACTTGAAGAACCAGGTCGTGAGCGAAGAATTGGCTTCCTTTGGATCTGAATCGGATGGAGGTGAGTCGGATGTGGACGAAGGAAGGAAAGGTATGGAACCGAACATCGAAGGCGTACTTGAACTTGAGAGTTGTTTGGAGGGCGAGACAAGCTCGCTGAATGGCTTATTTCATTGACAGATGGAAGGCTATGAAGTGTTCCACAGAGAGTGTAACATGCTACAAATCGGGGAAATCAAGGAAGAAGAGGGAAGGCCTAGCCAAACACTTCCGGACGAGTATGGAGAGTACAAAGAAAGAGTAT
>VDFB02056245.1:0-27591 GCA_007258455.2 Sequoia sempervirens | reverse complement strand
CACTTCAAATAGAACTGAAATAATTGTTTAGCTTTATCCAAACACTTCTTAACATTCTCCAAGTTGTCTTGCAACTGGACATGTGTAGTAGCACATTTATGAGAAACATCAGCTATCCTTCTATCATTGAATTTCTTTCCCATTTCATTCTCTATCTTCTCTTCCAACTATCATAATACTCCTTAAAGGAATCTAACTATAACTACAATTGTTGCACACTAGATAAAGAATTTTCAATAGAAATTTTGAGAAGTCCTTGCAATACCTTCACAGCTTCATCCACCAACTCAGTTCTCTTTTTGTGAGTTTGAAGAACCTCCTTTCTTGTGGAGGCATGAAATACATCACCAAGCTATAATTTATGTAGAGGGGAAATCTTATCCAAGTCCACTTGACCTTGTTGCATAGGAACCTGCACCAATTGTGTCTAGAAACCACTGGTTAAAACTATAACTTCATATCTAAAATATCTTTGATTGAATCTCCAGAGGGTCTGAAGGATTCACCACCTATTTTAGTACTTCTGCTTGAATATCACTATTCTCTTTCTCTCCACTACCAGGGCACTCTTCTACAATCTTCTCAACATTTGGAGGTAAATTCTCTTCTTTTTGAGCTTCAATCTTCTCTAAGGCATCTTTCTCAACTTCTTTGTTTTTCTCATCAGTTATCTCCACATGTGATGGAGTGTTTTCTATCAACATATCCTCTTACATATGCTCATGTTTCTCTATGGAAAACTCATTGATTCTCAAGAGAGGTGTATCTTGTTGCATTTGATCTTTAGTCTATGGAGGAGTGGTTTCCTTATCTGCAAGCACAACTTTCTTCATTTATGCAAGAATCTTAGTATTTATCTCCTTTGTTTTCCTTTCCATCCTCTCTATTTCTTCAAAGTCCTTCCCCATTAGGGTATCTACCCTTTGTTTGGTCCTAAATTATTTTTCTCGCAATTTAGAAAATATTATTCTTTCTTCATCATTAAGGGTTACTCTA
The DNA here is from genome assembly GCA_007258455.2 of Sequoia sempervirens. Classification (NCBI taxonomy): domain Eukaryota; kingdom Viridiplantae; phylum Streptophyta; class Pinopsida; order Cupressales; family Cupressaceae; genus Sequoia; species Sequoia sempervirens. The sequence continues at coordinate 26,595 of VDFB02056245.1, read as the reverse complement.
GAGTTTTCTCCAAGTCATATTTTCTTATCTTTTCTTCCACCATATCTTCTTGTCTATTGGCACTAAGTGAATCTGAAAGACTCACTGGGAGTTGGTCATGAATATCATCTAGATTCACATCAAAGGTTATCAAATACATATTTATTAATTTTTCAATTGTAGCTTTGTCAACAAGAGTTGATTCTTCATACAGTAGTGTTATTTCCTTTAGTGCACCATTCTCGATAATAGCCTTGAATAATGCATGAAACTTCATAGGACTATGTTCATGAACCGGAGGGGTCTTCTCTTTCTCTTTTCCCCTTTTTGTATTAGTCTCTTCCTAAGAGACCTCTAACTTTCTTTCCTAGAAATTTTGATTTTCTTCCTCTTCCTCCTCTTCTTCTTCTTCTTCACAACTAATATTCCTTTCTCTTGTGGCTTTTTCCTTCCTTCTTCTCTTATGATACTTTTGTTCCATAGAGGTGATGGATGTATCTTTGTTTTTAGAACCACTTGTAGACTTTGTTCCAAAAGGCTTTATAATAGTGGGTGGTGTGGAAACTAAGGTCATACCTGACCTTCTTGAATTTTGTGGAGTAGTCTATAGAGGATTAGATGTGCCTTTATATTTCTCTGCAAGGTCCTCAGGGGTACCAAACTCTCTCTCCAAATCATCTTTCATCTTTTCAAATTTTTCTTCAATTTACTTCTTTTCCAAGTTCTCTTTACTTGATTTCTCTTTATAAGTACCATACCTTTCAATTATTGTATCCCTAAGTTTTCTCAACACAATCTTTGCAAGACCAATGCATTTAGAATCATCTACCTCATAAGGCAGCTTTGGAACCCAAATAGTTATGGATTCAACTACTTCCATATATCAATAATCTTGGCTAACCATAAATGTCAATTCACTCTTGTACTTATCCACAATTTTACTAGGAATCCTTTCTCTCTCTTGCATCCAGGATTGAAAAGGTTTAACGAATCCCCACAACATTGAATCACTAGACTCTTTAAGAAGGAATCTCCTCAAGTGATCTCTAACTTGAGTAGCTTTGGGAACATTATTTAGCCATACAACATTCTTTGCTCTAAGTAACTCATTGAGAAAGTAAAACATCAAGCAAATGATAAGAGTACCATAAATAAAACGGTATTTTGAATCCTCTATCTTCTGAAAATTCTTTAATAATTGTAATCTCAAGATCTCACAAAGATCAAAATCTATGCCTTATTTCACCATCTAATGGGTCATGTGTATTGTGGTGGTAGAGATAAAATTATCTTTATTTGTGAAAATTGTCTTGTAACCAATCATCATAGAAGCATATTTGACAACCAAATCTTCAATGTCATTCGCAGGTAAGGAACTCTTGTCAAAATTTGCTTTGATAAGCTTCATTACAACTTCATTCTTTACATCCTTCAATGCCAAAATAATATATGTGGAGCACAAGTTGGTAAAAAACCTAATTTCCTATTTATTTATCATGTGTGGCATATCCAACTACATGAATTTATAAAGAATTCTAATAAGAGAATACCTCACCCACTCATTATTATAGAAGAAATTAGGAAATTTTCTCCACACAACCAACTTCTTGTCCATTAAATTTGCTTACTTGATAGTTTTGTCTTGAAATCATCACCAATTAACACTTTTTCCTTCAACTCCACCATATATGAGTGATCATATTCATCCAACTTTGAATGAATGTAGATCCGCACATCCTTTGTGTGTAGCACACCACTAGGAACCCTCAGAAATACACCTTTAGGATCAGTTTCCATTGATTTCTATGGTTGCTTCTTAAACTTTGGTGGCCTCTCAATCACATCAATAACTTATGGAGTAAACATTTTGCACTTCTTTGAAAATAGGGTTTTGTAAGAAAAAGTAAACCTCCTCTAAGTTTTCAACGGTAGGGTTTTGCTTGACACTAGAATTTCCTTCTCTTCTCTCCACTTCAAATGCTCAAACACAAATAAATTTTGAATATACATAATAAAATATAAACCCTTTTCTAGTGACCTAATATGCACATTAATTATAGTAGAGAAATTTAGGTCGAAAAGATTTCAAACCTTCTTTGTGATATCATAGACACTCCCAATCACTTTGCAAATCTCGACAATAAGATATTTCTCACTAGAGATTTCACCAATAGATGAATCATATCAATCTATACATGTACCAGTATGTTGAAGACATCAACATCCCACCTTTAGCAAGGGGCTGGAATGTTTTCTGCTAAAACTCCCCTAGAGCCAATGCTACCTATCTAGTTTTCGAAGGAAACATCTACACCAGGATTTGGCACAGACTCATTCTCCACCTTATTCTCTTTATTTTTATTCCATATCTTGTTCATGTCTTACTTTACCTCAACTAGATCAACCTTCTTTATTGGATCAATCTTCTTTTGTGAAGCAAAGGACTTCACATTCTTTCCTCTACAAAACTTAGCTAGGTTTCCTAGTTTATTACATTTATAGCATATGACACCCTGTTGTGAAGAAAGCTTACTTCTTGGAATTTAGAAGCCTTATACCCAAACTCATTGCAAGTATAACTATAACCACTTAATGATTTTAAAAAACATCACACCATTATTGTAAACATTCATCATATGAATTTTGCATTCACTAGTCTTATGACCAAATCTATTGCATGTATGGCATTGACTAGAAAATGATTGGAAGTTTTGATTCATTCTACTTCTACACTCTATAGCTCTATGTATAAATTTATTGCAAGAGTAGCAGTAACCATTAAAAGGTGGGTACCTTTGTGCAACTGGTTGTATGATTGGATGTCTCTTGACATCTTTCTTCTAGTTTTGGACACATTTGACATTTCTCTTCTTATTTTTAGTCCTCATTTGCTCATTATTCTTCTTTTCAACATTGTTTGGAGTCTAATTTTCTTTTGAACTTTCTCCTTTTTCAAACCCTAATCCTTTTTTTTCCTTATAAGCCTTCTCATTAGCAAGCATATCATCAAGCAAGGTGGAGATATTCTTGAATTTTTCCTCTTGACTCTTTTCTTTCTCTAGATATGTCCTCAAAGTCACAATCTCTTCTTCAATTCTAGAATATTTTGCAAACTTGTCTTTCAATTTGGCATTCAAGCAGTCTTCAACACCTTTTCCTTCTTCAACCTGCACTTTCAAATTGGTGATTTTCTCATTTGATTGTTTGAGCTTCTCATTTGTTTCCTTGAGTCTTTCTTTAACTTTCTTGATTTGATCCCTCAACTTCTTGATGTACTCATCTGCCTCCTTAATATTTTCTTTTAGCTCTCTATTCTCACATTCTACTTTATCTAGATCATCAAGAGTATATCTGAGTTCTCCTTCCATGTCAACTTCACAGTCTTCTTCAGTAAACCCTTTGATCTTAATTTCTTCTGGAAGGATAGGATACCTCCTAGTTGCATGTTTTCAAACTCAAATATCTACCTCAATAATTTAGCCAATTGAGGGAACCAATCTCTAATACTATTTGTTGAGCATCCAGAATACTAAGGGGTGGATGACTTAGTACTCACATAAATTCATTAACTTCATCAACTTAAACATGTATTCAAAGCATCTTATCAAACTTTTAGAAATGGAAAAGAACAATTAAAGCATGCACCACAGTAACAACAAGAAGAACACCAAATTTACATGGAAAATCCTTGGAAGGGAAAAACCATGGTGAGGATTACCTCACAATATATTATAACTAGTTAAATGGATTACGAATTGGAGGACTCACTATCTAGAAAGAAAGGCTCGCTACCAAGGGCTCACTACCCAAAGAAATCATTGTCTAAACTAGAAAAGAGAATAGAAGAATGGCTCACTACTAGATTTTGAACTACTAACAATGCATCTACAACATGCTAAAGGTGCAGTTCCAATTAACATAGAAATTTGGCTTTACACACTTCATACTTCACCACTATCACCTTTTGCCCTTCACTCTATATCATATCTCACACACAATCTCTACACCACACCTTCACACACTAAATCAACCTTATATATGTACATACATCTTCTGCAAACAAATATATCATCAACTAGGTTGGCCTAATTAGATGAAACGTGTAACACCATATTCTGTCAGCTCAAAACTCCAACCCACATACCTTATAGAAGAAACCAAAATGTGTTACTCACTAAAATAAGTTGGAATGACCTATAATTATTCTGATGATTCTTCTCCTTCCATATTTCATCTTTACATGAACTCAAAACCCTTAGGTTGGCACCACACAAAAAAACTGGTGAAGCAAAAGCTTAATGAACCAAATGTTCATCCACAACTCGACACGTGAACCAACAAATAACTTGCCACTTGGAGTGCATACACTTTTGACATCCTCAAACACTTCCTCAAAACTGCACAACATAATAATCATCCATGGTGGAATGCAAAGCATTCCAATATGCACTTTGCACCTGTAACTTGGCTTCTACTAAGCCTGATACTCTGTCATCAATATCTTCAATTGTAGAAGACATTGAACCCTAAAAATTTAGATATAGATACTTCAATACATACCATTATTGCCTTAGAACTGCATGACAAGATTTTGCAAAGTGGAGAAATGTGGACCATAATTTTTTTGCCTTTAGAACTTAGGCAATCTTCACCAAAACACTTGGTCTTCTCCAAACATCTCCAGACTATGTACATATAGATGCACCATAACTTCTACAATAGGTTACCATCAATAATAACACCATATACCATCATCCTCATGTTGCCAACACTACCCCTACTACCCATAAACCTCTATTATATTAAATTATCATAATGAAGATATTTCAAATACATTAGATAACTTAGTAAACTACCCAAAAAGGAAATGGAGAGATTCAAAAGATATTTTGTGTATCTTTCATGCATCAACATAACCATCTCCATAGACAACTAAACACATGGGAGGATAGGAATTCTGACATGCTCAAGCTGCAATATAAACTCAACATAGTCCCATGGGACCATAGATAAGGAGATAAAAATTAATTATAAGTGTCAATTTAGACATGTTCAACTTTGATCAATTTCCTCTCAAGCACTAGGCATTGTTAAAAAACTCACATCATTCATGATTTCTTAGGTAAGTATTTATATACTTCTTCCCACTCCCACTCCCTCTTTTATATTGTCTCATGAGTCTATTCCCCTTGTTGTGGCTCCATATATTGAATATTTTCAAACCATTTCTATTGTTATGGTTTTTTTTATCCTTGCCCCAATTCTTACTCCGGACATGCTCAAGACTAGTCTCATTGTACCTAAAACTTTACTAACATTTTTTTAAGATAGATTACCTCACTTGGGCTAGATTGATAATGGACAACAAACATATCTATCTTCTACCAACCCTTCATCTACTTTTCAGTTTGCAACTAGTCTTTCCACTATTTTATCGATATATCTTAATACTCAATGTGTCATTCATTTTCTTCTTGACCCAACCATAGAGATATCGAGTGTGCAAACTCTCTCATTGTTCATATAATTATATGTTACCCATGGCTTTGAAAATATGGCTAGTGTTTAATCATTCCCTCCTCTATCCCTCATTTTTCCTATCTTTTGAGGCTTTTCAATGCTTACTGTTGATGTGTTTTTTATGCACTTTTCAACACAGGCAGTGCGTAGGTGCACTACCTCTCTTGAAAGACAGTCTTCCACGGTCGGATTGCAGAACACTATCCCAAGGTCTCTCAGATGTCAGGTCATGACAGTGCTTGGAATATCTTAGTTGTTTGATGTGATTTGCTAGAATTACAAGGCGGTCTTACGGATGAGTTACAAAGCATGGAAGTTGGGTTTGCAAATGCAGTTTCAAAGTGCTGAAAGTGAATGAACAGTGGCTGTCCACTCAAAACAGCAAGTTGAAACTCATCAAGTTCATCTAATTTAGCTTCACGGTGATGCTTTGGGTCCTACTCTAACCAAAGATTAAAAAAAATAGCAAAAGGAGAAGGGTTAAGAAAGCTATTCTAATCCTAAGCTACGAATGAACAAGTAACAATGGTGGTGCTAAAGTAGACAGGCTTCCTAAACCGGTTTTGCTTGGCCAAGAGAAACCTACAGCTTACACAAAACCAGTGCAATCTTCTAAGGACTGCAGATTTTCGCACATGCACATCATGCACATGTAATTGAACTAAGTTGCAGCAATGAAGTAATGAGCTCAGACTAGCTTTGCAAAGTGACTCACCATCAATGAACCACAAAAAGCATGAGTCGAAATCCATCAAATACTAAAACAAAAACACCATCACCACTCCCATTCAAGAAACTAACACTAAAACTAACATGGAAGGTGAACCATGCATACATAAAGAAAAACTCAAAAGGAACACCCATAAATCATGCAATGTTGCTTTCTATTGCTGCAAAATGTCTTTACATCAATTCTCCAACCCTTACAAATGAGGGGAAAGCCCCTATTTATAGTTTTCCAAAGCCCAAATGAATGGCTAGGATTCAATTACAATGAGTGGATCAGATTCATTACAAGTTAGGGCTTCATCTACCCCACAATATTCAACAATTAAAAATGCATTCCTTGTCTTTTCCTCCGCTTTTGTCATCTAGTGACCACTATAGCAATTTTGTCATTTAGCTGACTTCCCTTTTCACTATAGCTAAAACTACCTGAAAGTTATCTTTTGCTTGATGTTCTTGCAGTGTTCTTCCTTTGATCAAACGAGTCCGTCGATGATTGGAATCAATGGAATGGTGGCCCATGATCCGGGCAGAAAGCTCCTTAGAAATCATCATCATCTAGAAAAAGGTAGGACAACTCCCTCAATGGGCCTCTTCGATAGACCTACGGAAGGCTTCTTGACTCCTGCAAACATGAAGTGTTGTAAGTGCATTTATACACGAGTTAAGGAAAATGTCAATCAAACCTACAAATTCCCCATTAGATCTATCCATGCATCATCAAAATATCTTGATATTCATTTTTGGAGCTCATTTGGACCATAAACATTAATGTGTGCTTCAAGGGTGCGAGCGCCAAAGGGCGGAAAGATGGTGGAAGAAATCCAGAAGGCAGACAGCGGACGGAAGCCAAAATAGCCAAGAAGGAGGTGAGCTCTCGGATGTTCAACACAGCCAGGAAGGAGGTGGGATCTCGGATGTTCAAAACAGCCAAGAAGAAGGGAGGCTCCTGGATGTTCAAAACAGCCGGGAATGAGGCAGGCTCCTGGATGTTCAAAACAGCCAGGAAGAAGGGAGGCTCCTGGATGTTCAAAACAGCCAAGGAGGGACGGGCTCCTGGAAATAGCCACGGAGGACCCAGGTTCTGGAGGCCGGAAGGGAGGCAGCCGTCGGATGTTCCAAAACGGCGACGGAGAGGTGGAACCCCGGAAACGGCCACGGAGGGGCCGGGCTCCAGAGGCTCCGGGAAGGAGGCAGCGCCACCAAAAGTTCCAAACCACACGAGAGGCGTGGAACCCTGAATGGCCACCTGAGGGGTCGTGCCTCGAGGCCTGGAAGGAGGCAAACACTGAAGTTCCAAAACTGAGACGAGAGGCGAAACCCCTGAAATGGCCAACGGAGGGGCCGTGTCCTGAGGCCTGGAAGGAGGCAGTCAGCCTGGTTCCAAAATGGCTTTGCATGAGAGTATGGAACTCCTGGAACGGCCATGGAGGGGGTCGGGTCTGGGCACGGGAAGGAGGCGTACCGCCTGATGTTCCAAAAACAAATGCGGGGGACTTAAGCTCAAACCACCCTAAACTTAGCCAAATCCTTTTGATCAAACCTTGCGCTTCATTTTAGCACATCAAACACATCCCAGATCCAAAAGAGGGTGGACCCTGTGTAAGTCAAAAAATGAGGAAACAGGGTTTAATTTGCCCTTGACAAGTTTCCCAAACAAATTTACATAGTGAATTCCTGTGAGGGTTCAAAACCGGGTCGAACTTTAACCAAACTTAAGATGAAACTCATGCTCATTTAATGCATTTCAAACATACATCCTAGATCCAAAAAAGGGTGACCCCAAAGTCAAAAATGAGGAAACGGGAGCGACGGGGGTCCACGGATGTTTCCAAATAGCCAAGGAGGAAGGGAATTCCGGAGGGAAAGTTCTGAAACCATCGAAACTCAACCAAACTTTGAAGAAACCTTGGCAGTTCATTGAAACACCCCGAACACATCCCAAATCCACCAAAAAGTTTTCCCCAAAGCTAAAAATGTGGAAACTAGACCGATAGGGGTCCACGGATGTTTCCGAAACAGCCAAAGCAAGACAAAAGGTAGAAAGGGGATGGGAGACTTTATTTCTCCGCAGATTCAAATACCCCAAATAGGTGAATTTGGGTAGGGGAATTTGATCGTTTGATGGCACATGACCAATTTGGGCTTGGAAATGAGGCACGGAAAACAAGACAGGAGCAAAGCAGCCTGTTGGGAGCAAAAAAAAAGGGGGTCCCTGCCTACGGTGGGGCGTGTGTGCAAAACATGCACAACAAATGGCAACTCACTGAGGAAATGCTCGAGAGCATTTTGATGACAAACTGGAATCACGAACCCATAATCTCTGGTTTTGACCTTCACGCTAGGGCAAACAAACCAAACGCCCAACCAAAGGATCAAAACCATTAGCCAACCCAACCTTCAGTATGCTAAAAATCCAAGTGTGTGCAATTGCGTTAATTCCCATTCTTCAGTTACTACAGGAACCCAAGCTCTGTTTAGTTAAGCTACATAGTTTATTCTAACTCCAAAAGCATCCGGAACATTGCCTCGCTGCCAGTCAGGCATCCATAGCCCCGACGAGGTTATCGTTGTGATTCTCCCGAACATTGCTCTACTACCGGTCGGGCGTCCATAGCCCCAGTAGAGTTGCTCAGATACCCCTGAAAAGTTGAATTTTCCTTTCTTTCAATTTTCAATGTTTTCTTTATTTCTTTCTTTTCTCTTTTTAGCTATTTTATTTCAACCCGCAAGCATTGAAGCTCGCACTCAGGGCTGAGAATCACAGTGGCACTAGAGCAGAATTTTAGATTTTTCACTTAACTAGACTTCACAAAAGGCCCTATAGTGACCGTCAAATTCTTAAGATGTGTAAGAGCTATAAGATTTCAGAATACGTCAAAGTCAGACTAAACCAACAACTTATCCTCTTCGAATTAAACACCCAGATCGCTTGATACTAACAAAAGACCTTCACCATCCACTCTGAAGACTTGATTAGAGTTTGACAAAGAAATACGTAGAACAACCCCAAGCAATAAGTATGGTTGTTGTACGCACAAATGTGCCCAGCTAAAGGCAAAGGGACCCCGAGCAAAGCAACAAGAAAGCAAAAGAAAACAAAAAGCAAACGAAGCAAGCAACCTACACAAACCAACTAACCTAAGGAAAGCAGGAAAGCAGAGTATTTACAAGAAACCTATACTACTCAAAAATGAGCTATGTACAAAGATATTTATAAAGCACTATGTTTAGGCACGACAAACCAACATTAACGTTCATTGGATTTTGTAATGCATGCACAAACAAATAGGCGATTATTATCGTTCTTAACCATGTAAATTTATCTTTATATTCTAAAAAAAAAAATTCAATGTTACAGCACTCAAGTTCAATCACGTCATCATGAAAAATCAGCAATTGAGGAGGCTCGCCAAACCCATGGTTAATCCATAAACATGTTCGTTTTCCCTCATTCACATAATTAAAATAATAAGTGCAATTATGATAAATAATAGGGGCAAGGAAGGATAAAACCTGGATGTCGTCACACGGAGGTGGCAGCGTTGGACAGTCGAGAGCAAGCACAACATCCTTGGTCGTTGCATTGGCAGCCTCGGGAGGGCACGGTGGAGGGTGCAAAAATTTAGACATTAAGCTGGCATAAGGTTGGGAGGATGGGGCAGCAAATAGCTCTTCCAATCCACCAATGGGACCTACAACCCCGGTTGGCAATTCTTCAAAAAAAAATACTTCTCCACATTGATCATCTGCAAACTTGGGATCCATTTGGTTGCTGTCCTCAAGGGGCAGCATGTTGTCTTGTCTCCTTCCCCAAGTATCAACCTCCTTTTTATGATGTTCAATGTCATGGGATGATGACATGCATGAATCTATCTCATTGCAGCTCTCTGGTTGTGAAGGAAAATCTGCAAGGATTGAAGCGAAAGGACCCTTAGTTGTAGCCCACGGTTGACCAAGCTTGTCGTATTTGTTGGCAGCCATCAAAACACCTCCACCTTTATCTTCTTCCTTTTGTTGTTCATGTATCTCCTCGTGGCGCCCACTTGTTTCCTCCTGGTCACTATCACTGTAAATGGAGAAGGACCTCCTCTCCCAATCTAGAAACTCTAGTGCATCATTGTTCAAGGGCTCAAGAAGTATGTATTCATCACTACCGTCTTCTGGGATGTGTTCTTCCTCAACATGAGCATACCTCTGTAGTGCAACTACCAATGGAAAGAAGTCATCAATTGATGGAACCTCATCAAGAGGACCAAAGTCTATTGCATAATTTCCCTCTAAAGACTCGTCAAAAAACCCACCGTCCATGGCACATAACTGTTCTTCAAGAGGAAGAACTTCTTGATGACTGGTGGACAGCATTCCCGCTTGATCTACTTCATCGCTCGGAAGTCCGAGACTGTATTGTTGTCCTTCTTCTATTGTTGCCCCAACATCCTCTTGAGGACTACCTTCAACTAAGTCATTAGTTGATTTGGGATTTTGGTCTTCTTCCTCAACCCTTGAAGTGGCTACGGGAGGTGATGTGCTTGGTTGTGCCCCTTGTCCCTTGACTTGCTCAATGGCCTCTTGGCATAACTTACATGTGAGCTCTGAGTGCGATGAATCATGGAGTCGACACCAATTTGGGAGCAGCAATATCTCCAAATCTACTTGGTATTTCAACTTAGTCCAATCCCTCGCTAGTCTGGAGACTAGTTGGTCATATCTATCCATGATCAGGTCCTCCTCATCACTTGAAAAAGAAGCATGATGGTAGACATCCATAGCGAGTGGTTGTTCCCACTCCCCCAAATCTACATTTTCAGATTCTCGATCACTGCCATTTATGAAGGAGAGGTCTTCCGACCTGATTTTGCTCATGCTTTGATCATCTCCTTCTGCTGCCCCAAGGCTTTCAGCCTCCTCTTCTTGATTTTCAGCATTTGCGTTGGCTGTCCTAGCATATACTGCTACAAATTCTGTTAATTCATCTTCAATTGTCATTCGTTCCTCTTCTTGAGTGGACTGCTCTTCTTCAATGGAGGGAAAACCTACTAAATTGGTTACAATCAGATTTTCATCAATGCAACTTATTGTCCCAAGACTTTTAGCTCCTCCCTCTTGGTTTTCGTTTTCTATGTCTGTTCTCCAAACACCAACTTGTGTCAAATTTCTTGGTTCATCTTTATTTTGTTGTCCTCCAGATGTTAATAACTCTTCTTCCTCATGGGATAACTTCTCTTCATTGAGAGTTGGCTGCTCCAACTTGTTCACATGATCGTTGATTTGGGCAATGACATCTATGCATGATGAGCAAGTGAATTCAGAGTGGGGTGCATTATGAAATCTGCACCAACTTGACATCAATATTTCCTCCAATCTTCGTCCATCTTTGCTGCCCAAACATCTTTGGATCAGCTCCTTGAAAGCGTTAGTTGCCATGGTTTGCAATTGCTCTTTCGGATCTTCAGGAGCCAAGGGTTGGTATATTTTCCAAAAGGGAATTTCTCCTTGCAAGACCTTCTCAATTCTGTCCAAGAATGTTAGACACTCCAATTCACTATGCCTGCAAGTGCAATGGATCTGACATCTATCCGCCAACGTGAATTGTTGCAATGGCTTCTTCAATCTCTTATTCAAATGTGCATGTAAATGAGTGATGTTGATTTGCAAATGCTGCTCCATTTCGACTCAACTTCTTTTGCCTTCAAAATTTTCTGATTTTTGAATTAAAGAGATCTTCTATCTCAGATTTCTTCTTGAATGTCCCTTTCTCAACTTCCAACTTTGAGCTTCGCAGCCTCAACATGTCAAGCCCTCCTTCTAGCACCAGTTCTGTTGATACGTGACTAATGACAGGAAGACTACCTTCGAAAGTTATCGCCCATTTATCGATTGCGGTTCATCCTCGTTCGGGATGTCGTCATGACAAAGGTTTCGGAATACCCCAGCTTGATGATTTTGCCGGAACGCGGCCTTACGGATGAGTTACGTTGGCCGGAAGTCGGTAAATGCCGCGCCAGCGAACGAACGGTCGCCCAATCAGTTGAAACTCATCAGTTCAATACGCGATACTTGGGTCCTTACTTCAACCATGATTGCAAAATAGCAGTGCCGAGAAGGGCCAAGAAAGCTACCTAATCCTTAAGTTGTTTAACGAATCAGCACGGCGGTCGCCAGACGTAAAGTTTCCAAATCGGAAGTTTTCCGGCCAAGTTATGAAACTACTAAAACAAAACCGCCGCGCTTGGCGACCGCAAGCTGTGCGCACATGAAATAGTCATGCACATGTACTGGAATCAGCCGTAGCAATAAAGTAATGGTTAAGTGACTGTTTGTTCACAAAGCATGAGCTAGAAATCCATCAAATACTAAAACAGCAAACACCATCACCACTCCCATTCAAGAAACTAACACCAAAACTAACATGGAAGGTGAACCATGCATACATAAAGAACTTCTAGGGTTCTGCCTCATTGGAACGCATTAGGTGCGAAACCCCAGAAATGGCCACGGAGGGGCCGGGCTCCGGAGGCCGGGAAGGAGGTGACAGAGAGGCGGAGAGGCGAAACCCCAGAAACGGTGATGGAGAGGTGGAACCCCGGAAGTTCTTTATGTATGCATGGTTCACCTTCCATGTTATTTTTAGTGTCAGTTTCTTGAATGGGAGTGGTGATGGTGTTTGCTGTTTTAGTATTTGATGGATTTCCAGCTCATGCTTTTTGTGGTTCATTGATGGTGAGTCACTTTGCAAAGCTAGTCTGAGCTCATTACTTCATTGCTACAACTTAGTTCAATTACATGTGCATGATGTGCATGTGCACTTTGAAAATCTGCAGTCCTTAGAAGATTGCACTGGTTTTGTGCAACTGTAGGTTTCTCTTGGCCAAGCAAAACCCAGTTTAGGAAGCCTATCTACTTTAGCAGCCACCATTGTTACTGTTCATTCATAGCTTAGGATTAGAATATCTTTCTTAACCCTTCTCCTTTTGCTATTTTTTTTAATCCTTGGTTAGAGTAGGACCCAAAGCATCACCGTGAAGCTAAATCAGATGAACTTGATGAGTTTCAACTTGATGTTTTAAGTGGACAGCCACTGTTCATTCACTTTCAGCACTTTGAAACTACATTTGCAAACCCAACTTCCATGCTTTGTAACTCATCCGTAAGACCACCTTGTGATTCCAGCAAATCACATCAAACAATTGAGATATTCCAAGCACTGTCATGACCTGACATCTGAGAGACCTTGGGATAGTGTTCTGCAATCCGATCGTGGAAGACTGTCTTTCAAGAGAGGTAGTGCACCTACGCACTGCCTGTGTTGAAAAGTGCATAAAAAATGCATCAACACTTACTTCAATGCAAATTCTCCCTCCATTTTCTCCTTTTATAATGATGATAGATTCTTTGTTCCAATTTGGGATAATAATGTAACTTATGTAATAATTCTTAAGTAATCCTTATGCTATTTATCATCAATCTCCCTTTGTTAATGGCTTCATAAATTAAATCCATCGGAATTGTAGAGGAAAATGTGAATAGAATGGTGGGTCCACAAAGCCAAGATAGAGAAGATATATAATAATCTTGACCTAGAGTTCCATTGTAAAAATTATGAGGTCTTAATATGATCCCACACAACAATCAATCATAATCACAATGGACCTTGCAATCATGTTCTTCTATGATTCATTGTTAATTATTCAATCCACTGAAATCATTTATTAGATCATAGATATGAGTAACAAGAAAAATATTAGCACCCCTAAAAATGGAATTTCATAAAGATGAGATGATTTAGTCAACATTTCAACTCAGTTCACAAGTTGTTTCAACACCATAAGATTCAATTGAAATAGTCAACATTTCCTTATCAAGAGACTTATAGCCAATATCTTCTTATTTAACCTAAAGCATTTAGATTTATCATGACCCCCTTTCTTACAATAACTACTTTATTTGCCATTTTTTGTGATCAAAAGGGAAGAAAGGATAAGAGGAAGAGAAATAAGAGAAATATTTTTTCTCTTTCAAAAATTGTGTGTACTAAGAAATATATTATCTTGAACTACTAAGAGAAAATGGAGGCTCATAAATTATGGATTGGGTAATAAATTTCTCTTCTCCCAATGATACTTAATTGAGCATAGCATCAATTTTAACAAGGGAGTATAGTTTGACTCCTTAAACAATTGTTGTTGTAATTGACTCTTGAACTTGGAAATTATACTAGGAGCCAAATGAACTAGTAGATGTAGTCTTACATAGACATGTAACTTCCTTGTCACAAATGAATCCATTTTTTATGTAGATCATTCTCATAGTTGGAAGGATTGAAAGTTTATAATGAAACTATGATGAGTTGATCCCATGTCTTGATATTATTTTGAGCATCTTGACATTTAGTGGCTAAGACCTTAGCAACAATATAGAGTTTCAATTTTGCAAAGGGGTCAACATTAGGGACTCGGTTGCATTTGAACCAAGTATCCATGTCATGAGTCCAATGATTATGGTTGACATAAAGATGTTATTATAGTGAGGTGGCTTGTTGAAGTGAAAAATGAGGTTGCAACGACTATGGTTGGCATAGAGATGCCAAATCTACACCTTACACTGCAAATTTGTAGTTTGCAATTAATACCTTACATTTGTTAAATATGAAGAATATTTTAAAGAATTCCCATCTTTAAAGAGTTTTCAAGAATATTTTAAAGAATTCCAATCTTTAAAGAGTTTACAACCTTTAAAAGTGCATTATAAATAACTTTGTGCAGGCTAGTGAGCATGCACACCAAACTATACCAGCTCATGGAAGGAATCCGCTCCCTACACGTTTGGAATTTGGATTCCTTAATTGCCTGGTAATGCAACTAAAAGCACGCCACACTTTATTGAATTCCAAGCACCTAATGCGTTCCAATGACTTGTGGATGAACGCTGGAATGCTGTGCACCTTTACACGGGAAACCAGACGGAATAATGTACGCAGTCTAAACTCCTTATCGTAAATCTCTCGTCAAGAATCTGATTCTGTGGAATAGCATGCAGGCATGCAATCCCAAGTGTGAATGCCAGTTAAACACAAGTCCCGCAAGGCATGCACAACAATAGATCATGATAATAATTTTTTTTATAATAAATATCACAAAAGTTAAATCTTTATGTAGAGTTCTGTAAGCTTAGTTTTGCAACCAGAATATGGAAAAAAGTGTATTCCCTTTAATAAATTCCTATTGAGTTTTACAAAACAAAAACCAATTTCAAACGTTGTGGACAGGACTCAGAATCAGAATTTGTAAACCAATAGAAACTTCAAGCCTCTACGAAGGGAAATCTTATTTCTTTAACAGCTCTTAATATAATAAAATATTGGGTTTGGAGATAAGAACTTTAAAATCTAAAATAAATAGGTTAGAAAATGAATCTAAAATTATGGATAAAAAAGTGTTTAGATATCAACTGATATAGAATCAAGCAAAGCAGGAGTTAGAGATCAAATTCAATACAAAGGAGACAATAATATCGGTAAATTAATTATAAAATTAACTCAAAATTTGATTAAGTTTTGGAGAAAACATACAGAAATATATTTGCATGAAGTATGTCAAATTATAAGATATGGGTATATCTCCTAAATCTTAAAGTGAAGTGCAAATTGAAAGAAAGGAAACTAAAACAAAAACAAGTTAACAATTAGCAAACTTAGGCTAATGTACTAGCAACTAGGTCATAATTTTGACTTTTGAGTTTTACCTTTTACATAGGATAAAATAAAATAACCTATAACCTATAACCTATATTATTCCCTATAGCTCATGCCAAGCACAAAGTTGAACCCAAGGAAGAAATGGAGAAAATAGTCGCAACAACGTTCATCAATGCTAGTCAAAAGATCAAAAGGAGAGAATTGGAGTTCACAAACATGATCAAACCCATAAATCAAAAACTACGTTATACTAATTAAGAGCTTAGTTCAAGGGTCTCTATTGAGGAAGTCTAGGCAAAGAGAGCAAAAGCCCGAAACTTGCATATTGAGCAAGATAAGCTAAGTATTACTTTAGAGGGCTATAGGAAAAGATTTGAAGAGGTAGAGAAGACTAAGAGGGCATTATTGAAGTTGTCACCTTATACCAAAAGGATAGTGAGCTAATGGATTTAAAATAGGCATTGAAAAATGAAAATGCAAAATTGAAAGAAAAGTTACAAGATTATGTGCACAAAAGTTGAAAAACATGAAAATTACAATGGAAATTTTGTAGAATAAGGCACAAACTATAAAGTTATCAAAAACTATTGCATGCTATGAGAACTCAACATATCTAAAGGCTAAAATAACATGTTCAAATTATTAAGAAACGCATAGGATATATATCCCCCATCAAGTAATTGCATGTGTTCTACTTAATGGCAATCTAAAGAATAGTTGTAGAGTTCAAATTTGCATTCAAATTTATAAGCTCAACAAAAAATTTAGTCTAGAAGTGAGCTAAAATTGGTTTTGTCAAAGGATCCATAGTCCCAATGTTTACATTTGTGAATATTTGTATTTAGAAATTATGAAAAAAAAAAAATGATTAAAGTTTAATATTATAATCGATAACAAAAGAGTCATTATTGTGAAGATTAATGAAGTTCAAGAAGGGTAAGATCATGCAAAATATAGTATACAATAGTTTGCATTTGATCAAACATTATAGTCAATGAAGGCTCATATCATCTCTCTCATGCAACAAGTATTATCATTTCCCTTGGGTGGTAATAATAGTGTTTTTTCCAAAGAAATTTTTGACAAGAAGCTTGCACAAAAATAGACTTGTCAATCATCATTTAAAGCCTAGTCTTATCGACCTTAAGCATTAGTAAAATTGAATCCATTTATATGGCCATTAAGACAATTAGAGCTTCATGCTAAAGTGACTATCGAGAAACTAAAGAACATATCCTATAAGGAATTTATTTGTTCATATTCTACGTTGTTTGTTGTATTGCATTTGGGAGGCAACCCCTTATCATGATGCAGCTTTATTTGGAAACATATCACTAGCATCGAGGGCTTTTGGAATAAGCTCTTATGATCTTTTGGTGCATGACATTTATCATTTTCTACTTTAAATTAATTTCTCATAGCATGGTGTTTTGCAATTTCCTTAAAGTGGGGGCATACATTGGCACTATTTTGCTGCACTTTTTTCACAAACATTGGACTTAGCGGTGTGTTGACAATGGCATTTTTTGCTTCACTTTGTTCATAGGTGTTGAAATTAGTGTTTTGTTGGCATAAAATTTTGATCATTTTGTAGCACCTTATCAATCATGGAGTATAACTCTTGGTATGGTTGTCATGGGTACACACGGTCTAGTGAAAAACAGTCCTCACTAAACATAGTGTGTTTCTCATTTTGCTACCTTGTCTTGGGGGTTCATCTAATGAATATCAAACTTCACTAGGTTTTGTTGCCTTTCCTATTTGTGATTCACCTAGAAAATACCATACTTTTCTATGGTGTGAGTCATTAATTCCTTTTGTGTGGATCCTAGCATAACACAACTTGTTGGTCCATACCTTGCTTTTTCATTTCATGTTGACATTGTATGTTAGTGTATGTTGTCTTGTTGCATTTCATACATATGTGTGTTCCTTTGTGCTTATGTTGGTTTTCCATGGGATCTTAGATCCTAGGGACTTGATCACCTCCCTTGATCCTTAGTCATCCTATATCTTCAACATTTGGACAATCAGACCCCTCTTGGCATAGATTTTCTACTTTAATGTGAGTCTGAGCATAAGTTTGTACTCTCACTAAAGTGGGGGCTAAATATAGCATCGTAAATTGTCACTTTTTAAAATTTCACACTATTTTTTTCTCCCCCTAAATTATTGAGCCTAATTGGGTCCCTAATTTCCAAAATTATGCATTCTATATCCTATTTGTACCACTTTTTAAGAAATTGCAAACATTGAACAAATGCATCCAACTATTAGTCTACCCTCGACGCTTAATGCCTTGGAGAATAGGGCCAAGACCCATTCGCCCTAGAGTGTATGGGTCCTCCTATTCTATCAAGGACCAATTTTGGACATGTCAAATTGAGCATTTTAACACTTAAAATTCAAATTGCAAATGCTAGCTATCAAGATTTAATTTTTGAGAAATTAGAGAAATGTCTATAAATACCTAGTTATTGCATCATTTAAAATCTATCTAGAAAATCATTGGAGAAATTATTATCAAGACCATTCAAGAGCAAGTCAAGATTAGCATTTTAAAGCTTTATTGCAGAAATCCAAGATCCTAACATCATGTCAAATCTTATGTGAGTTCATGAGTTTTCATGTTATCATTGTTTTGCGAAGGCTAACACTTTTGTAGGTCTTCAAAGCATTCAATCAAATCAAGAAATTAGGATCAAGACCTTGAGGTGATGTGCATGGCTTCAGTCATTAAAGGGTGGTGACTTATAGCACTTTATGATTTCACAATTCCTTCCTATTCATGTTATCATTTTATCAATGGCATTCGCATTATAGAAGTGAAAACACTTACATAGGGTTTCAGAAAAGCAAGCCCCTAAATGGTCCAACATTTCCTCTCTTTTTGAATTTGAAAATCTTAAGTTTGAAGAGGATTAAAGGAATCTTGAAGGTAAATTTTTCATTAAAGAATTTGAAGCCTTACATCTTTTCAACTCTTGGAAACTCACCTACGAGTGATCCCATAAATTGGTTTACAATTTTGGGGAGATCCTAATTTTGCTGAAAACACACATTTTTAGAAAATATAATAATTTAATCCTTGAAAAATTTCATTTAAAGGATTCCAATTGAAGAGGGTTTTACCGAACCACCTTAGATCAAACCCCCTTGGATAGAACCCCGCTAGTTTTAAACCATACCTATAATGGAGTCTCCTTTACACTTATCAAAATGCTGATAAAAAACCACTTTTGATTTACCTTTTGGGGGATCAAATGAATTCATTTAAAAAAAAAATTTGTAAGTATGTATTCCTTATTATAAGCTTCCCAAAAAGTATAATTTTAAATAATTTTAATTTTATTATTATACATTTTTATTTCTAACGTAGGCTTTCAACAAAACGTCAAGCTTTGTAACATGGAAAAAAATAGTATATTATCAAAAAAAAATTAAAACATCACAATTTTAGATATTGAAGTCCCGATCCAACAAAAAATTGAATTTCGACACATACAAAAAAGTTATAATGTATTAACTGGCCTATGTCTCTGAATTGTAATTGGTTTCCACCTTCAAAACTTGATTAAGGAAAAATATTCAATAAAACACTATGAAACCAAATGAAAGCACTAGATAGTAGCTAAAAATCTAAATTCAAAAACAGGAATTCTTAACTCATGGAAAAAAAAGTTATGTTGTATACGGTGAGCATCACTCCTTAAAACTGATGTTTACTAAAAAAAACTAGTTTTCAAAGGAGATGGAAAAATAAGTGCAATTTGATTCCAAAATTTTTATAAAAAATATATTTAGAATCTATAGAAAAAAATTCACAAATCACTAGTTCGCATCATCTTCAAATTCCTCACGGTTTAGCCTCTATAGGTGCCTAAAAGTGAAGATTTAGTTAGAAAAAATCAGTCTAGTGTCCAGCTTGGCTAAAAATTGTAAATCAGTACTTTGGGATCACCCCTATAGAATTATCTGACAGCTCTGCAACTAGAAATTAGAAGCTTAGATCTATCATCAAAGGACCCCAAAAGTAGAAAAGAAAAAGCCTACAAGGACCCATACGCCCTAGGGAAACTCTATCCTTCTACATCAATTAGATCGGACTTCTCGTGATAGGTACATAGTCCTTTGTGCTTCCCATGTTTTCTTGCAAGTTGTTGTTTTAGCTTGTTAATCATTCGTTTATTGCAGTTTTCATATTAGGTCATGTAGTCTAATTAGGTTAATCATAGAAAATCATTTCCAAATCATTATAATCCTTAATAGGATGGAGATTCAAGTCTGATTGGCTCACCTACATTGTTGAAAGTCAATCTATACACCTTGTTAATCTCCATCTTAATGAAGCATATTAAGTAAAACATTGTACAATAACCAAAAAAAATTTGAATCATAGATTTATATAGTAGACCTAGGGTTCCCTTTTTTTCACTCTCTAATGTAGGTTTGGGCAAAGATAGTTAACACGATGATTTACTTGATCAACCGAGGCCCTTCATCTCATTTGGACTTTGATATTCTGGAGGATAAATGGTTGGGAAGATGAATTACTTACTATCACCTATGGGTCTTTGGCTACAAAGTGTTTTCTCATGTTCCCAAGGAGAAGAGAATGAAATTAGATCCCAAATCAAAATGGTGTATCTCTGTTGTCTATGGAGAAGAACAATATGGTTTCAGATTATGGGATCTGATTACTAGACAACTAGTCTATAGTTAGGATGTGGTCTTCAATGAAAGGTGTTTCCAGGTCTACAAGCACATAGAACACAAGTAAAAGAGTATGTCTCATTATCAGATATCACAAATGACAATTCACAAGAATCACAAATTGGAGGTAATTTGCAACCAACTGCACAAGGCATAGTTGGAGAAAAAAATCAAGATATTTCTCTACCCACAATGATAAGAGTTGTGTGAGAAGCTCCTTCTTCCCAAAAATCAGATGATAAGTTACCAAAAACACAAAGAATTGGGAGCTATGTTGAAGATTCCACATAGCTCCAAGTAGAGCACACCCCAAATCCATGGTCTACTCTTTTTGAAGCGATAGTAGAGAATGCTTCCTCCTGACCTACCATGTTTATATGCCAAGTTTGACCCATGTTGGAAGTGATTTGGGTGTCACATGATTCCCTAAAGACTACTCCTCAATGTCACAACATATTATGTGTGAAGTTTATCCCATGCAACTTACTATAGCAATGCCAACCTTATTGCCCACACCAAGTTTAAGACACATTGCCAAAGGAAATTCTCCCTCGCGGTCAATGAATAGTGCCAGTGACATTTGGGATGATTACAAGGCATTTATGATGTGGGACTTGGTAATAAAGGTCATGGTTGGGGATGCTAGTAATGCTCCCATGGAGGCTCCTCTATCAAACAAACTCACTTCACAGTCACGTATTGTGGGTAATACTAATCCCATATAGGAAATAAGAAACAATGATAATACGATGCCTTCATTGGTATCCTTTGAGCCACGTCAAATACAAAGTATTAATTTTGAATTGTTAGGAGTGACAAATTTGCAGTCAATACAAACAAATATAGAGTGAAGCTTCTCATTTGAGGAGGTCCACCTAGGAACACCAACCTTCGTCCAAATTAGATGACTATCAATTTTTGATCTCTGATCAAGTAGAGCTAGCTACCTTCAAAGAAGCCTGCAAACATGTTAATCATAAAAAGTGGATGGATGCAATGAATGAGGAAATGGATTCATTGATGACCAATCATACATTGGATTTGGTGAAGCTTCCACCCAATCAAAGAGCATTGAGAAATTGATGGGTGTACAAATTGAAAGAGGAAAAGGGAGGCAAGAAACATTATCAATCCAAGCTAGTAGTGAAGGAGTATGATTAGAAAAAGGGGATAAACTTTAATGAGATATTTTCACTGGTTGTGAATATGACTTCTATTTGAGTAGTTTTGGTCTTAACAATAGTTTATGACCTTGAATTCAAGCAATTTGATGTGAATACTGCATTTCTCCATAGCGACATAGAAGAGGAGTTATATATGCACAAACTTGAAGGTTTTGAGAAACAATGGCAAGAGGAGTCTTGGTATGACCATAATCAAGGATAGATGGAAGAGAGAGATTAGATTTTCACAAGAAAAATACATTGAGAAGGTTTTAGACAGATTCAACATGCAGGGTGCTAAGGTTGTAAGCACTCTACTTGTTGATCACTTCTGTTTATCCTCTAAAATGTGTCCCAAAACACCACAAGATCAAGAAGAAATGAAAGGTATTCCATATTCATCAACTATTGGGAGTCTCATGTATGCCATGGTACATACTCGTCCCGACAATACACATGTAGTGGGAGTAGTAAGCATATTTATGAGCAATCTAGATAAAATTCATTGGGAAGCAGTTAAGTGGATTCTAAGGCATTTGAAAAGCACTTTAGATCATTTTTTTTTGCTTTGGAGGGAAAGATGGACAGCTGCAAGGTTTTGTTGATTTTGAAATCGTGCAATATGACATAGGCTTTATAAGGTAGATGGCACCTTAATCCTAACAATAAATATATAACTAAATAACAAATATAAGTAAATATTAAATGTATAATAATATAATAGTATACAAGATTAAAATATATTTAATAATAAGTTATACATAAAAAATAATTTTTTGCAATAAACATATACATCATGTCCATATAAATAAAAAAATAATTTATATTATATATTATATATTAAGTTTGGTGTGTTCTCGTAGAGTGTTTGAATATATCAAAGGACGAGATTGAAAGCATTCTACGGGCTTCTTACATTTATCGTAGGACGTGGATTTCTGCATATGCTCCGCTGATTTGCCGTTTGATCGCTACAAAATGTGTTCATTGCTTTTATGTTTCACGCACTGTTTAATTATTTATAATGAGAGTGAACGGCTGAGATGCATTCAATCGTCTTTCATAGGTAAGGACGGTATGTCAGCCGTAGATAACTCAAGCCGGATCGCTCCTTCGGCGTAATAACAATGCCAACGGCATAAAAAAACATTATAAAGTTGATATTAGTTGGGTTACACGGTGGTCCTGTGCAACCCCACAGAATTGTCAATCATTATAACCATGAGTTGGTGCGCTACCTACTGTTTGGCAAATTCCCTTCTGGAGGAAATATGGGCTTTACATTCCTCATGTAAATATTTTTAATATTCATAGCAAGCAACAACAATTTGATCCCAAGCTAAGTCATCTCATCTGACGGCTCACGCAACTTCTTTCCATTTTCCTCCAATGGTTTAGAGCTAGCGTGCATTGGGCATTAGATTTAATTTGATCAATAACGGGAATTTTGATGTCTTGGCTAAGCATTTAATTTATGATGTCACTATCATGTTTGTTCGTTCAAATGGAATTAATAGTCATCATCCATGAGTTTTAGCCACCATTTTTATAAATTCAAATGCATTACTGATGTCATCATAGCACATTTAATTTTTACTATTTTTTTTATTAAAAAATGTTGGAAGAAGAATTACAAATTAAATAAATAACAGTCCAATAAAGGGACTGAAGAATGAAGGACAACTATAAGGAACAGCGTCACTGGATGAAACATACACAGTAATTATGAAAACCAATAGCACTGTCCCAACTGAAAAATTACAGCCAATCAATACACTCTCCACTATTGATATAATATATAGGTATTCATGTGTAGGATTGAGTAGTTTGTGTAGGAATCTAGCAAACAACATGCAAAGTTCCTCCATGTCCAAGGCATTAATTGCTTACTCTATTAAAAAAAATTGTTAGTTTAGTTCTTACATAAAGCATTAAGTATCCACTATATTAAAAAAATTGTTACTATTTTATTTTGTGTATATATAAGTTGTATGTTTAGATAAATCATAGAATATTTTATGAATTTCATGCTGATTTATTATTTTCTCAAGTATTTTTTAGATTCAACAATGTTGAATTTTCAAAATTATTTTATGATCTATTAATTTTGTACTTATGTTCAATGAAGTGATTAATACAAAGGTTATCCATCTTTTTTATTTTTTCACAAGACTAATCTCTTGATTCTTTTTTAATAGTTAAATCACAAAATTGTTTGATGATTGTAGTGCAAATATTGAAATTAAGTAATATAAATGATTTATCTAGTAAATAATTTATGATTATTCAGTTATATTAGATTTTATTTCAATATTTTATTTTAGCATTTTCTCTTCTTACCTCAAATCTGAAAGTAGATAGAAGTGTTCATTGAAGACCATAAAAGGAGCCAGTCTTTTAATCACAAGGGTTGTCTTGCATAATTTCAAGCTTCCCATACTTTATATTTATGTAAGTGAAGGTTTATAGTCAATGTAAACTTAAATATCAACATTTACTATATTTCTATGTAAGAATATGCATGATTTCTTAAATGATATTTTTATGTTTTCTTGAAATAATCACAAAAATAAAATAAAAGATGGATACAATCCATAAAATTCATCAAATATTTGTAGCAAGAAGTAACAAGATCCCCAAGCTAGCAGAGAATAATGTTTAGATTCTTATCAAATTAAAGAAAGTGGTCCTAGGATATACTTAAGGAGTGAAGGAATGTTCATTATATTTTAGTTAATTTCAGGTAGCTAAGAATTCCTTGATATAATCAATTAATGAATAAATTATCTAAGAACTAAGAATAATAGATTAAATAATTTATTCTCATCCAAGGATTGGTTTTATATGCTAATTAACAAGTGAGATTGATGGAATCTTATAATATTCTCTTCAATATAGCTTAGCTATCTAATATCATTAATCTAGAGTGTTTAGAAAAAATGTTTCAATGCCAACATAATTCTCTTTAAGGGGTTAATTTTTATAATTACAAAAAAAAGCATAATATTTATAAGGTTGAGAATGGTCTCTAAGTTAAGCGATCTTGATAATTATATGTTGTGTAGTACTATTAATGGGTATCCAATCATACAATTAGTTTAATGAAGTCCTTGAGTGGGTTCCTTGAAGTTCTAGACTTAGTATGAAACATTACTAATGATACATGTTATGGTAGGAAGTTTATTCTATTTTTTTGCTTGCTTCATTGTCTTGCTTTCATGATTAATAATATGTCTATTTAAATTGAGCTAAATAAAGTATTTTCTCATTTTTCTTTTGCAAGCCTTTGGATTACCTTTGTAGAAAGTTAATCTATTTATAATTGCATTAGGTCCAAGGTATGTTTCTAATTCCAATTAATCTAAATTGAATTCAATAAATCCTAACTATTGAACCACTAAATTTATTCCCCAATTGACACATGTCCACTTAAAAGGAGGTGTAATTCTCTAGAATTTTAGCTCATTGGTTTCTAAAACTAAAATATACTAAACTAATCTTTAGGAAGAGTTCAGATCTACAAGATAAAATTGTCTTGGAGAGAATAGTCTAGACTACTTTGAGAGATGTTGTGGTCCAAATCAACTAAACTATCATGCATCTACATTACTAGTAAAATCAATCTTCAAAGTAATAACTTATGATATCAAGAAATGAAATCCAATTACATCATGTTAAAAATAATATCATGTCTACTAGGGTAATTTACCTCTAGAGAGAATAATTCTCATACAAGAATTCCAAGAAGCTCAAACTTAAAACTAACTAAATCTTGCCACATCCCTTCCTTGTAGGGCTTGAATTTAGTTTAATTGAAAGGGTAGGTATTTTATTTATCTTAAGTTTTTGTTAGAGTTGTCTATATATATTATGCCCAAAACTTGAATTTAGTTTAATTGAAAGGGTAGGTATTTCACATTCAATATCCTTAGATAAAAATTAGTTCCCAAAATATGTCTGATAATCTTAAAATTCTATAGAGTTTAAATAGATCTAATTGAAGTTTTTTTTTCTTTTGGGTCTAGTAAATTATGACATAAATCTAATTTAAAACTTTTTAAGTAGGCCCTAATCAAATTAATCAAGATAGTGTCATTCATCTAGTGGGCTTGGGTATTCTAATATTACCCAAAAAGGGGGTGTAGAATTACAATTATTTATTATATGATAAACCAAGTAACACAAGGGATGATGGTTAAGTTGGTAAAAGGGTATGTGCAGGATCATGGTATGCCAGAAAGTGGCAATGAGGGAAAAAACACGTCTTTCATCGACCCAAAAACGCAAAAATATTGTGTTGACTTTTTTTAGGCTTGGGTGTCAGTACACACCACCAAAGCAAACACTAATCCTAGTTTTCCATATCGGATATCCGATTTCAAACAGATATCCGATTTGTAGACTGTAACTTTAAAACAATGAAAATAGTTGTATATATATGATTTTTACAAATCGGATATCCATTTCAAATTGGATAGCTGATTTGTAAAAAGCATATTTTGTTGTTTTGAAGTAATGGTCTAGAAATCGGATATCCATTTCAAATCGGATATATGTTTCAAATCGGATATCCAATTTGTGTACACATAGACCTAAGGATTAATGGTATATGGTAGAAGGTTTAAGGGTTAAACTTTAAGGTTTAGGGTATATGGTAGAGGGTTTAAGGGTCAAGGGTTATAAGGGTATAGGGGAGAGAGATAGATGGACTTAGTGTGTGAGAGAGTGGGATAAGGTCGGAGAGGGTGGGAGAGTGGGATAGAGTGGGAGAGAGGGAGGAAGAGGGTGGGAGAAAGG
>VDFB02056244.1:0-18001 GCA_007258455.2 Sequoia sempervirens | reverse complement strand
TTTTAAAATTTTGCTTCTTCATCGCAATTTTGATGATAACAACCAACAAATCAACAAAAAGCCTCGACGAAGTTGCTATAGCTGCGACGACAATTTCGTCGTAACTCACTACCCATTTCGTCGCCCTTCCGATGATATTTCGGCATTGCCACCATGCTACTCTTTGTCACTTTCGTCGAACTTTCGACGAACTTTTAGTGTTCTTCCAACGCTACTACTTGCCTATTTCATCACACATTCGATGAACGCTTGGTGTTCTTTCGACGCTACTACTTTAGTATTTCGTTATTCGGACAGCTGATTTGAAAAGTCAAACGAATCGTAATTTAAATCCACCGCTTCTGAAATGGTTTCAAAATCTTGTAGTGGTAGTAAGGCAAGTTGATAGTCACGATGACCATCAACTCAAGTTGGAAAACTTTCAAAGGGGTCCCTTGGGAACTTGTCATGAAGAGGGGGTCCACTCAACGGATGCACAGTTCGAAAGTAGATGTTTTCTTTCTTGAATCGATCAATCATCAAGGGATCCTTTTGAAATATTTTCACTTCATCAAGGCATTCGAAAGGAAGAATATGCCCCCACGTGAGGGGAAGGTCAAAGATGTTCCCACTTTAGAGGAAGGTTTTTAAGTCCTTTCTTTATGAACCCATGATGAAGGAAACATGTTTTGTTAGGGTCCCAAGTTGAGAATGTGATTCTGAAGAAAGGTTTGCGAAGATTTTCAAGAAAAGATTCACTCATAATGAATGTGTTTTTTGAAAATTGTAATGTTGAAGAAAAGCCTTATCACACACGAGAGGGACAACTCAAGCAAAGAAAAGAGAAGGATAAAGAGAAAGCAAAAGAGAAAACACAAAAAAAGGACATAGGGGGATCTGGTTTAGTAGGGTTAGATCTATCCATGCTCATATAAATAATAGGTAACTGCAGTGCAAGGAAAAAGATCATAAATCCCCAACCAGATCAGGAAGAATGCATGGAAAACAAAGTAAAAATAAGAAAATGGGTCAACATGGAAGGGAAGCTTAAATTCCCCCAACGTTTTTCATCATCCCCAATTTATCAAAAATCAAGCACAAATATGGAAGAATGATTATACAAATAGAAGAAGACACGGCACAAAAACCATGCTTGTATCCAAGCACCAACAGGGGTGACAAGGGTCATCTAGACACACATAGTACGATAATAAGGGAACACATCACAAAACACACATACACACAAGATCAAGAAGGGGCCTCCTTCTAACACTAATCGACCAAGAGGTCATCCACTTCCTACTCTAGGTCATCATAGGGAAAGGAGGACAAGCCTATAGTGGTGGGATGTTAAGAGGAGGACATCCAACTGGTGCAGGAGCACCCATAGATCACCATAGGTTGTTTAGAAGGTCTATCTAGGACAGTCTTGTCTAGGACAACTAAGCAAGCAATCAAATTTGGTTCATTTGGATGTAAGCCTTAATGGAATTTTTGGTTGGGTTTTGATTAGATGAAGGTCATGTTGACCATTGAATAAGTATCATTAGGTTCTAACTCAAAATAAGGTTTTGGACTTTTAGGAATTCTTGCAAAATATTTGCAATTATTGCTCAATTGAAGCTACAAGCGGCCAAGAAGAGCCCAAGGAAGAGGATAACTATTTTAAGGACCCTATTTATGGAATGCCTCAGCATTGGAGTAGGGTTGGAAGTATTTGTGAATTGAAGGAGAGCAATTGTGTTTGAGAGTGAGCTTTCTGATTTTTGCATTGAAGTGAGGATATAATGGATTGATCATGGCTTTGTAACTTGTGTAGGATTTAGTATAGTTGTTCTTCGAGCTTTGTGTGGCATTAGTTAGGTTTTTTACCCAGTTTCAAGCATTGTTTTGTAATTAGTTTGTTTTTATACTGTTGTTGGTCTGAACTAGGCAGTTTTGAGAAAATGGAGTGTTAGTTCACTTTCCCACTGTACAAATTATACGGCCCCTTGGGAACAGTGACTAGACTCCATGTATGTACATATGGTAGGGTTTAGGGTCTTTGAAAACGTAGGAGCTACTGTGGAAGTCTTGCCCTAGGTGAGCTAGGAAGAGTCCAGCTAGGGAAGACAAGAAGTGCATAGCACTTGAGTTGCAGGGGTGTCTATTTCCTGACAAATCATAGTGTGGAGAGGGAAGGTAAGTGCCTTTCCAATACATTGCATGGAGGAGGAAGCTCCATCAATCCATCTGGTGTGTGGAATACTTAGCAGTTTGCAGTGAATTCAGGGAAGGGTTTGAAAGGCCAAATTTTGCCAAATTGTGGTTTAGCCTTTGTACGGACAGCTGAGACCCAAGACCCCAAAAATATTTGAGAGGTGTTCATTTGAACCAGGAATCCCAAGAAAAGATTGGGTGCTCTCTGGAAAGATTTAGAGAACTAACCTGTTTTCTCGGAGAAGTAGGCCTAATTGGGGCTCCTAGGGCTAGTAGCCTTTTAGGTCTAAAAGAGGGTTTGGTGAAAGCGACCTGTAGATGGAGCTAGGTGGACCCCTAATACACTTAATAGGATGGTTTGACGATGTTAGAAGCATCTCTACACCCCTGCAAAGCTAAATTCAAGATTTGGAGGATTTGTAGCCTTTAGGGTGGATTAAGGGCTAAAGCAAGGTTTTCAAGATTGCACCAAGTCTTGACTTGGTAGGAGGTTCTTTATTGGTAGTTGGGGTTGGCAAGGCAAAACCAGGGGATCCTAAGTAAAGAAAGGTCCTATAGGTTGAAGTGGTGGAGAGAGACACCTTGGAAGTATTCCAACAAGGCTTAGAGCATGAAACTATGATTGTTTCATCCAACCTCCCTATCACCAACCCTCCCACAACAAGGGCTAAGAAAGAGGGTCCCTTGAGGTCCTCTCCACTGAGCTCTTATGGAGCTAGGGTCAACAATTTCATGAAGATCACTGATAAGGCTGAAACTTCATCCACAGAGTTAAACATGCACCCTACAGGAGCGCTATGTCTAACTTTAGTGGACAGGGTAGGTTGCACCTGAGATTTTTCGCTAGGCTCGCTGAGTGACTCGGGAGAGGTGACGAACACTAGGGAAGTCAGGACTAGTTTTGTCACTCGGATAGAATAAGTTAGAATGAGACCAGTGCCTTCTGAAGAAGGAGGGCTCCTCTTGCATCTTCACTACTAGAAGGACCATACTCCACCTTTTGCTTCGTCAGAGGAGATGAACTCCCCACAAATGAGCCAAGGGGTGTAGAGGAAGAGGAGGAAAGAACTGTAATGGATACAACTAAGGTATTAATCATATCCACGGGCTTCAGGAAAGGTTGGATATCCAAAATAGACATCAGCAAAAGTGGCTCCACCGAAGGTTTGATGAACACCTGTACCCCCTTGGGGTTAGGTTCATTTGCACTCACAGTGAAAGTTGGAAGTAGCACAGGACTAGATTGGAGAGAGGAAGAAGGAAGGGAAGAGGACAACACTATAGGAGGCCACGAGCGGGGGTGGTCATTTCTTAGATCCTTCCTTTCTTGAGAATGGCCTTATCATTGAGATCCTTTTGCTGACATTTGTGCTCACACGCAAGGTGATTTCTATGACTCTTTGGGTTGGAGGCTAGAGGTTGCAAAGGAGTAGAAGGCTCCTACTCAACCATGGGAACGTCCACTATGGCCATTCCTCGTGGAGGAACGGATTCTTGAGTGGGAGTAGGAGGAATAGGATTGAGGAGTAAGCGGGAGGTAGGCTCAGAGCCTTGGCAATGAGCCTCTTCCCATTCACTGCTTTAGGCGTAGGAGCGGTAGGAGGCCGTGAAGGTCGAGAAAAAGAGGGCTCTCCTTGGGAGACCTTCTTCCCATTATACCGAATAGGTCTAGGCTCCATCGACAAAATAGGAAGTTCAAATGTAGGACGCTTAGGCTTTCGCCAAGTAGGCACCATAAGGTTCTCCCACAAGCATGGAGCAGAATCCAATGGTACCATAGTAGAGTGAGAAGAAGCATCAGACTGACCAACAGAAGAGGAAGAAGGAGGATCTTGAGACTGCTTCTCTTCTTCCTTCCTTTGTGCCTTAGTACCATCGATGTCAGGTATTAAACAAGCCCTATGTGAAATAGCATAAGGCAAGGGAGGGGTATCTCACTTTTGGCCTTAGGTACTTTTCTTATAATTTTGATATGTTGTAGAAGGTTTATCCTAGGAAGAAGAGGACCAACGAGTGCAAGCCAAGAGTATTCCAAGGAGTAGCTACCATGAGCTACCGGTGGCATATAACCGGTGTCGTGGATTAAGTGTATGTATCCCCTGTAGATAAATTTTTTAAGCATTTATACTGTAGAAATTGCGGAGTTCATTGCCACCAACTGAGGATGCAATTTTCACCTAAAGGGGCTCGGACAGGTTAATGTCAAAAAAGAGGTTCATAGATTTAGGTCCCACTAGGACTGACAAGACAATACTACCTAAAGGGGGTACAGAAATCATGTCATGTGTGTGGATAGTACTCACAAGTGCATCATACCCATCTTTATGTAGGAAATTAATTAGCATGATCTCCTCAATTATGATGTTTATTTGTGACACCGGATCAATGAGAACACCTAATACGATGTTTTCATTTATCCGTGCAGGGATGTAGAGAGGAGATGGTTCCCTATTAAAACCCATTGGCAGGTCATGTGAAGTGGAGGCTATACTAGTTCCACTGTCCATAGGCTACGCAAAGGGGATAGGTTAATGTAGGAAGTAGGCCATTATGCACACTAGATGATACTTTCATAGAGTCCCTAAAGGTCAAAGGATAAAACGGTGACCCAATTAAGGTTTCATTATGCAACACCTTTAGAACCTTCGAACTATGCCAACTAGGGGTTGTAGGTTGGGTTGTAAGGCGACAGCCTTACAACACTCACACCTACAACACTCATAGAGTACGAGGAAAGGAACTGTCAGTATCACAAAATGAAACCAAAATGGTTCACATCGGGTTCACCAAAAAATGTAAGAGAGGCAAACCAACCATGTTCAAGGCCCTAGGTCATGGAGGGCCAAGAGCGAAGGCTGCCCTAACTTACCTCAGCTTAACAAGATGTTGGGGAATGTGGGACGAGAATGATGAGGACTATAATGTCCTTCAATCACCTATAGACCCGAAATGCAAGATGGGGCTAGGCGAGCTAGTTTTCAGGTTCAACACTATGCCTAGGGGGGCTCTCTTCCCGAGGACAAAAGTGCGGTCCTGGGATGACAGTGCAGCGCGCTAGCGTCTCTCAAGTGTGTTGATTTCCATACTACCAGAAAACTTTAGAGACAAGGTCAAACCTAACAAAACAAGCTAACATCCTAGCTAACTAATATTAAGGGGCCAAAATAATGTGATTAAGTAAACAAAATGCTCTCTAATGTGATAAAGTAAAATCGAGAGTTAAAGGCGGTAGAAGGATCTCACAAGAGCGTCATTTGCCCTAGCTCCTCGAAATCACGTTCACCTACACACAAAGAGGAGGAAAAATTTTGGGTGGTTGTATAGGGGCCTGCCTCAGTCAGACCCCCATTTAGGTGTTTCCACCTCCATGGAAAGCCAAGAAAGCGAGATAAATAAAACCATGTAGTAAAGAACACTAAAGCACTATAAAACAGTAAATGTGCTTACTCTACCAAGTAATAGAGGAGAGGAAAGGGAAGCTTACCACCTCCACCAAAATCACTCAAGTTTGATGGGGGAGAGAATGAAAGTACTTGAACCTCTGCTACAATGGTGTGGTCCCAAACTTGCTCTACTAAAGTGGTGGAGTGAAGTTGTTGCAATGAGGTGCAAAAGTCTACTAAAATGCTTGAAGTGGATGCAAAAGAGTGTGTAGAAGCTTGTGAAAAGATTGTCAAAGATGAAATGCTTGTTGAAGGAGTCAATTTGAAGAGGAGATGAAAAAAATGGCCATATTTGGGTCGGTTATCTGAAGAGGGCATTACAACTTGACCACCAATGAGAAGTGTAATGCCTCTACAGGTTCAGCCACAAGAATCTTCCAGGGATGTAAGCACACCATGAGGATTTCTACACACCGCACGGGAATCCTTGACAAAAATTCCCCCACCGACACTCAAAACAAGCACCAAGTCAGATGTAAGTAGCGGGCTTAGGTGTAATTAAGCCTTGGAACTTGGTTTTCTAAGGTGGAAAAAGGAAAAAAGGGGAATTCGCACAAGGGGTAAAAACTCACTCTTATACACCTTTACACTTTCACACTAATCTAGGGTTTTATTAATTGATTGAGGTTAATTTTCCTTAATTGGCCCCTTTAATTCAAATCCAAGCCTAATTATATGCAATTTATGAGGGATAAAACCCAACATTCATAAATGCCATTTCACAACACATAATTTGGGAACATGCATTTCCTAGGTAAGTGACCTAGGACGCATTCACCATAGGGCGAATGGGTCCTCACTTAGTCTTAAGACCCTGATTTTACATAATGTTTAACATTTCTCAATGTGTGTCCTAGGTAATTGGCCTAGGACCCATTCGCCCTATGGAAAATGGGTCCTCACTTAGACTAGGACCCCTCTTTTGGATATGTTTTTGGTCATATTTTAATGATTTCAAATCTATAATTCAATGTTGGCTTGTGATATTTGAATTTTGGGAATTAATGTTAAGATATGTATAAATATATTTAGTCATTTCACTTAGTTTCACCTAAGCCACTTTATGAGCAATTCCTAATAGAAATTTTATGAGATCAAGAGCATTCAAGAGAATTTTCAAGCCATTCAAGGGTAGATTTATTGAAGACTATTGCAGCAATCAAGATTCCATTTTCATATCAAAGATGTATTGCATCGTGCATGTTGTTTGACCTAATATGTTGATGTAGTGTTTAATATCAATCAAGCATATCAAAGGCATTATTTCACATAAAGTTTCAAGATCAAGATCTACATTCATTGAGGCCACTTCATGCTAGTTTGCAGATTTATCCAATGTTCAAATAAGGTGTGGTGAGTTGTTGCATAGATTTTTTCATTCATCATTCCTTCTTTCATGTTTCATTTCCATTCAAGGTTTAATTACCAAAATGCGGTTTAACCAAGACAAACCCCTATTCCCTAAAAAACAACATTTTTTCTCTCTTTGATGTGTGATTGTAGATTTTAGGTTGAAGATCTATTAAAGAGAAAAATTGAAGAAAGTTGTAAAGTTGTCAAAGTTGCAAGAAAAGTTTTCAAATCATGGATATTGATCTACAAGTTTTATTTTCGACTTTCCGATAGTGAACAACTAGAATTTGGGAGTGCAGACATAGAAGAAAAAATCCTAGAAAGAATTTTCTAGGATTCCTAGCCAGGACCCATTCACCATAGGGAAAATGAGTCTTGAATGAGGTCTAAAAAAGCATTTTTTTGTGACAGGTACACAACATTCTCACCTTTCTATATATTCCTTTTGATAGTTAGTTCTATTAGATTTTAGATATGTCTTTTATAGCACACATTTTGAATGAAATTAGAGAAATAGGTGCATTCTTCATCACTCCATTGTGGTGAAACCTATTTTTCCATGTTTCATTATGGTGAACCTAACCTTTTGAACCCAACTTTGATCATTGCATTTTTTTATTTTGGAGTCCTTTTCATCCTAGATTTAGATCTTTCTTTCATTTGCAGCTCTTTCCATTGAATTAGCTCTCATTTAGGGTGTCTAATTTTCATTTCATTTAAGGGTTTTAGGATTGCATATTTTTCATTCTTCAAATCTGAAAAATACAAAAAAAATCAGTCATCTTGCATATCATATTACATAGCATTACATCATATTAACTTGCACTTGAAAATTGAAACAAAATTGCATATCAAACTAGCTTTTCTAGGTTGTCATTTTGTCACATTTTGCACTTGCATTTCACATTGAATTTCATAGAAAAATCAAACTGAAACTTGTTGTAACAAACCAGAATATAGAAACTATTGGAAAATACTCAAAAAATTGTAAAAACTTGTTTCAAAACCCTCATCTAGGACCCATTTTCCCTAGGGTGAATGAGTCCCTAATCAGGTCATAATCTGATTTTCTAGGCACTAAAATATTCATTTCTACATTTTTGTTTGTTGCTTTCAAATTTCTGTTACTATTTGCAAAACTTATGGTTCATCAATTTGATCATATCTAGCTTAATTTGAGAGATTAGTGTATTATGTGATTTTAAAATTGCCATTACAATACTTCATTTTTAGGTTTTTGCATAGTGTAAATAGAAAATTACATTGTTTAGAATCTGAAAATTGCATTTACACATTGCATTCTAGGTCATTGCATTGAATCTTATCCTACTTTCCATTTTGGTTTGGTATTGAGTTTGTGAAACTTGTATGAGCTTTACAATTTGTGTCCTATTAGCAATACTATTGTGAGGCGTAGTTCAAGACTCATGTCATCCCATGATACACCATTCACCATGGATCTTAGGTTTTTGCAACTCTTTTTCTAATAGTGTTGATAAACAACCGCTTATGGATCATAGCATGCATACCTCATTTCGCATGACTTACTTACCTATAACCAATGTGCTTGATGTTAACAACACCATCCCTACCATGACTAGTTGTACTCAAGCTTTGGGGTATATACCAAAATCCAAGGTGGAACTTCAATTCCTCCTTCTACAATACCCATCTCTATTCCTACATACACTAGCACTCAAGTTACCACAACCATTCAGCCCACTATCAATGTCAACACTTCCTTAGGTGTTTCCATAGGGAATCCTTCTAGCTTTGTGCATTCACATACCATATCTCCTCAACCATCCTCCCTAAAAAATTTACAATTCACTTGTCCTCTATAGACATACACCACTCCACCTTATTCCCCTCCATCTTACAATACCAACAATGATCTCATCATTAACACACTTTTGAAAAACTTGTTAGCCCTTCAACAACAAATCGCCATCCTAAATCAAAACAACAATGGTCAACCTTCACAATACATCAAAACCAATCTGTTATCCCTAGAGATATTTAGAACAAAAATGCCACAAGGTATAGAAGTTCCTAGCTTTGAGAATATGGTGGGAAAGGAGATCCTATTAGCCATGTTTCCGCTTACACAACCCTGTGTAGTGATTTCATCTTTAAAGATAAACTCTGGGCCAAACTATTCCCTAGATCCTTGAAGGATATTGCTTTAGAGTGGTTTTTCTCCTTACCGAATAATTTAATTGATTCATTCAATGAGCTTATTAATGTCTTTTACAACCACTTTACATTCACATGGGTCCTAAGATGACCCTAGCTAATTTAATGACATGTAAACAAAAGGATGATGAGAAATTCATTGATTTAATAGCATGATATCAAATGCTTTATTCACAAATAAATATTAAGTTTCTTGATGTCGGCCTTCAATTAATGTTTATTTCCAATTTACAAAACAAAATCCAAACCAAACTCGAGATGTTGAAATTCCCATCCTTCACATAGTTATGTACAACCCTTCATGATTATAATAATTCAATTAGTATTCGCAATGTGAAAGATCCCCCTAGCCATCCTAAAAATCCTAAATCCACACCTCAAAATAATTACCAACCTTTCAAGAAACAAAATAGGGGCTTTTTACAACTTAATTCCTCTCAACCAAACCAACAAGTTGATAAGCAAGTGGCTGCTATAAAGATGACAAATCCTTTTTCCTTTGGGGATGGGAATAGAAAATTTACCCCTCTACCCAATACCCTTCATAATATCATGTTACAACTTGTGAACCATAATATGATTTCCTTACCTCTGGTCAAAGCTCCTAATCTAATAAACAATTACCATCAAACTATAGATCAAATTCTTATTGCCATTACCACCAATGAAATGTACATAATACAGAATATTGTAAGTTTCTTAAACATCTTATGTAAGACCTCATTGATTATAATCATCTTCTAATTTGAGGTGTGAATGATCAAGGTAATAAGTCTGTAGCTCCTCCTAACCAAAACTTACAAATATTTATCGACCCCATGTCGAAACACACTATTTCATTTGTCAAAGCTACTAACAAAAAGAATGATGTGATGAATGTTGACACAGATGATGAAAACACAAAAGATGGCAATGAAGATGAAATGATTAGAATGGTGTTTTTTATTGAATCTAATCCTTGTACGGTCCAAACCAAAATTCCCCTTGATATCTCTTTCTCATAAAAGGAAATAATAAAACATGCACCTAATGGTCTTATTTACATAGCTGGAATAATCAATGACAAGCCTACTAATGGGATATTAATTGATCTCGTCTATGTAGAGAACATAATCATTGAAGATTCATATTTGTGCATGAACTTTATCAAGATACATATGAAAGATCGAAAGCATGGATAAAAAATCATAATGGTTTTCTTTCCCTACAATGGGTTCGATAAATCTCCCTCTAAAAGTCAAATTGAAAACATTAAATATCTCATTCACCATCATCTCCTCATCAAATCAATTTCATGTGAAATTAGGCTATCCATGGGTTCTCTCCATGAATGTCATCCCATCGGTTGTATATAAATGTTTGAAGTTTCCCTTGGGAAATGAAATATTTATTATACATCATAGTGGCTTTAATCCTCTATCTTCCCATGGAAATTTTCATTGAATTTCTTTTGGCCTGAGCCTATTGAACCTATTAGACCTTGTGAGGACTAATTTTTCAAAGCATATCAAAAGTTTAAGGCATAGTAGAATTATCCCTTAGAAATATGCCTCAACCTGTGATTGAGCCACCTATCCTTGATGAACCAATGATTGAACAAAAATCCCTTTCAAATATCCAAGAGCAACCTATAACAACTCCTCCTACCATTTCCTATAAGAGACCACAAGACAATCAAAGCAATCTCGTTATGCCTCCTAAAGTCAAACAAGTTTACAAAGGCAAAGAGAAAGTGGTTGAAAAACCTCCCATGGTTCCTTCCATTCCTCCCCTAAGGGAAGAAAAGAAACCTATGGTTGACAAACATGCTCCTATACAATCACAAATTGACAATAGATTGAAATGAAATTGAAATGCTAGAGAGTGTAGGTGTAGACATCATGCTATTGCTTGTATATTGCAAACTAAAGAAGAAAAGAACAACATAGAAAATAAAGAACTTGAACTTACCTGAAGCAATGCATGATGACTCTATACCCTCACTGCAACGTAAAAATGAACAAACTTCAATGGACATTATCATTCAACCTCCTGTTGTGATTAATTTAGATGATGACATTGATATTGCAAATATTGATGAACAAGTGCATATTGAGTTGAATTCATTGTTCTCTTCTTCCATGAACTTAAATGATGATAAGAGTGTTGAACTTGGCGTGTGTCCTAGTTTGGCACTTGATGTTATCCCATTGGCTAGTTGTCTACCTTTCGTATACACTAATCAAGATTGGGATGTGAACGACCTACTATAGGTTGACTCGCATGTGCCTTACTAGTATTTTGCATTATTTTCTTTTTCATGTTTCTTTATGTGATAGCATGTGCATAATGTGATCCCCCATACTATTCTATTTGATGTATCTCTCTCTCTTTTTGTGCATTCCTCTATTTGTATCTACATTCTTCTCTATGTCATAAACATTTTATCCTTTTTTTCACTTGTTTTTTTCTTTTGTGGATGATGCAATATGCCAAGACATTTAGGTCTCTTCCATTTTGACCCGAAAGGATTTTTCTTTGTTTTCACTCTCTATGTGTTATTCTTCCAATTCTATGAGTATTTGGTGAATGATGACATTTTTGAGCTCTATATAGAATATTGTAGCAAAGACATACTAACCCTGAATCCATAGATCCCTTATGTATTTTTGGAGGCAACCCCTCCCTCCTTTTTTCATGACATAGCTTTATCTCGGAAACATATGACTTGGCATAGGGATTTCTGAGGAAGCTCTCATGTCTTAGGAGTAAACGTTGGCTCCTTTAAAGTAATTACTCACAACAAGGGTGTTAGCAACCACTTTAAATTGGGGGATACATTGATAATATATTTTGACATTTTGCATGTTTCATGGTGTGATTTTATTCTTTCTTGTGATCCATCCTTTTCTTGGTGGTGTCATTGGGTTTGATGTCCTCCAAGAGTGCAACATTTCTTAGTGTATGAATTTCCTCTTAGTGGTGATGTGATGCACTACATTCCTTAAGTTGTGATTTAACTTTTACTCTTGACTTTTCATCTCTTGGAGACAATATGCATGATGTTCCCTAAGAAGAAGACCTTACACAAACAAAGCAAGATCCCCTTGAATGAAAACCTGTATGATTTAGGTTGTGTGTTGTGTTCAGTTTTGAGCCTTCATGCAAATTACTATTAAGTTTTATGTTTTATTTGAGATTGTGAGAGTCAAATTTTTTGAGAGATTGATTGTGAGTAAAGTCATTAAAATAAGATAAAGTTCTGGTGCATCACTATTAGATTTAGGATTTCATTTCAAGTTATCTCTCTAAACCATTTTCTCAGAAAAGTCATTTAGATTAGGTGATCTGCCAAGGGAACCAGCCCTATCTGGAGATTCATTCTCGCCATAGGTCACCCACAACCTAAGAGTGTTTTCATGTTTCAACAAGAGAGTTAATTCAATCTTAGCTAGGGTGTAATCCTGATTCACAACAGTTTTTGGCATGCCCGGTAGGACTCTGAAACTTGTTTCAGAGAAATATTTCAAAGTTTTAAAGTTGTTGTTTTTGTATACGTAGCAGTATTTCCAACCTTTAAAGGTTTTAAGTATACCTGGTGACTCCATTCTCTGATTTTTCATGCAGATCTAAATGTTGGTATGTTACAAAAATCATATATTCACTCCATTTTCTAGCTTTTCAATGAATGAATATGTCAATGTTTCATGAAAATATGTCATACCATCCACCAAATCATGAAAACCCTACTCATATACCCTCTTTCTAGTCTTATCAAGTTGATCATTATGTTGGTTTTACCCCCAATCCCTTTGATTTGCAAAGAAACTAGCATGCACAATATAATTACCACCCACCCACCCCTACTTAGCCTCCATATCAGCCTTCATATACTCAAAACTAGTTCCAAGAGCATGAAAAGGAGGAGATTGCAAGCTTAAAGGGTATGTTATTTGACTCCATGCATGACTTCACAAAGCAAGTAAAGGAGATCAAGAATCAGCATGAGTATAATCAACAATAGGAAGAGATGGCTTATCAGGCCTATCTCTATGAGAAATGGTTAGAAACACAAAGGCACGAATCCCAAGCAACTTTTGCAGTTCCAAATCAGCTTGTTCAACAAAAGGTTTGTAAATATAAGTTCACATGTTTTAGATAAAATGAGCCTCTTATTATTCCTAAAGTTGAGATTCCAAGTTTTAGGCAGGATAAGGTTTTCAACTCCCCAAAACATCCTCTTAAGCTTGAAATCCTAAGGTTTAGAAGCCTTCATCCCTTGCAAGTTGAAGAAAATGATCAGTTTCATCCTAGGATAGTAACAAAACAACCCCTTGAGCAATATTCTTCCTCGCAAGAAACCCAAGAAGCTCCCCAAATTTCCCCACTTGATGAATATAAGGAACAACCCTTTGATCAAGATGTTGCACTTCTCTGGGAGAAGATTACAAAGGTAGATCTATCACTTTTAACTATAGAGTGTTCTCAATTAGAGTAGAAAATTATCGAACAAGAAAAGATTTCCCAAAATGAGTATTTGTTTGTTTTTGCTGATGAGCTTCCTAGTTTTATTGAAGAGGATGAAAATGTTTCAGTATTTATCTCAAAGGATCAACCAGTATAGTAGGATATTGATGACTATTTTGAGGTATCCATATGGTACAGTAATGAGGAAGATGAAGAGTAGGAAGATGTCAAACATTATGGTGATTTGTTGAGTGAATATCATCAATATGATAATAGAACCTTGGATCAAGAAGAAGGGAATCAAGATGAACCTTTTTTGGAGCCCAATAGGCTTAGTGAAATTTTTCATGAGGTAAAGGACATCCCATTTTCATTGAAAAACCAAGAAAATTGTGAAGAAAATTTTCTTTGGAATGATCTTAAGTTCTCTATTACAAACTTAGATAATGTGCACGAAATTGGTGTTGAGCCTCAATTTCTAGTCAATCTATTTGATGAGCTTCCTAACTTTGAGTATGAAAGTGGAAATGGCATGACTATGCCAATTTTTGACCACCACAGTGATGAGGACCATTTAGATAAGGTGTTGATCCAAGAAAAAATATGTAAAAGTGGCCCTAATTTGAATGATCAAGAGCTTGTGGGGGATCTATTTCAAGCTGAAATTGAGCTTTTCTACTCATGCTTAGATGTTATACTAGCATCTTTGGAGAAGGATTATCTTAACAACAAAGGAAAGAGGTGGAAGTGACTATATTCTTGAATGGTTCACTGGTTATGGAGCAACCTAACCAGTAGCATGATCTTAACTGATTGGAGGATCTCCCTTTCTGTTGCACAAAGGAGCTTGAAGTTGAGGTGCCAATTAAAGGTTTGTTAGAGGAGACTATTTCATTTTTTGAGCATTTTCCTTTCATCATTGAAGAAGAAAATCCTGATTTAGAGTGTGCCTCCTTCACTAATAGTGAATATTTTGAGCTTGGTCCAACTCTTAGTAAGAGCCTTCCAAGAGTTTATAGCTTTGATGAGCTACTAGCTACTCTAACTAAAGGGGATGGACCATTGAACATGGAGGAGTCAACATGGCAAGCCATCATGTAAGGTGAGGATGATGTTATTTCTAATCACTTGAATTATTTTCCCTCTAGCACAAAGCCTTCAAGGGGATGTCCTATTGCGCATCTAGCTGGGTTGGAAACCATCAAGAATGAGCATCCTTATAGTGACACTAATCTGGAGCATCAAGGCAGGTATCAATTTGAGCACAACTAGCCCATTTGTTCATTTGATCACCATTGGTTCACAAATCAAGATAGGTGGGTAAGTGACTACATTTTCCTTGTCAGAAAGGTGTTGCAGCATTTTGTTGGATATTTACTCTTTCCACGGCTCTTTTGGCTGGTTCATCACCTTGTAGAGCAACCTTTCTTAATTAGAAAGGGAAGTTATTTCTCACAAATAGTAAATGGTTTTGTTTTAGCACTATCACTGCTGGTTAGTGTAGGGTATGGTTAGTGTTTTATGATAATAAGTGCTTAAGGCACATTTATTTCAGTTGTTTTCTTTCCATAAGTTTTGTAGCACATGTTTGTTGGCCACCAGGGCCTTTTAGTTTGCTTTCATTTTGGTTCTATTTTGTTTTCTGTTGCTGTTTGGAGTATTTGTAGTTGGGTTTTCATAGTTTTTTGAGGTTGAGAAGGGGAAGGTTTGAATCCACACCCAATGAATTGTTTAAGGAAATTGGTCTATTTTCTTAGCAAGCAAGCATTCAAAAGAAAATTTCCAAAAATGTTGTCAATTTTTCACCTACAGCTCAAATTGGTAGAGCTGAAGTAGTTTCATTATATTAAAGGTGAAAATATTTTAACACATTTCTACTTTGCTTAACCATTGCATTTATTAAAGTTTAAAAGAAAGAGTTCAATTGTTATTTTGCAATGTGTTTCAACAAAAGAAAGAATCTAGTTTTTCATTCAATGCTTTGAAGCATAGAGGAGATTACATGAACACAAGATATAAGATATTTCTTTCATTCAATTCTATAATGATTTTATACATTTTACAATGTTCATTCCTTTTGCAAAAACAGTATACACATAATTGTACAAGTGTTGCATTCATATTCATTGGAAAGAAAGGAGTAATCAAATGTCCCACACAAGCCATGGGAGTAGCTGAACCAATAGAGCATGAGGAATATACTATGCATCTGAAGATAAAGAAAGGAAAAGAAGCATATAAGAAGAGACATATCCATCATTTCCTGATTAAAGTCTTGAGTTGGTCTTCAGTGTAGCTTTTTCCTACTCACTTTCGATCTTTGAGTGAACCTACATCATGATAAGAAGAGTTGTTAGAGCTTCGGATATGAGTCTTCCTATGTTCCCTATCAATAGAAATATATTACATTTCCTATGATGCATTGGGTCAGTTGAAAAAACATCAGATGTATGCGAGAGAACCTGAAAAAATAAAATATCACAAGAGCATTGAGCTTCATTGTTTTTTATCTAACATGTTTGTTCACTGTATAGGTATAGGTGAAATCATGTTGCTGATTCATTTCTGAAGACATCATAGCATGTAGTGCAAAAATGGGCTCCCACAAGGGTTGAGCCCAGCATGCTACCCCTAATTCTCAAAAGGGGAATAAGATAGGAATTAATATTCATAATGCTCAAATAGGAACATTTTCAGTTGAAGGAGTGATTCATAAAGTGACTGCAAGAGCCTCAAGCTCATTGCTCATTCATTATAGTCGGTTCAAAGAGAAACGAAGTGAAAATCATGAATGAACAAGGGCTAACTTGAAAGCTTAAACAAAGTGTGAGACAAAATTTAAATGCATCATTTCTTCTTCGAAATATTTTTGTTTGCATACAAGTATTTCATACTATCATTATTTGATTTCATGGTGTTTTATCATATCTTATTGCTGCCACATATCAATATTTTTTGTGGTGTATGTTGTTTGAAGTATAGATCCTAAGGTACAACCATCAAAATTAAGAGACAATGACAAGAAAAGTTCACAGATAATGGTCAAAGGGGTGCATTGTTCACAAAATTCTAAGGTGGAGTACTATCAGGCATTCATCACAAAGTTACAATGGTGGAGTAGCAACCTTGTTCTCTTCAAGGTTAGAAGGAGTGGAAGGTATGGGATGTGCAAGTGCTCGAGGGTGACAATAAGCTGAAAGGGAGAGCTTGTGTGTGCATTTCAAAGTCATGGAGAGAAAAGAGTCTCTATTTGTTGCTTCATAGAATGGAATGCAAAATACAATGATAGCCATAGCAATCATGAAAGGGTATGCGAGTTTCATGAGGCTTAGAAATGCATTGTCTAGTCATAGATTAAAAGCCATAACCAAGGGTTTTGAACTGAGAATTTTCTATAAACCCAAAATGGAGGAAGGGTTTGAGTTTGTTAAAGCGGAGATAAGCCACAAGCTAGGTTTCCAAGCCCTTTTTCTCTAAAAATATTAATGGAAAAGCTATTAAGCATAGAAGCACAAGCTATAACTTGAGAGTTTGTTTTTGTTTCTGAAGGAGTTTGAGATCACCAAGGGTTTGACCCATTTTCTGAAAATGCAAATAGAGGAATCACAGAGTAAAGAAACGCCCAGAAGGTCAAGAATATTGCAGCCTTGCATAAAGAAAAAAATCTCTTTTGTCTCTTTTAGAAAAATGGAAAGCATTGTCTCTTTTTTCCATACAGAAAAGTAAAAAACCCTCAAGAAAATTTGAAATGGAGAAGACCCAGAATGGCGCTAATGAAGTTGTGGCTATGGAATGTGGAAAAACTTCAAAAAATAAGGAAGCACAAGAAAAACAAAAGATTACTTTATTTTGCAATTGCTTAAGCTCGAATCGAGCATGATACCGACAAGAAATAAATAGGAAAGGTGAGATTCGAAGAGCTTACCTCATCTTTGATGAAAAATACATTCAAACCCATGGGTTTTCCCACAGAAAATCTCCAGAGGCTCAAACCAATACAGTCATGGCGGCCGAAAGTGAAACAA
This sequence comes from Sequoia sempervirens, assembly GCA_007258455.2. Lineage (NCBI taxonomy): Eukaryota > Viridiplantae > Streptophyta > Pinopsida > Cupressales > Cupressaceae > Sequoia > Sequoia sempervirens. Next base: position 360 of record VDFB02056244.1, on the reverse strand, counting down.
AGGCATCAATAAAATAAGATTACATCAAGAAAATAATCACGGTTGAGGCCAAGAAGGCCAAAAATGCACTCAAAATGGAGGTCGATATTCAGTATTGCAACAAATAAACTTACCCTGCATTCTCTTGTGAAGAATCTTCAAGAAAATTCTTAGAAACAACATGAAATGGTGAAGATTCGAGCTTCAAAACCCTAGTCTACTGGCGGTGGTGGGCAGAGCATTGTTTCTCCAAAGTCAAGGTTTTAAAATGAGAGCAAACAATGAGTTCGATGATTTTGGTGTTTAGGGTTTCATGTTGCCCTAATTTTCCTTTTCATTTTATCACATTGAATTAAATTTTCAATACCTTCACTAATATCC
>VDFB02056243.1:0-14277 GCA_007258455.2 Sequoia sempervirens | reverse complement strand
GAAGTTAAAAATGCAAGCTTGTGAAGAAAAGGAATTGCATCCCATACAACAAGAAATACCAGTGCAATCTAAGAGAGATGTGCAATTGGCAACACAAAGGGAACGAATGAACAAACTTCATGGAAGGACACAAATGGATCCAAAAGTTGAGGGCACATCATCAACCATAGGTGAAGTTTAATGCACACCATCTACAATATATCATGCTCAAAGTACAACAACAATCACATCTCCAGTTGAAGACACACCATCACCAACATGTAGTTTTCCAATTACATCGAAAAACACATCTCTAGTTAAAGACACACCATCAACAACATGCGGTTTTGAAATTACATTAGAAAACACATCTCTATTTGAAGGCACTCCACATGCCACATCTCAAGTTGGAGGTACAACATTGTTTACATGTCAATCTCAAGGTATGTCATCAATTTCACCTTCGATTGAAGGTGCACAATCTATCCCCAATGTTGTTGACATTCCTAATGTTGACACAAATTTACCTTTGAGAAATCCTCCTATATTTTTGCATAGAAAACCTAAATATTTGATTGATATTGATTCCAATGTTTTAAAATGGATGCCTAATAAGATTCCAAAACGTACATTTCAAATATATAGAAAGGATATGGAGTTTATTTTTTGAGAAGCTAAGTGAGGGTGGAAGATGTAAACTATTTGTTAAAATGATGTGGCAACTCAATTTTAGGCCCACCATGAAGGCTCTTGGGCTAAGAACATCGAATGACTCAAGTGAAAATTCCATTGTAAAGAATCTGATGAGTGCATATGAGAGTGTGGGTTCTACCCCACACATGAAAGATAGTTGTGTCACACGACGTGTGATGACAACAAAACTGTTAATCAATCAAAAAAGGAACAAGATGAACCTTACAAAGACAAGTAAATCTTTGAAAATAAGTAGATCATCTCTAATGAGAGCCAAAGGAAGGTGTGAAAGAGTGGAGGATCCAAATAGCAATGAGTTATGGGCATTCTCGGGTAGAGTACCAAAGGAAGATAAAGAAATTGCTCAAGCCTTGAGATCTATAATACAAGATTTTTGGAAGGATAACACAAGGAACTCTCCCAATCAAAGAGATGTTGTAAGAAGGAGAATTGGTAGTCAAATTCGTGAGCCACATCCAAAGCATTTTTTGGATGCCACTCAAACCCATTTTTTTGTTGATTTTGTACAAAGGTTTCCTCAAGTTAAAATATGTCAAAGGTATTTTGAAATGCTAAAGCCTTTTTATGTCAAAATAAATCAAACACACACACTACTTGTTATAGATTACATATTTAATTTTCTAACCATTATGATGTTTATCAACGTATATGTGTAGATATGCATACTAACAATGTTTTGTAGGAATGTAACATAAGGCCTCCACCTAAATCATCAAGGAAATTCTTATCTTCCATTTTATGTGAAAGAGTGCATGGTCAATTTTTTACAAGAAGTCATGTTTGGATGGCACATGTGATCATTGTGGTGGCATGCAACATTTTCCAATTTTCCAACACATGGCTAGTACACACACAATTGGAAACAAAATTGTGGAATTTGGAAAATACAAGACAGTGGCCTATAGTCTAAAAGATGGGAAAGAAGCAAAGAAGTGTGAATTGATTAGTGATAAGATTCCAGTGTATTAGTTTATGGGAATTTTATGTGATCAGGTGGTCTAGAAGTATGCAAGGCATATACATAGAGCTCTATGGTTGGACTCATAGTTCAAGTTATGTAAGGACACATTTCCACTTCATAGCATCATTTTAGTTGTCGACTTTGCAGAGAACTACACAATACAACCACAGAAGGAGGTGCAATCACAATACTACAACTCCACACAAGTTTTTATATTTGTGCATATAGCATTCATTCATGCAAATGCTAGTACAGAGGATAATAGGAAGGTATTGAGGGAGTATCACTTGCACATCAATGATGATCGCACACATTCTACAGAGTTTGTGCAAGGTTGCTTTCAGATGTTTTATATTGATTTGGCTAGCAAGGGCATATCATTCAGTTAGCATATCATATGGTTAGATAACTGTACATCAGAATTCAAGAACTCTAAAATGTTTTACTAGTTGAGTAGGATGCATAGGATCAGTGGTGTTCAACATATGTGGAACTTCTTAGAGGTCAAGCATGGAAAGGGGGAGCATGATGGAGCAGGTGCATGTATCAAAAGAGCCTTAGCATGGGAAGAGTTAAAGTACAAAGAAAGTGTAAATTTGACAAATGAAAAATTAATTGTTGAGTGGTGCAATCATGCAATGGGTCTAGGTAATGAAGGTAATTCTTTAGTTCATATATTTTTTTGGTTAGTAGATGATAATAACATTGCAAAATATGAGGATTTTGTACACTAACAAGATTGAGTGAGCTACACTCTTTTAGAAGCTCCAATGCAGGTACATGGACTATCCATACGTAGAAGATGGCATGCTTTTCTTTTGCACGTACACTTCAAGCATGGAATGATTGCGACTCAAAAGAGTGGGTTGATGAATGGTTTGTAAGAAGTCTAACCCCAATTGACACTTATCAACTCCCGATAGCTCTACAAATTGTAGAGATGCAATCATCCGTTGACTTTGATCATGTATTAGACCTACTAGAACCAGGTAATCTATCTTACTTTGTTGTTTTATTATGATGTTCATTAAATACATCTAACAAGATGAACATATCAATGCAGGGAATTTTTATGCAATTATCGAAAATAAGACAATGAAGAGGGAACATATTATTACCTATGCCATTGTATCGAGGCCAAAAGGAAATTGGAGGCCCCAGTTATAGATGGAGAAAACATAGAATATCCTACAGGTTCAATGGTTGTTATTGGAACATCGATTAGAAGGTACCCAGTTAAGAATGCTATAGTTTGGTTGTATGAGGACTTCAACATGCATCAAAAGATTCTTCAATACACAAACCTTGTCATCATAGCCAACGTTCATTTGATCAAATATAAGGGCAAAACCACGAACAAGAACTTGTGGAAAGTGTTTGAGTCTGACCATGAGGAAATACTTGACACAATAAAGAGTAGAGCGGACCTGAATGGTTCCCTAGATTGATTTGTAAGTATGCACATTGAATTTGTAAAGTCATTTTATTGACCACTATTTTCTTTCAAGCATAAGTTTGATTATAGAAGGGTTTTCAATATTGCATTATTGTTAATTTGCAAAATGGAATTATATGTTGCTCTCTATTGACTACCTTTAATTTGGTATTCTCTATTGGTGGTTGATGTCATATGCATTTATGACTGTCATTGATGCATTTGTGACTATCTTTTCACCCACTTATTAATTAGATGTTTGCTTTAGTGAATAGATATGCAAGACTAGTGAAGGAGAAAAAGGGAAGGGATTCATTAAATATTATCAACTTAAGAGAAGAACAACATCATTTGTTGGTGCAAGTGCTTAATGGTATGAGAAAAATCGGTTGCTAGTGCATTATCTAGTTTTCAATCTTCTCTTTCTTTTCCATTTCCTATATTTTTTGGATTCTTATATGCTACATTTTTATGTTAATTATGTTTATATATTCATGAAATTTATATCTAGGATCATCGAGAGATGAGAAAGTAGTGAAAGATGGGCCACATCGCCATTGTAGGACCTTCAATTGATCTACTTATAACATGCATGAAGGTGATAATAGATCTGGTCAGAAGGTGTATGCCTGACATTATTTAGTTACTAGTCTTTTAATGATTTTAATGTGACTTCATGTTTGAAATTTTTAGGCTTTTGTAGGTTTTTTGTGGACCAAATTCTAGTGAGAGTACACAAGCACACCAAAGCTACTACCCATGTGTTTCCAAGGGAGCATGGGATGTACATGTTTTCAATCATTTGGAATGCAAATAACTAGGCCACCTGAGGTGAATTGGAGAAAACAAATTGGGTAGTAGCTCCTTTTGTTTCTTCTTGTACAAGATATTTCATGATATAGGCTCTAAATGGGAGGATTAATTCCCCACATGTATTGCTACAAGTACTAAGAAATGGGAGGATTTTCAAGATGTTTTTCCATCACTACTGTAATATTTGTTATTGTATTAATGTATTTTTTTAAATACAAAAATTATGAGAAATTATTACATGCAAATGTGTATATTCCTTAATATGCCTCGATTGATTTTTTTCTTCCTTTCCAATGAGGTCTATTTATCATAAATGCAGCTCTTGTTCTTTTCCTTTTAAAATATATAAATGCTTGTGCACAATTCAGGTCAACTAAATTTTAGTCATGGTGTTACTTCCTTTTGGTATTCTTATCTAAAGCATAATGGTTTATGGTTTACATTTAAAGTTTATGGTTTATATATAAAGGCTTATATTTCATATGAAGGTGTTGGTTTCAACCTTTTGCATGAAGAAAAACAAGTTTCACAACTTCAATTTGTTGAAATGGACACACAACTAAAAAGCTAGAAGTAAAAAAGAAAGGCTTAGTGATGCCTTTATAAATAAATTAAACTTCTAAATTATGCTAGGTGAAGATTTTGCTTCACAAAAACATGAGATTCTTTTTAGCCCCAAAATTTAAAAGTGAAGTGACTATCCTAGGATTGCTTGATTTTAATTATATGACTACCCTAAGATTGCTTCATTTTAATTATATGACTACCCTAGGATTGCTTCATTTTAATTCAAAGTTATTGGTTGTCCGCGGTTGCATCAGATTCAGTCAAGCTGTATGCAAATTACAATTTACAGTTTGTAGGTTTTCCAAAAATGCGCTATAACATATATCATGGGTGCTACAAGATGGCTTATGGGTGTTGCAGGATGCTTCGTGGGCATTGCAGGATGGCTCATGGGTGCCGCAGGATGTCTCATAGGCGCTGTAGGATGCTTTAAGGGTGTTGTAGGATGAATTAAGAGCGTTGTAGGATGCTTTAAGGGTGTCAACCTGGGTGTGAATTTTCTTGAAACGTGTTTCTGTGCTAATTCGCTATTTTTGCCGTAACTGTCATGAAAAAGAAAGATAATTAAATTCGATTTCAAAAAAGAAATAAAATGAAGCTTCTTCTCAGAGGCTGCCCATCTTCCTATCTCCGCAGATTTGCCTTGAAGCCATCACTGCCGACAGGTAAGCTTGACTTCTCCAAATGGCAATCAGAATGAGTATGCAAAGTGATAAAGCTTCATGCTATATACGGTGAGTGGTACATACCTATATATGGGCTATGCAATGTGGACCGTGGATTATGCACAAGGGTTGTAAATTGAGGATCACCTAAAAATGGTCACATCACAAATTTTTAATTCTTTGAAACAATGCGTAAAAACATATTATTGGGGTTGTATATTACTCTGTGTCGAATACATCATTAGTTCTGATATTAATTGTAAATATTTTAATAGTTTAATTGAACTGAGCCTCTATCTACGTGATAATAAATTTAAATAATTTATTTATATTGTTCATTCTTTTTCATTCTCGATTAAACAAATAAGTTTATTTTAATCACTTCTTATTCATTTCTTAATTAATTAAATAAACATTACGCATTTATTTATATATTAATTATCATATAATTCATTTGAATATTTTATTCAAATAAAGATTAAATATTCTTCCTCTTCTAAAAAAAATCCTCTGCATTCCATCATTATCATACATCAATGATTTACTAGCCTCTTTCCATATTCATCTGCTAATTAAATATTCTTAAATATTTAATTAATTCAACATTTGTTAATTAATATTTCAAAATATTTATCGACTTCAATATTTAATTAAATCTCTATAGTTCTAAAATTATTGATATTTCAAAAATATTTTAATTTCCTCAAAATTCACAATACTTTGTAAAACTAAATAAATTTATTTTATTTATTTATTTAATTTGCATTATCTTCAACCCACAGGAACAAGCTTGCACAGAGACAGAGAAATTTAATTTTTTTATTTTGGCAGTTTCTTTCACGGAACAAGCTTGCACAGGAACAGAGAAATTTATTTTTTCTATTTTGGCAGTTTGTTTCACGGTTGTTGAAGATAATGCAAATTAAATAAATTTATTTAATTTCATGTGAATTTTGAGGAAATTAAATATTTTTGAAATATTTAATTTTTTAGAACTATAGAAGATTTAATTAAATATTGGGAATATTTAATTGTGATATAACTTTAGAAGAATTTAATTAAATATTTTGAAATATTTAATTGTAAATGGACTTTTGAAAGGAATTAATTAAATATTTAGAGATATTTAATTGTGAATGTATATTAGAAGAATTTAATTAAATATTTAGAATTCATCGTTCGAGGAGGCATATACCTATCAACATTTGACATTTAACATCTAGGGTAAATTTAAAATTCTTTGAAAAATGTATACACATTACTAAAATGTATACACCTAAAAATGGTCACATCACAATAGTCTGGTAATTAATTAAATATTAGTAATGTGTTTTACGCATTAAAATTCTTAATTAATTAAAAATATTTAATTAATTAACAGACTATTGTGATGTGACCATTTTTAGGTGTATACATTTTAGTAATGTGTTTTACGCATTTTTACCAGACTATTTTTATGTGACCATTTTAGTAATGTGTTTTACGCATTGTTTCAAAGAATTTTAAAATGTGTATGTTAAATATGTATGATCAAAATAAAATAACAAAACACAAATAATATAACTTTAAACTAAAGGAAAGCTAATTAAAATGATTTCAAAAAAAATAAATGAAGCTTCTTCAGAGGTGTTCCATCTTCCTCTATCTCCAGAGATTTGTTTGAAGCTGCTACTCTCAGATTGTGTAAGCTTGGCTTCTCCAAATGGCAATCTGCAGAATGAGTATTCAAAGTGATAAAACTTCTCTATGCTATATGCTGGTGGAGGGAAGATACTGATACGGATATGCACAGGGGCTGTGGATTATGCACAAGGGTTGTAAATTGAGGATGTTATGAAATGAGATGGATATGCTATGATATGCTATGCTATGATGCTTGAATGATGTGAATGCTAAAAGACTTATGCTATTGCAATTTGGCTATAGTTATTATATTGAAAGCTTCTCTCCAATTTCAAAGACTTGACAGTCCTTTTATAGCTTTTTGTAGGCAAAATCATGGCTGGCAAGGATCAACGGCTGTGAGATTGTCTAGTAAGTTTGAATGGTGAGAGATGGAGAGGTTGAGAAGAAGATGGAAGAGGTTGGGAGGTTGGAGAGAAGAATAGAAGCATGTCTTCAACCCACGGGAACAAGCTTGCACAAGAACAGAGAAATTTAATTTTTCTATTTTGGCAGTTTGTTTCACGGTTGTTGAAGATAATGCAAATTGAATAAATAAATTAAATAAATTTATTTAATTTCATGTGAATTTTGAGGAAATTAAATATTTTTGAAATATTTAATTTTTTAGAACTATAGAAGATTTAATTAAATATTGGGAATATTTAATTGTGATATAACTTTAGAAGAATTTAATTAAATATTTTGAAATATTTAATTGTAAATGGACTTTTGAAAGGAATTAATTAAATATTTAGAGATATTTAATTGTGAATGGATATTAGAAGAATTTAATTAAATATTTAGAATATTTAATTGTGATGGAATCTAGAGGATTTTTTAGAAGAGAAGAATATTTAATCTTTATTTGAATAAAATATTCAAGCCAAGATTATATGATAATTAATATAAATAAATCTTAATGTTTATTTAATTAATTAAGAAATGAACAAGAAGTGATTAAATAAACTTATTTATTTAATCGAAATGAAAGAATGAACAATATAAATAAATTATAAATTTATTTATACGTAGATGGAATTCAGAGTTTTAATTAAATATTAAAAATATTTAATTAATTACCAGACTATTGTGATGTGACCATTTTTAGGTGTATACATTTTGCCCCTCTTTGAAGTAATGTGTTTTACGCATTGCTTCAAAGAATTTTAAAATTTTCCCCAGATGTTAACTATCAAATGTTGATAGGTATATGCCCCCTCGAATGATGAGTTGATAAGATTTTGATTTTTGTGATTTTTTTTTGAATTTTTAGATTTTTTGAAATGTTTTTCAATTTTTTTTAATTTTTATTATTTTTTAAGATGTCGATTCATAGTTCGAAAATAATGATGTGAAGAAATTGACCCGGAGAGATGTGTAATGAAAAATTGATGATCAAAATTGCCCCTGCTATGTTAAAATGTGAGAAAATGCCCCAATTTTACCCTTAAATAGGTTAAAAATGTCATTTTCCATGTCATTTTCCATTTTTAACCTAGTAAAATTTGTAAATTTTGAGCTCTGGAGTGAGAAAGATGGCACTTCCTATTCACTAGCACCGTTTCGAGCGCATCCGACAACATCAGCAGCTGGCACACTATGGACCCCCAGTATGAACCCCGTGAAACTCTTGCTTTTTGAAAATTTTCCATTCGTTGCACGTTCATCGATGTTTTGATTGTGAAATAGAATGTTTTAGTGCCCTTGATAATTTCTATAGCGCATTTGTTTCTGTAGCGCCCTTAATCCGTTTCATAGCGCATTTGATTTTGTAGCGCTCTTGATGAATTCTATAGCGCCCTTAATTTTGTAGCGCCTATGATGAATTTTGTAGTGCCCTTGACCTTTTTCATAGCGCATTTGATTTGATGTTGTTGTGAGTGATAAATTTGTTCCCCAAAGTTGTTGGAAAACAAATAATAGTTGATAAATTTATTTTTAAAGTTGTTAAAAACAAATAGGACTGATAAGTTTGCTTCTAAAGTTGTTAAAAACAAATGTGATTTTGATTATCTGCTTTCATGAAAATGAAAAAAAAAATAGTTTGATTGATATGTGTGCTTTTAAGATTGTTAAAAACAAACGTAATTTTGATTATTTTCTTTCCATGAAAATGAAAAACAAACAGTTTGATTGATTTGTTTGATTATTTGCTTTCATGAAAATGAAAAACAAATAGTTTGATTGATTTGTTTGATGAGTCGTGATGATTTGATACTGATTTTGCTTTGTCATGTTGATGTGTCAATAGGAAAGATTGAGCGTTTTGCAGTCACAGGAGACATTCCCGAAGACATGGAGTTTGATTCCACATCTGTTACAGTCAGATCGGGATGTGATCGAGGCTTGTGGATTGAGTTCATTGCTTGACATGCCTGAGGTGCACCTCAACAAAGCTTTATTGATAGCACTAGCAGAGCGGTGACATAGTGATACTAACACATTTCATTTACCGACTGGAGAGATTATAGTGACCCCTGAGGATGTGTACCGTATCTTGAGGATCCCAGTGATGGGAGAGATAGTGGTTTTTGATAGCCGAGAGGCTGGAGGCACTGATGCTTTGAGGAGGGTTTTCAGAGATGATTATATTGCTGGATATTTCATCCCATGGGGCGAGATGGCAGATTCATATCCACCCTTACCTTTTGTACTGGTAGGTTTCATTGGAGGTGTTTTGTGCCCCGACCATAGGTCGAAGGGGTTTGCAGTCGGGTGGGGTTATGTGCTGGAGAGTATGGTGATGCGGGGTACACAGTATGCATGGGGTTCATGTATGCTTGCTCACTTGTATGATGAGTTACATCATATTATATATGGTAGAGGCCGGAGTTTTGTTGTTGGTTGTTCATTACTATAGATATGGGCATGGGAGCATTTTACTGTTATGCGACCGCTGACTCATGGACGATGACCTGTGGGTCGATCGTATAGATGGGGATATGCCGATATTGTTGCTCAGCCGAGACTGGGAAAACTAGATCATTGGCAGCGTCTCATAGATGGGCTTGATACAGTATGTTGGCGACGATATGTAGAGTGTGAGGCATGGCCTAAGGATTCAAGGGAGATGCCCTATGTCTGTACATCCAGATATCTTATTGGGCGTACTCTGTGGATTATTGAGAGATTTCTTGTTGGACGAGTATGTCGACAGTACGGTTGGATTTAGGGTATGCCTATGGGTTCTGCCATTTATGCATGACGACAGCTAGAGATTGTAGTGTGGGGTCCATGGATTTCCTATGAGGTAGTAGTGGCAGAGTTCACTAGCTTAGGAGTTGTGACATGGGATTACCGAGTTGATGTCCTTGATGCAGGGACGACACCAGAGTATAGTCAGTATGTGTTAGAGCATCCCACACCACATATGTTTGATCTTGATGGGCCTATTGCACTAGTCGTTGTATAGAGACCATAGAGAGGTGGTCAAAGATGATAGAGAGAGGCAGCTTCAGAGGGTGACGATTCAAAGGGAGATGATGATGATGAGGAGAGTGGAGACAGTGATGGTGAGGAGAGCGGAGGAGATGATGATGGTGGGAGAGGTGATAGAGGTGGTGATAGGGGAGGTGATAGAGGTGGTAGGAGTTGTGGTAGAGGTGGTGGGAGAGGTGATAGGAGAGGTGGTAGAGGTGGACCATGGATGAGACATATAGATCCATCACCTTCAGTAGATCCAGTGGTATCAGGTCAGATATCATCTTTACAAAGTACAGTGTAGAGCTTACAGAGTCAGCTAGCACAGGCACAGACCTTGATCACATAGCTTCAGGGACAATTGACCTCAGTTATTGCTGAGAGAGATATGGCTAGACAGTGGGGTGAACAGGCCATTGCCTTGGCTGATAGCCTGCAGAGAGTATCAGTGAGCACCTTGCCTGGTGATATGATGAGAGAGGTGACCAGAGCCACCTGGGAGGCAGAGTTCCATAGGACTAGATATCATGATGTGGTTCCACGTGAGCAGAGGGAGAGTTACACACAGTCACGGTCGACTCATAGTCGTTCTCGGACTACCAGTAGGGGTGTGACACATCCATTACCTCTAGGAGGTCCATTAGGGACAGGTGGAGCAAGTCCATCAGGTGCAGGTGGTACAGGTCCTAGACCAACTCCATCAGAGGATAGCACTGCCTAGTGCATTTGTACATGATGTTTTTGTGACACTCTGTTTAGACATTTGTATACACCTTGAGATGATCTCATTTTTGATGATGTTATATCATGTATAGTTGACATCTTTATACATTTTGACATTCATTTTTGAGATATATGAAATGCAGTGATGATTTATGATGAGTGGATGGATTTTCTTATATATGCATGATGTTTTATGATATGATGGTTTATGGTTATGATGTATATGTACGCATGATTTATAAGATGAATGAAATGATTATATGAATGATGAATGATACAATTTATGAATGCTTATGAATGTTTGGATGTATGTTTTGATGATTTTTTTGATGCAAAAATGTATGAAATGATGTTTTTGTGAATGTCAAAATATACTTAGTCATTTTATTGGAAAGACATGAAATATTTGATATTTTTCTAGCCTTTCAAAGAATCTATAAATGCAAAATGCATATTTGAAAATGAATGCAATCTATACTAACCATGCAGGGTATTCGTACAATATTGCCATTCTGAGAGCTTATTTGTGCTTTTTGTATCATCATAGAGCATTGAAATGTTGAAAACTAATACAAGCATCAAAGGGTATGTTAGCACCAGTGATGACCTGAATATTGCTTTGATGATTTTTGATATAGCAAGATAATACAAGCATCTAGGTATAATTGAACTGAGATGATCTGAGTATTGCTTGCATAAACAGACAAGAGTTAACCCATTTCCCATGCAAATTCTGAAATGTCATCAATGATATGTAGTAGAGCATGTCTCGCGACCAATTTGCATAGTACTAATGATTTCCTCACAAACAACATACAAAGAAAAATCATAATCCTTCCTTGCTTTTCTAGTTCAATACATCATCGAATTGCTCCAGAGATATGATAGAAAAATCAAACAACCATTCAAATCTTGCCTAAAGTATTTCAAACATTATTCAGATTAAGATCATCCAAGTTGATTATCAACATTGATGTTTTTGTTTTGATGTTTGTTTGGATCATGTTGTTTTGATTTCAATTGGTATTGAATAAGCATGTTATGATTGTTTTGATTTTGTGGTTGACTTGATACGACAATGTTTGTTGCATTTTGGAAAATTGTCTTGTGTCTGTTTGTGATGTTTGAAAAGCTTGTTGCCCTTCTCTATGTTTCTGCATTTTTCCCCCAGTGTAAACACAACCTAAATATGACAAGTATGTACAAATTTCATCAAGCCATGATGAAACACAAGGATTCCTATCGTACGATATGGATATGAAAGATATGTACAGATGATAGATATAGATGGATGATGCCTAAAGTGAATGCAAGACATAAGATAATAAATGGAGGAGCCTATTTTGATTACAAGTAGCACCTGTTTGCTAGGTTTTCACCACGTATTTTTATTGCACTTTTTCCAGATTTTTCTGATGTTTTTTTTTTAGGACTTTTTATGATTTTTATGATTTTTTGATGATTCAGACGTATAATTTCTTCAAATAAATGCTGTTAATCGGCTCTTCAAATAGGTCCCCTTCTGACATAGATAGCTGATATGCACCAGAACCGTATGCTGCAATGATGACAAATGGACCAAGCAAGTTTGGTTCAAATTTTCCTTTCTTTTCTCTGTCTTGTTGATTACGTGGATTTTCTCTCAAGAGTAAGTCACCTACTTGAAATGTCCATGGTTTAACTCTGTGATTATAGCTATGAGACATTACTTGTTGATAACCCTTCAAATGGTCAGCTTCATGTTGATGTCTTTCATCTAATAGTTCTAACTCTTGCAGGCGAGATACTCTGTAGTCCTCATCATTTATCAGTCCTTTGAGCAAGACCCTCAGTGAAGGTATTTCAACCTCTAGTGGTAAGATCGCTTCTGCTCCATAGACCAAGGAATATGGTGTAGCTCTTGTTGGTGTGCAAATACTAGTTCTGTATGCCCACAAAGCTGGATTTAATTGTACATGCCAATCACGACCGACATCATTTACTGTCTTCTTCAAGATCTTCAAGATTGTTTTGTTGGAAGCTTCTGCTTGACCATTACCTTGTGGATAATAAGGCATAGAGAACCTGTGTTGGATGTGAAATCTTTCACAAAGTTCATCAACATCCTGATTTTTGAAAGGTTTTCCATTATCAGTAATGATAGAATTAGGAATACCATATCTACAAATGATGTAATTCAGGATGAATGAAGAGATTTGTTTTCCAGTCACAGTCATCAAAGGAACAACTTCAATCCATTTTGTAAAATACTCTGTAGCTGTGATAATGAATTATTCCCATTTGATGATGAAGGATGAATTTTTCCAACAAGATCTAGTCCCCACTGAGAAAAAGGCCATGTCGGAGTGAAAGATTGCAATTCCTGTGTAGGTGCATGAATAAGATTCCCATGGATTTGGCATTTAGAACATTTTTTGACAAAATTAAAAGATTCTTTCTCCATGGTAGGCCAATAATATCTCATTCTGACAAGTTTCTTGGCTAAGGTTAAACCACTTGAATGAGTTCCACAAACACCACCATGAACCTCTTGTAAGGCTTTTTCAGATTCATCATGTTCAAGACATCAAAGGAGTGTACCATCAAGACCACATCGATAAAGGATATCGGCAATCAAGGTATAATGAGATGATTGGCGTATGAAATTCCTTTTTTGGTTGCGGGATAAATCCAGAGCTAAGATGTTATCTTTTAAATATGTATAAGTCTTGCCATATAAAGATGAATTAGAACCAGTTAAATGACATATGACTTGGGTCTCAGGATTATCATAGGCGGGAGGAAACAATTGTTCCACCAAGAATTCATGCTTGGTTTAATCTTCTGATAGTTGTAACAAGGAAGCAATTGTAGCCATTGCATCTGCAGCTTTATTATAAATCCTTGGGATTTGTGAAAACTTGATTGACACAAAATACTTTTTATAATCATCCACCATGTTCTTGTAAGGTAGAAACTTATCATCTTTAGTTTGATAATCATCATTGATTTGATTAATAACAAGTTGTGAATCACCATAGACTTGAAGCTCTGTAATCCACCATTCCAAGGCTATCTTTATTCCTATGAGTAATGCCTCATATTCAGCTATGTTATTTGTGCAAGGAAACATCAACCGGTATGATTGTGGAATGGTATGTCCTTCAGGTGTGACAAAAAGAATTCCTGCCCCTGAGCCATGTTGTGTATAGGATCCATCAAAGTACAATGTCCATGATTTGTGAATTGTTACTATGAAGACATTTGCATCAGGAAACTCAATGTGCATTGGATTTTCTTCTTGTAAAGGTGCTTCGGCCAACTGATCTGCAATGACCTATCCTTTAATAGCTTTT
>VDFB02056241.1:214370-255092 GCA_007258455.2 Sequoia sempervirens | reverse complement strand
TGACTGCCGGCCTTTTTTGACTCTTATCAAAGATTTCTTCGTTTGATACTCATTTACAGAAAACGTGTAAGGCTACGTTTTCCAAGCTTAACTTCAGTGAAGAAGACATCATATCTACACGAATTTACCCACACGTCTGATTTTTTGAAAACGATGTAATCTGAGATGTAACTACTGTAAATAATTTTGTTGCGCGAGATGACAATAATGCCGACTCCATATAAAATGTGAATAGCGGTAAAGGGAAGCATGTTCAAATGTAAGCAAGGTTTGAGACGAACCCAGTCAAAGCCACCTTCCTTAAATGACAAGATGATAGAAGACTGACTTTGTAGGTAGATGAATAAGTGTTACGATTAAATGAAAACAATATTATATATATTTAAAAAAGGTAGGTGGAAGTGATCACACTCGAAAGTTCATATAGGGTCAAGCTTGGAACAAACAAAATAAAGTCGAACCTACTAAACGGTGAGAACTATACTACTAGAGGGTGTCATCAAAGTTCTTCCATACATTAGTAGGGTTTGGATCATCAAATGGAGGCACCTCTCATCCAAAAACAACACCCTTTTCTTTATCTTCCTCGCATGGCTGAGTGTCATGAACATGTGAAATGGATAGAACAAGTCAAGGAAACTTGCTAGAATCCAACTATCTAGTAAACCCATGATCATGGTCTTGGAGATTAGAATGAGGGTAGGAACACTAAGGCTACTTACAAGTAGTTCTATCCTTGAATCTTCATGTAGGGGGTTGAGAAACATGTGAGTGTACAACTTGATCACCGCAAGTAGATTGGTTGTCTCCACATTAATGACCATAAGGGGGAGATTGACTCCTATTGGTGATTGTATCTGGTGGAACTCTAACAATCATGTGAGGGGAATTACCTCAATATCTAGAAGCACCTAGAAATGTGCTACTTCAAGTGCAACTTAATTGGCTTGCTCCTTAATCTACAAGAGACACTAGAGCAAATCATAACCTTAGTGTAAAATGATTTAAATATAAGTAGAAAAGATAAACAACATTCCTATATTTCTAAATGGTAAATATAATTTATATCCCAAATGCATGCCAAATCTAGGTAAACTTGGAGAGAATTCTAGGCCAATCCCACAAGATGACCATACACCATGAAAGAGGCACTACCCCAACGATCAAGAAGCACTTAAAAATTCCCTACTTCAAGTGCAACTTTGTTGGCTTGCACCTGAATCTACATGAACATACTAGAGCATCTCATAACCTTAGTATAAAAGTTTTAAGTACAACTAGAAAAGATAACAACATTCCCATAATTTTAAATGCTAAATAAAATTTCCACTCTAAAAGCATACAAAATCTAGGTGAACTTGGTGGGAATTATAGGTCAATTACCCAAGATAAGTATATGCCATGAAAGAGACACTACCCTGGCAATGATCAAGAAGCACCTACAAATTTTCTTCTTAAACTGTAACTTTGTTGGCTTTGTAATGTCTCTCACATTTGCATTCTATTAGTCTTGTTTTGGACATAGACTTGTGGATTGATACTGGATTATTTTGATTTGAGGCATTCTCAATGTCATTTTGTATTGGAAACATGGTGTATATTGCAAGATACTTGTGTTATCATTATGTTTATGCTTGGACAATATCTTTATTCATTTTCATTTGGCTATATATATGTATGGATGTTTGTAAATGTGACTTATATTGAGTATGGGAATCTTCTTGGTAGTATGACATTCATGATGCATTGATTAAATGTTGTATGATGTTGCACCTTGATGGGTAATTATGCTATGCTTCAATTATCATATGGGTGGGTGCACCAAGATGGGGGGCCAAAAAGTGGCCACTCCACTTTTTGAACTCGAAATAGAGAAAATGTGAGTGCGTTATAACAAAATGCGCTCATGTTATGGGTTGGTAGTGATAGAGCCTAGGATCAGTCATTGCCAAGCCAAAATACGAGCATGTTATAATGCGCTTGCATTATGCACGAATGCTTTAACAAAATGTGTGCACCTTATAACACGCTCCCGTTTTATCTTGCATTAATTTTTTTTCTTTTTTTTCTTTCTTTCTTATGTTTGTCTTTCAAGGAAACTATATACATGAAATAAAAATTTAAGTACAAGTTGACATTTACTTTTGTATACACCTAAAATCGGTCATGACATTTAATTAATTAAATACTAGTTATTTAATTAATATTTGACTATGTATAAATACATTCTCAATTTATTTATATTGTTCATATTCTTTAAATCTAAAATCGTATTCTTTTTAAATCTAAAATCATATTCTTCTAATTTAATTAAATAAACAAATTTCATAAGTTTGTTTTATTTAACTAAGTTTTACTAATCTCGATTACAAATTCAAGCACATGTCTACAAATTTTTATGCCACCTCACCAAGGTCATATGAAATTAAATAATTCTAATTTTTAAATTAGAATTATTTTCCAACACGTGGCTTATTCATCAAAAACTTCTTCAACCAATTTTCAAACACATGGTCTTTTCTTCCCACACTTTGGTCTTCCATCCATTTGGCATGTTGCCTTTGGTCAAGAGATTCCTCCATCCATTTGACATGTTGTCTTTGGTCAAGGGGACACCTTCATGATTCTCTTCATCTCCACCATTCATCCCTCTTGTTTGAATTTGGACCGTCAATCGTTGCCACCTCACAAGATGCTTGGAAAAGCCTATAAATAATACCCTTTGCCATTGTATTTTATATCCACATTTGAGTAGAATTATCATGTAGGAATATCGTTTGAGCATTGGAGTATTTTGGAGTCTTATAGTTACATTTCATATCATGTTTTGCATCATAGTTAAATCTTAGAATAATACTTTCCTCCATAGTTGCATTTTATATCCACATTTGAGTAGAGTTATCATGTAGGAATATCGTTTGAGCATTGGAGTATTTTGGAGTCTTATAGTTACATTTCATATCATGTTTTGCATCATAGTTAAATCTTAGAATAATACTTTGCTTCATAGTTGCATTTTATATCCCACTTTGCATCATAGTTGCATTTTAGATTAGCATATCCATAGTTAGTATTTGAGCATATGTAGTATCATCCTAATTTCATATCATAGCATTTACATTGTATAATCTAACACCATCATCCATTCATCATAGTATCCATTATCCTTTCCATTGTATAGTTTCATGTAGGAACTTACTTGGCTTGCATGTTGAATACTTTCTCGTTTCTCAAGTTGCCATTTTAACAACTATAGTGCACAAAGAAATGTGAGGGTCAAATGATTTAATAAATCCTTAGGAATAGAGGACAATGAGATGTTCTTAAAAGATTTGTTTAGTTGCAAAATAGAGTAGTTTACTTATTTCAAATCTTTGATATAATTCATTTCATTAAGGTTTGTGTTGATTTACTAATAATTTCCACATTTCACATACACACAAAATGGCGCCCACCATGGGGAAAGACCCCATACTCTAACAATTTTCTAGGAAAGTTCATTTAAATAAGCTGGACATGATGTTTTAGTACAACTGTAAATTCTTTCAACACATACGACAAATCTTTCGGCGCATACGACTTCTATTTCGACACATCCGAGGAATCTTTTAGCACATCTAGGGTCTATTTTAATGCATACAACATTTCTTTCAACGCATCCAACAAATATTCTAGTGCATTAGGGTGTTCTTTTAGCGCATTTAGTATTTTCCTTAGTGCATTCGGCTGTTCTTTTAATGCACATAGTAGTTGTTTTAGTGCATTAGGTAGTTCTTGTAGCACATTGATATTTTAGCGCATGCAATGACTGTTTTAGTGCATTGGGTTAAAATTGCAAAACTCAAAAACTGATTTGTGTTTTCTGCTTGCAGGTACTTTTATACACTGGTTAAAGAAAAAATTATCAAACTACTAATGATTTATGCAAGGGCTGGAGCTATTTAAATGCTTTCTTTTGTTTAAGATAGGCATCTAGCTTAATTAGGAAGGATAAAAACACCATGTCTTTCGTGCTTGATGAATGGTAGGCATATGCTCTCCCCTTAACTGGGTGACCAAAAAGTCAAACCCATTCACTTTTGTTTGCGAGTGTGAGTTGAGTATATCATGTGTGTTCTCTCTTTGTTAACACAAAACAAAGATTGATCGAACTACAAATATATTTGCTTGCTTTTGTTAATCCATAGAGGGTCTTCATTATAAGAAAAAGTAATTACCCAAGGGAACGACCCAACCGGTAACACGCTAAATTCAATCAACTTCCAACCGAGATATAAATGTGGGTACTTGGGGAAAGTTCAAGTATCACGAGGATTGTTCCGACAAGAAGGGAAATAGTGGTCTCTTGCTGCATGGATGACCCCCCATGAACGAAATTCCTATACTAGAACCCTTTGTTGTAGCAAGGCCAAAATCCTTAATCTATTTGTTGGTACAAGAACAATCGTTTTGAAGCCATCCCACATTCTTGCAACTTTTAGTAGAGATGAGAAATATGCTATGGGAGATTTATGGGTATTGATGTTTGACTACCCCATAGAAGTGAGTGTCGTGGAGGGGAGCCAGTGGGGTCAAGTATCTAATTATCGGCTATAAGTAAGCATAGTTGGAGTAAAATCCAAGTGGGAATTCAACAAATATAGTCCTCCATAGCCTAAGTTGTACATGCTTGATGTGTCTTTACCAATCTATTTTTGAACCAATTTCAAACAAAAATATCACATGTGGAAAGTGAAAACCTTGATTCAAAAAAACATTCATTGAAACAACCAAGTCTCTAACTGAAAAATCCAAAAAATAAAACAAATTTCCAACAAACAACGTCATTTCCCAGTTCAACGCATTTGTTGTGTCTTCTAGCGTATCGGTGAAATCGTTTAGCGCATCCAATTGTTGTTATAGCACATCTGTGCAAAACTCTGGCACATTTTTCCTCTTTTCCAGTGCATACAACCAATCTTTTAGCGCATCTATGTATTTTTCTAGCACATTTACCCTCTGTTATAGCGCATTTGTGTAGTACTTTGGCACATTGATCCTTTGTTTTAGCACATTCAAGCAATCTTATAGCACATTTGTGCAATTTTCTGGTGCATCCATCCTCTTTTTTAGCGCATCTGTCAAGTCTTTTAGTGCATCTGGGCTCTATTTTAGCGCATCCATTAAATGCAAAACCCAAGAGTTAAACTTGTCTCCTATTTCACAGTTTGAACTAGAATTCAAAATCTTTTTCAATCCAAAATCATTCCTTAGGTACAACAGAGTCTAAACATGTGCTTTATCAAATGATTTCATGAAAGATTAAAATCTAGAAATTGAAGTCCAAAGTTCTTAGTCCAAAAGTTCATCAAAAACGTCTCTCAACACTCTACAAATTTAGAGAGAGATTGTTCTTCAATTTCTAAAAAAGGGCTTCAAAGAACAATCCCAACTTGTATTCATTTTACTATTGTCAAAATCCAAGACTTTTCCAAAGATTTGAGCATCTTGTATAGGAAGAAAATTTGTCCCGGTTTCATAGTTTGAACCAAAATTTTAGAATTTTCTCAAGCTCAGAATCATTCCTTAGGTGCCTTAGAATCTAAACTTGTTAAAATTGACCTCTACAAGTGGAATTCTCTAACCTAAACTAGGATCTAACATCTCAAAGTGCCAAAATCATCAAACTTATCACACCTTTGATTATTAAGCCTAGTTTTATCATCGGGATTTATCATCCTCTCATCACGAAACGAAGCTAGATAGTCAAATCAGACTTAGTCTCATTAGAATTTGTCATTCTATTTGACTTAGTTGTAATCCCTGGTACTCATCCAAATTTAGATCAAAGTTTATTCAAAACTATAACACTTGTATGCCTGTTCAAACAAGGTTACAAAAAAAAAACTCAAGGAAAAAGGACTTGAAAATCAAAACATTGAAGAGCCAAACCTTGAAACTCCAACCATTGAAATTCCAACCATTGAAACTCCAATCATTGAGACTCAAAACACCGAAACTCAAAACAGTGAAACAAAAAACACCATGGTGGAGGCTAAAGAGAATCCTTTCCATGGACTCAACAACAATGAAGGGGAAGACAACAACAATGAAGGGGAAGACATAACCAAAGAAGACATTCAACACGCTGAACAAGATCGTAATTTCCACAAATGCTTAGAATTTTTTTTTGAAATGAATGGGGAAAAGTACCTCCTTATGCTAGCTAAACAAGGTGTCAAGTTACCTGAGGATTTTGATGTGAATCAATTGAAAGAACCTCCCAAAC
Source organism: Sequoia sempervirens (assembly GCA_007258455.2). Taxonomy (NCBI): domain Eukaryota; kingdom Viridiplantae; phylum Streptophyta; class Pinopsida; order Cupressales; family Cupressaceae; genus Sequoia; species Sequoia sempervirens. The sequence goes on along the minus strand of VDFB02056241.1, from coordinate 248,824 downwards.
AACCTGAAAAAGAAACAGAACAATTTATTTCCCCAACTCATCAAATGAAAAACCTTCAACAAAAAATCTGGGATATGCAAAGGGAAACAACCAAAGAAAGATATTTTTTGTCAGACATCTATTCTTATCCATCTAACAGAAATACAGACATGATACCTTCTCCACCAACAACTACATCATCCAAGTTCAATTTCTTTAAATTCTTGAAAAAGTTAAATGAGAAACCCAAATCAAAGTCTTCAAACACAAAGGATATTGAACAATCTTACCATGTCATGCATCTATCTTCATCTCCCATAAGCCAAAATATACCTCATGATTCTTTCACCCAAGTTAATGATTCCATCCAACCACCTTCTTTTATCATACCTTCTGCATCTAATGATTCATGTCAATCTCTCAGTCCAAACCATGCTAGCATAGACTCCTTTACACGTCAAGATCAAATCATTCTTTCCACTTCGTTTGATGATACCAAAATTCCACAAGTTCTTCCAATATTTGACCAAGACCCCATCTCTCAATAATTCTATGATGATCCCCTCCTTTCACTTTTCATCCACAATGATTCCTTTTCATCTCAAGAGAAAAGTACCCTTTTGAGTTCTTCTTCCACCCCATCTAATGAATCCATACCATCTCATGATTCCATTGCGTCCCAGGAGCATGATAGTTCTTCCATTCTATCTAATGATGTCCTACCATATGATGATCAAGATATGATTTCCACAAAATCTCATGATTCCTTTCCTCATCAAGATCAAGATATGCCTTCCATACCACTTCATGATGATTCCACACCTAATAAAGAGCAAGCTACTCCATCTCCTACACCTCATGATCCTTTTCCAAGTCAAGATCAAAACACCGCATCATCCCCATGTCAAGATGCTATCACACCTGTACAATCTATCCATGAACCACACACCTACAAATTGGGATCCTCCACCTTTATCCTATATGGTTTACTTCCAACACCTATCCTTTCATCCATATCATATCCTCCCCAAAATGGACTTGCATCTTGTTTCACAAACAATACATATCCCATTGGTAAACGAATGTGTCAAAGTATGAACTACAAAGGAAAAGGATTAGGCCTTCATGAACAAGGTATCCTAGAACCCCTTCTTGCTCAAGAAAACCCATATTACCATGGCCTTGGTTATGCACCTAAGTGTCCTAGTCCATCAAACCTACCATCTATCTTAGGTCCTCATCCTAATCCACCAAACCTTCCATCTATCCTAGGCCCTCATCCTAGTTCATCAAACCTTCCATCTATCCTAGGTCCATATCCTATTCCTCAAGAACAACAAAGGCACACACCCTTGATGCCCTTTCAAAATTATACCTACACTCACCCATCCATAATACCGCCATACCATTCATCTCACTCCACCCCTCCCATTACTCTTGGAGGCAATTTGGGTGCCAAATGTCAAAACCTTCTATATCAAAATCCACATGTGTCAAAGGATCAACATGTCTCCTCGAAGAGGCATGCAAAAATAAAAGAAATTTTGATCCAAAATCAAAGGAAAAATAAAAAAGGCCACAAAGGCCCATCAAAGCAAAAAGAAAAATGTCCAAGACCACAAAGGTCCATAAATCAAAAGGAAATTTCAAAAGGCCACAAAAGCCCATCAAAGCAAAAAGAAAAATTTCTAATACCACAAAGGTCTATAAATAAAATAGAAAAATCTCAAAGGCCACAAAAGCCCACAAAGCAAATATCAAAGTTAAAAATCATGTGGATTTCTAAAAGTCTCATAGAAGCAATAAAATCTAAATTGGAATCCAAATTTGCTAATCGAAAAGATTCCTCCAATCTTCCATATAAAGACCTATCATCTTCCAAATCCATTTTTCCTCCATCACTCCACCACCCTTCAAGGTGTGTGCCAATGTTGACCTTGCAATCCTTTCCATATATCCATCAGCAAGCCTTCCCACCTCCTATCCATTACCCAACATTCATCCCCCATTATTCTCCTTTAATCCAAACCTTTGGATAAGTCTTTGGCTCTTCCCTCGTACCTTTAATAGGCCAACATTTATGAGTCTAATTCCCATTTACCATGGTTTATTAAAGGGATATTTGGTCATGAAACTTGATGTTGAAGTCCTTCCTCCATCTCCCTATCATCCATATCCTATTTTCTATATTCCTCTCACACTCTACACTTGGGGGGAAAGTTTTGTCCATCTTATCATTCCTTACATTTTCACCTTTGGTCTTGAAAAATTTAAGGATCTTCCTGAACACCATATATCTTATCCTAGATGTGTTATCCATATCTTTCATACCATATCTTTTGTCTTATCCATATTCCATCATTCTTACTAGATACATCCTTTCTTTATTACGTTATGCATGAATTGATCATTATTACGTGCAAATTGTTGTAGGGATGTATATAAAAATTATCACTAATGACATTCTAAATTTGCATAGGAAAATGGTTAACTCTTGACTGTTTATGCAAGCAATACTCATGTCATCTCGGTTTAATTATACTTAGATGCTTGTGTTAACTTGCACTATCAAACATCATGAAAGTAGCACTCAGGTCATCATCGTCTAAATATGCCATCGATGCTTGTACTCACTTTCAACATTTTAAAGGTCCAATGATGATACAAAGCATACAAAATCGACTGTTACGAATGACAACTTTTGCATATGAGATCTGCATGGCTAGAGTAGATTGCATCCATGTTAGTTTGCATCTATATTTATGGGATTTTCAAAGCTACAAGAATGATGTTATCTCTTGCACTAATGGATTGAGTACACTTGACATTACCAAAAACACATCAGTTGCATCATCATTTGCATACATTAGAAAACATTATCACATCATTTATCCATCCATGCATCACATCATAATATTTGCATCAAAAAACACAAAAAGACGTGCATTGCATCTCATTTACATAATCAAATAATTTCATATAGTTGCATTAAGAAAGTGGTTCACTAAGCTTAAATGAGTGAGTCTCTTCATATTTCCAAAAGAATTGGGAAATATGTCAGGTTTTGTGAAGCTTAACTTAACAAAGAATCAACTCATGACAACCTTCACATGACTCTTGGAAGTTGGATAGATTCACTCATTTAAGCTTAAGACCCTAGAAGTTTCAAAGCATTACAAATTCAGTTAAGTATAATCATTTGCATCACATAACCATATCATTGCAAAACATCACACATCATTTATATAATCATTACATCCATACATAATCAATATGAACATCACATATCATCACATCTCATTGGCATAATCAAATCCATCTCACATAGTATAAAATATCATTTGCATAAATCCATAAAGCATATCACATTATCACACATTATCATATCATTCTTGCATACATCACATAATCATCACATAGCATAAATAATAAAAATTAAATGCATCCATCATAATCATCATGATCATCGTCATAACATAGAAATTAAATGCATCATGGACATCCATCATCATATAACATCATATAGACACATAGATTATAATCATCGCCACATATCATATAACCTCAAAATAATAATGTCAAGTGTACAATGATATCCAAACATGGAGAGATACATCAACAAAGTGGCAGAAATCACAAAATCTCTAACTGAATAAGTGTATACATCAAGTATCAGTACATCATCAAGTCTCAGTACAATAATCAATCCTATACTGGGGCATATCAATCAAATATGATAAACCACATCGACTGATAATATCTAAATCGGCTTGCACCAAATGTGAAATCATGTCCCACATCTTTAGGAAGCATTCCCTAGAATGAAGAATTCTAAAATCCTTCTTTGATCATAACATATCGCAAATCAGCAATCTTATCAATTAGTCAACCCATCAATCAGCCTATCAATCTAATCAGCTCTGGTGAGACTTTGATCAAATATCGTGAGCATCAATTTATCAATTCAACCTTTCTTATTATGAGGTTCATCAATCAATGCACCTCGCCTATCATGAGGTTCATCAATCAATTCAACCTCACCGATCATGAGGTTCATCAATCGATTCAACCTCACTTATCATGATGATCATCAATCAATGCACCTCACCTATCATGAGGTTCATCAATCAATTCAACCTTGCCTATCATGAGGTTGATTAATCGATCCAACCTTGCCTATCATGAGGTTCATCAATCAATGCACCTCGCCTATCATGAGGTCCATCAATCAATCAAACTATCATTGATCCTCGCCTATCTTGAGGTCAATCATCATCATCCTATCATTGATCCTCACTTATCATGAGGTCGACAATCAACTATCACATCAACATCATTAAATCAATAAGCTGAACACAATCATCAAACATCAAACACAAGGAGGCAACATAAGGCATCAATTAATCAATCAATCAATTTGGCAGGCTCAATCTTCTTTTTCAGGATATAAATTGTTTCTAGATCATAAAATTTTGAAATCATCACCAAATCATTAGAAAGTCACCAAAATTTCAAAAATTTCAAAAATCCTAAAAAATCCAAAAATTCACCGATTTATCTCCCGAAGGGATATTTGTCATTACTTGAAAATCAATGTCTGGGGCATCAAAAAAAAAAAAAATTCTCAGCATTAGTATCAAAAATTTTCTTTGAAGCAATGTGTAAACACATTACTTCAAAGAGGGGCAAAATGTATACACCTAAAATTGATCATGTGACATTTAATTAATTGAATACTAGTTATTCAATTAATATTCAACTACATATAAATAAATTCTCAATTTATTTATATTGTTCATATTTTTTAATTCTTCAAATCTAAAATCATATTCTTCTAATTTAATTAAATAAACAAATTTCATAATTTTGTTTTATTTAATTAAGTTTCATTAATATCGATTAGGAATTCAAGCACATGTCTACAACTTTTTATGCCACCTCACCAAGGTCACATGAAATTAAATAATTCTAATTTTTAAAATAGAATTATTTTCAAACACGTGGCTTATTCCTCGCACACTTCTTCAACCAATTTTCAAATACATGGTTTTTTCTTCTCACACTTTGGTTTTCCATCCATTTGGCATGTTGCCTTTGGTCAAGATATTCCTCCATCCATTTGGCATGTTGCCTTTGGTAAAGGGGACACCTTCTTGATTCTCTTCATCTCCACCATTCATCCCTCTTGTTTGAATCTGGACCATGGATCGTTGCCACCTCACAAGATGCTTGGAAAAGTCTATAAATACAACCCTTTACCATTGTATTTTATATCCATATTTGAGTAGAGTTATCATGAAGGAATATCATTTGAGCATTGGAGTATTTTGGAGTCTTATAGTTACATTTCATATCATGTTTTGCATCATAGTTAAATCTTAGAATAATACTTTGCTTTATAGTTGCATTTTATATCCCACTTTGCATCATAGTTGCATTTTAGATTAGCATATCCATGGTTAGTATTTGAGCATATCGAGTATCATCCTAGTTTCATATCATAGCATTTACATTGTATAATCTAACACCATCATCAATTTATCATAGTATCCATTATCCTTCCCATCGTATAGTTTCATGTAGGAACTTAATTGGCTTGCATGTTGAATACTTTCTCATTTCTCAAGTCGCCATTTTAGCAACCATAGTGCACAAAGAAATGTGAGGGCCAAATGGTTTAATAAATCCTTGGGAATAGAGGACAATGAGACGTTCTTAAAAGATTTGTTTAGCTACAAAATAGAGTAGTTTACTTATTTCAAATCTTTGATATAATTCGTTTAATTAAGGTTAGTGTTGATTTACTAATAATTTCCACATTTCACACACAATTTATTATACTTAGGTTATATTTTATGTATATAGTTTGGGATGTTTTGAGTTCCATTCCATTTCCGTCCATTCCATTCCATTCCGTTATTTCCTCTCCATTATTTCTCTTCCATTCCTCTCCTTCCTTCTCTCTCCCCCTCCACTTTCCTCCCTCTCTATTTTCTCCTCTCTCTCCCTTCCTCTCTCCCTCCCCTCTCTACGTCACTCTATCTATCCTCTCTGTCTCTCTCTCTCTCCCCACCTCTTCCTCCCTCTATCTCTATCTCACCTCTCTCCCTCCATCTCTCTTCCTCCCTCCCTCCCTCTCTCTCTCTCTCACCCACCTTCCCTCTCTACTTATCTCTATCTAACCTAACCCTCTCCACCTCTCTCTAATGCAGGAGCATCCAAGGTGTGAGAGCAATCTTGAATCAACCAAAAATAGTATTGTTGTTTCTTTTGGTATAAGAGATAAATTGGCTAGAGTTTGTTGAGAAAGAGAGTGGAGTTATGTCTTGAAGATGTGTAGAAGCTCGAGATTTGGGCCTTAGGCTTAAAACTTATCGCATGCCAAGGAAGAAGTGCAAAAGGAGTTAGTCATTTTCAGATCAAGAAGGTCTGGTTTCAAACTTTAGGCTTGTGGCTTACTCATGGATGTAACAAACAAACATCGATATTCAGTGTTAAGGACGACCTATGTTTTGACATTTGGCGAATTGGTTCATCGACAAGATATGGAGATTTCAAAGAGACATGGTTTCTTGTCTCTCTGACATGGCGATAGTGAAGGTGATGACGGTGAACAGTTGTGAGAGTTCTCATCGAAGGGAGATGCATATATCGGCAGGACATAATAAAAAGTCCCTTCGACATCTCGATAGCACCTCATCGGAGAGAAGGATGAATATTGACAAGACGAAATGATTAGTCCCTTTGACATGTTGATAAAGTGGGACCAGGCTAAGTGATGATGACAAAGAACGGTGATGCCATGACTAATAGGTGGTGACAAATGATTGAGCAGAGATGATGTGGAGGTTCTTCATCAAAGGGATATATGGATATTGGTGGAATGTAAATGAAATTCCCGACAACATTTTGATGAAGCTTCATCAAGGAGACCTTGTATCAGAGTGAGTTGTTTCAAAGTCTCTTTGACAACTCGATGGGAACTTAATTGGTTAGACTTTCGAATTTTGAGGAGAGTTGATTTGGTGTCCCCTCAAATAGGGAATACATGACATTGAATTTTGTGGGACATGATAGGAAGGAGATGATGATGTGCACATACAGATGGTGATCAGACGAGAGGTCAATTTGCATCATTGTTGTGAATTTCAAATGATGATGAGGATGGTGAGCAACAAGAAGGTGAATATTAGTGTGACATGGAATTGTCTCAGTCCAATAAGTAGTAGTGTCATTTATGGTTCGAAGAGAGGCAGTTAAGGCGCGAAGCTAGTGATCGATGGCGTGTTTAAGAAGATAGAGCAGAAACTAAGGAAACCATTCTAGTTGGTGATTGAAGGAAGTAGTGGTACTAAGTCAAGATGAGTAAAAGCATTAAATGAAGATCAAATTATAGGTGAACATGGTGAATGGGAATGAAACCCTAGTTTCTAGTTTGATAAAAATAGAATATGCAATGAATCTAGAAGGGATTGTGGGAAAAATAAGATTGCTTGCTGGTGAAGACAGAGAGGAGGATATAATCCGAGTAGAAACATGAAGAGATGGTGGGAACAGGAAGTCTGGTAGTTGGGTTAGTGTTAGCAAGACTATAGGTCAACAATAAGAAGACTGTAGAGGTTTGTTGTAAGGCCAGGAAGCCTAGAGCGAATCTATTTTAGATTTGAAAACTTGCAGATGATTGTAACCAAAGCCCATGTGATACTATGCAAATGATGTAATTAGAAGGCCCATGTAATGAAGTTAATAATAGAAGATCTTTATTTCTTATGGGATTGGTTGTGCTATTTTCTATTATTGTTGTGAGTTTTGGTCTGTAAGGGGAGTACCCTTCATCAGTGGTATCAGAGTAGGAGTTCCTGAGTGTGCAGATAGAGCATCAAACGTGAGGAAGTTTGCACCAAGATCTAAGGGTTGAAGAGTATGAAATTTTCTTGCAGATGTATGCGAGAGTTGAACTAAGGTTCTTGTGGTTGTGAATAGATTTCCGACTGTGAGGAAGTTCACATATGTAAACCTAGGGGTTTGGAGACCTTGTTGTTAACACATTAAGAGTGTGATGCAATTGCAATAGAACTTGAAAGGGTTGATATTTGTAAACAGATCATTGAATGTAAGGCCATTTACATATGCATTACTCGAGGGTTTAAAGATTTGGCACTAAGATTGTGTGGACCTTTCTTGTAGATGGATGTACAACTTGCAAGGAGATATTTTAGCGGATTGAGGAACTGAGGTTCCCTTGGTTGTAAATAGATTGTGGAATGTGAGGCAGTTTATAGTAATATTGGCGAATGTTGGAAAAGGGTTTTGTAAACAAATCACCGAAGGAGGAAATTTATGTTTGTGAAACCTGAGGGTTGAGGATTTGTGTTGTTATGCCTTGAAAATGGAAAAGAGAAAGAGTAAAAAGATTTGTCATTGGATGGATTCCAAGGATTCCAAGACTAGAGGAAATCAAAGAGATATTTTGGAAGATCAAAGAAAGAGAAATGATAGAGATACATCAACAAATAAATGAATTGAGGGACATGATTGAAAAGAGGAAACAAGAGAAGAGAAGAGCTAAAGATAAATTTTATCTTTCTGATGATGTTTTTTACTAGAAGAAAGAAAGAGGTTATAGCAGAGTGTCATGCATGCAAAACCATGGAAGAGGAAGAGGATGAGTATGGACAGGTTGAGGAACTTGAACCTAAAACTAAAGGATGTCTATTGGAAGACATGAAGGATGAAGATACTGAAGTGGTAGCAACCACAAAATGATGGAGAAAAATGGAAGACATAGAAGAAGATGAAACCCAAGTGGTAGCAGTTAAAGAAAAGGTAAAGCTTGCATCTTGTGAATGCATAGGAAATTTTGGTTTAGATTATATGAATGGGATGGCTAGGTATGAGAAGTTTAAATTTTTTTCAGATTTTGGTGAGGTTAGAACCAAAGCTAGTTTGTGTTGGAATGACATGGAGATTGATAATGAAGAAAGAATCACAATAATGAAAGTTTCAATAGAAGGTGATGAGGTTCACCCAAATTTTGGTGTATGTTCCAATGAGGATCAACATGAAGCAATGTGTGAAGCCATTGTAGCAGTAGATCAACTTGAGGGCATACAAACAATGACATATCATGATGAAGACAAGATTGAAGTGGTAACAGTGGAGAATACTCAGGTAGATCTTAATTTTGATAAATATTGTTGTAACAAAGAATCTGAGCATAATGAAGCTGCAAAAGTGTGGATTGCACCCAAGATAGGTACAGTGAAGGTTTTGATGGAGAAGAAAGAGGTAAATTCTGACTTTTGTGAAAGTTTTGATTTGTCTGAGTATGATAAGAGTAATCTAGAAGAAGATGTTGCAACAATGAGTATCTTTGTGGAGGAAAGCACTACAACTAAAAGTAAGGAAGGAAAAGAGGGGAAGAAAGTTGAGTTGTTTGGTAATCTTCCCTTGGCATTAGTTGATGACTTCTTATGTGATAAGGAGATTGATATGACTAATAGTTTTTTGTAGGGAGAAAAGGAAGATTCCTTTGATTATACTGCTAACATTGGTGTGGATATAGAGGAGGAAGTGATTGCAGCTGAAAAATGTCTTTTAGAAGGCATAAAGAAAGAGTACAAAGTTGTACCCAAGGGTGATGATGAATAAGTGGATGTAGCAATACAAGAGAAGGAAGTAATGCATGATGTTTTAAATTTTCGTGATGAAGATATGACTAGGTTTTGTATGAATGAAAGGATTGAAATAGTGGAAAAAGAGTATAATGCATTGGTTATAGGACAAGAAAGTGGTACAGTTGCATGTCTTATCAAAGGTGCAAAGGAAGAGAATGAAGTTGAAAATACAACAGGTGATGAGAAGGTAAAGTATTCTCTTAAAGAATTTAAGAAATATGATTTTCATGTTGAGATGGATGAGTTAGTGAATGTATATGAGATGGTTCTATTAGAATTTGTTAGGTATGATTAGTATGCAAAGAAGGATTTGTATGGTGTTGCAAATTTAAGTGCAGGTGCAAATTGGTGGATGTGGACAGACTATGGTGGGTTGAATCCCACAAGATTAGAGGTGAATGAGAGATCCATTTGGAGGAGGTGGTTGGGTTATGGTGGAGTTGATTCCAAATCAAGGAAGAGGAGTGATGAATAGAGTTTTCAAAGGGGAAGGTTACTTGTTCTAGCTAAGTGTTGGAAGAGGAGAAAGAAGAAGCAATTGCAAGCACCAATTTTAGTAATAGGGTTGGCTGAGGATTGCTTGTCGTATGAAAGGGTGGTACTACCAATCAACTCCATTTTGTGAATCCATATTCAAAAAATTCTTCCTACCCCAAGCGTCTGATGCAAGAGAATCCAGGGTGTGAACAATCTTGCATCAACCAAAAATAGTAGTGTTGTTTCTTTTGGAATAAGGGCTAAATCAACTAGAGTTTGTTGAGCAGGAGAATGGAGTTATATCTTGAAGATGTGCAAAATCTTAGGCTTTGGGCCTTGGGCTTACAACTTATCACATGCCAAGGAGGAAGTGTAGGAGTTAGTTATTTTCGAATCGGGCTGGTTTGGTTTCAGACTTCGGGCTTGTGGCTTACTCATGGATGTAACAGGAAAATATTGACATTTAGTGTTAAGGATGACCCATGTTTTAGTGTTTGGTGAATTGGCTCATCAGAGGGATATGGAGATTTCAAAGAGACATGGTTTCTTGTCTCTCCGATATGGATAGCCAAGGTGACACTGGTGAATGGTTGCAAGAGTTCTCATCAAAGGGAGATGCATATATTGGCAGGACATAATTGATGAGCTCGAAATATGCTCATAATTTGAATATTATGATGTATTTTTAATACCCTTACTCTTATTGTTAATAGTTGTTTTAACTCTTATTGTTGATAGTATCTGCAGCAACACATTCCTATTTTCCTACAAATTAACATCTCTATGTGTCTATTAATTTCCCCCGCTTGACCTCCTAATGACTGATATAACGTATGTGCTCTCTAATAATGAAATGGATTTAATATGTGATTGATGAATGTGTATCATGTTATTTTCCATGCATGCTTTCTTTCGCTTATGTTGCCATGTGCATCATAGGTTGTTGAAGGAAGCATGAACAAGTCAAAGCACAACAGATTTTGGCCTTGCAGTAAAGTCCATTTCCAACACAACATTGAGGAAGTTGTTCCAGCAAAGACTCTCTGACTGGGTCATTGGGAGGAAATCTAAATGATCACAATTCAGGAAGATTGGAATAATACTAAATTCTCTCTAAACTGCTGGAATCGTGATATGCCTTCATTTCATGGATTTGAGAAGAGACAGACATATATGATTCCAAGTTTATGAATAAAAGGATGAAGTTTTTGAGTTCAATTTTGCATAAAATTAGTTGATGCTTGCTAAGGGGGCCCACTTAGTGAGTATCTATAGTTATTTATCTCTTTTTGATTATAAGTTAGATTTTATTCTTGAAGGTTTCAGTGCAAACTCAGTCTTATATTGTTCCTGCAGCATCGGTAATCCATCCCTATGTTTGTTCCTGCAGCATAAGACCAGTTCATAGTTTGTTTCATAGTAATAGTTGTCATGATTTATGCTTTGATTAATTTATGCTTAAGTTAAGAAGACTTTATGCAGCATAAGTAGAATTCCTTCCAAGCATTTATTTCTAGTAAATTGTGACTGAAATTGGTTCGTAGTGCACATACAGTGCTACTCCATTTCAAGTATACATTCCCTGGTTTGACAATGTAAATGAACAACCATAAGAAGATGTTAGTCACCTGATGGAGTGTTCAATTCCCAGGTTAGGATTTGCCATGACTTTTATATCCTTTTGTGGAATTGATCATTTTTGGCATCGTTGTCGGGGATGGTGTCAAGCTAAGAACATGTCATAGTCATTGTTAGCAGTAGTTTAGTTTGTTTATTCAAGCATTTTCAAAATTCCTTCAATTGCATGCATAGAAGAAGAGACGCTTTGGGAAGATTCTCCCCTAACCTTCCATTCATTGATAACAATTCTGAACTAGATTATAATCTATTTGAGGAAAGAGGAGACCAAGATATCAATCTATTTGCTGAAAACCTGCTTGTTGAATTGCTATTTTCTCCAGATGATGAAGAACCTCAAGAAAATCCATTTTCTTTGATACTCAATCAAGCAAATATGGCACGTAATCCACCTAATCAGCCTCCTACTTTTTAATTCCCATCGTTCCTCAACAAGATAATGATAACTTTAAAAATATTCCTTCTTCATTACTTCCCAAGTTCTATGGACTAGTGACAAAGGACCCAAACACTTTCTTTTTTGAGTTTGACATCCTCTGTCGTAGCTATGATTACACTTCAAATGCTCACTGGCTGAAGTTGTTTCCTGCTACTTTGAAGGAGGGAGCTCTTAGATGGTTTATGAGTTTGGGAAGGGGTGTTGTTGATAGTTGGGCAGCTATGCAAACAAAATTTCTTGAGAAATACAAGGAATATTGTAAGAGTGGTAGTAAGGGTGATGATATATTTAGAATTTAACAAAATGAGGATGAAAGCCTAGAAGACTATATCTCAAGATTCTTTTTTTCCCTGAAAAAGAATTCTGACCATACTCTCAATGAAGAATCTCATAAACTACTTTTTCTAAGGGGAATAAGTGACACCTGTATAGATGCCCTGGATCTGATGGGAGGAGGAGATATAACCCAAGTGCCTTGGGATGATATCAAGAAAATATGTCACAACTACTCTTGAGCAATTGTTAAGAAGGGTAGAGGTCATCAAGCCACAGCGGGAAAGTCTTCTACTAATGGTGTTTCATGGACGGAGATCACACATTTACTGTCTGATTTCAAGAAGGAAATCATAAACAACATGGTTACACAGTTGGATACTATGCAAGCTTAGAAGAAACATGAGGAAGCTAAAGTAATCTTGGTTGAGTTTTGTCCACATTGCAGATAGAAGAAATGTGACTACAGATGTAAGATGGTGGCTAACCTAGAGGCTAAGCAGTTACCTACTGATTTTAAGATAGTAGAGGGTGATGATGACCGAGTATTCTTCATTGCACAAAGGCAACCATAGGCTCAAAGAAAAGGTATGCCTCAATACCCTTTGACTTTTGGTAATCCTTATTCTAATTACAATAACCAATGGCAACCTACATATAACCCATCACCACCTTGGAATACTTCTCAACCACACTGGCATAACTATCAGAGTCCTCAATGGCAATCTCCTCAACGAGGTTGGTAGCATCCACAAGGACAATGGACTCCACCCCCAGGTAATTGGTAGTAGAATCCTCAATGGAGAGGTTCTCAACAAAGGCAAAACTAATCCCTTGGATCCCTGCAGCTTCAGCAACCACAACCTCCGGCCCTTATGCCACCTCCTGCAACACCTGCAACAAATACTGGCCCTCCAAAACAAATTCCTATGCCTTCTCAACCATTGCCAAATCCTAATAATAAGCAACAACAACAACAACCTATGTATCTTGCAGAAGCCAATTAGTATCCAACTTATGCCCTGAATATTCATGATATCCATCTTAGGTCTGGAACCACTCTCCCTGCTCCATAACTGCCCGTAATTACAGAGATTCTAGATTTTGCCTTTGAGCAACCTACTGATCCTATAGAACATATACTTGTATCAGATACTGTCTCTAAGGAGCCTATCCTGCAACATCAGGTCAAACTGCCTTTTCCTCAAAGATTGCAAATTACTACATCCAAGTCTATGGAAGATCCTACCTTTGATATTTTGGATCAGCTAAAGAATGTACACATTCAAATTCCCCTTTTTCAAGCCATTAAAGATGTCCCAATTTATGGAAAAGTCATTAAGGAGGCATGTTTAAAGAAACTAGGAAGAAAGAGAAAGGATCCCAAAGTTTTAGGACAGTTGACAGATATTATATTAGGGAAGGTAGTCATTCCAAAATATACTAACTCTAGGAGTCCTGTGGTAAAAATAAATATTAATGGCCTGATAGTAAATAATGTTTTGATTGACCTTGGTGCAACCATCAATGTAATGACCAAGTATACTATGGAGTATTTGAATATCCTAACCATTTGGTCTACACCTACTGTCCTATAGCTTGCTGATAGTTCTATAGTAATACCTGGTGGAGTGGTAAAAGATGTCAATGTCATCCTTGAGTCTTGGGAATACCCAACAGATTTCACCATATTGTCCACTAAGGAAACTTTGGGAGGATATCCTATCATCCTAAGTAGACCATGGTTAGCCACAACTGATGCTCTTATAGGATTCCATTCACGAGACATGACAATTTCTGATGGCCAGTCAAGAAAGAAATTGGCTTTATACCCACCCGCCCAGCCTCAGCTAGACTTGTCTCAACCAATTTGGCCAGATTTAGGAGAGGAAACTGAAGAAGTCAATTCATTGGCTTGGCTAATGATACTACAAACTAATATGTTTTCCCAGCTTCAAAGTGAGGATGGCCTTCTTTTACACATTTTGCAGTCCAACTCTGATCTGAGTAGCTCATCTGTTCCATATAGCTATCTTTAGCAGTGTTCCCTACAACAACTAAATTCTGAGAGTCTGTCACCTAAATTTCCTGTAGTTTATCACAATTTGTTTCCACATGAAATACAGACACCACCTTTATCAGCAACCTCCATGAATGATCTTACCAAGCAAGTAGAAGTGTCTCTAGGCCGATGTATGAACATCAATAATAAGCTGCCTCAATCTCAAAAAATTTCCCTAGTCACAATGTTACAAGATCAACACAGAGCTTTTGCATGAGACTATGGGGATATGAAGGGAATAGATCCTCAACTATGTACTCATAGGATCTACATTAAGGAAGACTGTTCACCTGTTAGACAGCCTCAAAGAAGGATAAACCCAACACTTAGGGAAATAGTTAAAAAAGAGCTCCAAAATTTGCTTGATGCTGGTTTTATCTACCCCATTTCAGACAGTCAATGGGTATCTCCATTGGTGATTGTTCCTAAAAAAGAAGAAAAATTGAGAGTTTGTGTAGACTACAGGGCTGAACACAACAACTAAAAATGATCACTTTCCACTGCCATTTGTTGACCAAGTGCTAGACTCATTGTCTGGTAAAAAGTATTTCTCCTTCTTGGATGGATATAGTGGGTATAATCAAATTATAATTTCCCCTAAGGATCAAGACAAAACAACTTTTACAGTCCATGGGGCACTTTTTCCTACTCTATCTTACCTTTTGGCCTATGTAATGCACCTGCAACATTTCAAAAGGAAATAATCAGTATTTTTCTGACATTTCTCATGATTCTATGGAGATCTACATGGATGACTTCACCACTTATGAAGCTACTTATGAAGAAGCATTAGAAAATTGGGAGAAAATGTTGAAAATATATAAGAAGCAAAATTTGTCTTTAAATAGTGAGAAGTGCTTTATGATGATGCAAGAGGGAATTGTTTTAGGCCATCATATCTCTCAAGCAGGAATTCAAGTTGATCTTGCAAAAATAGAAGTCATTCTAACTTTGCAAGCACCTATGAAACAAAAGGATGTTAGAAGCTTCGTAGGACATGTTGGATATTATAGAAGATTTATCAAATACTTCAGCAAAATAGTCAGTCCATTATATGCCTTATTGACTAAGGATTCTAAATTTAATTGGACTAAGGCCTATGACAAATCTTTCCTACAGCTTAAGAACTTACTTGCTCAGGCACCTGTTCTTCAAGGACCAAAGTGGAGTCTGCCCTTTCATATACACATATGCTTTTGATTATGCCATAGGGGTTGTTTTAGGATAGAAAGAGAATTCCATAGAGCATGCCATATATTTCATTAGAAAAAACCTTCAAGGCCCTGAATTAAACTATACTGTCACAGAGAAAGAATTGCTAGCAGTTGTGTATGCCTTGAACAAGTTTTGACATTATGTCACTGGTTACCAAATATTTGTCCATACAGATCATGTAGCAATAAGGTACCTCATGAATAAGTCTGCCATATCTAGTAGATTAGCAAGATGGCTCCTATTGTTGCAGGAATTTGATATCACAGTTATTGATAAGCTAGACCGGGCTAATGTGGTGGTTGATTTCTTGTCAAGACTTCAAAAAGCTACACCCGCCAATCCTAAAGTAATTGATGATAGTTTTCCCAATGAACATCTATTTTCTATTGCTGCTCGAACTCCATGGTATGGAGATATTGCAAATTATTTAGTAGCCAACAAGATCTTACCCCACTTCTCACCCAAGGAAAAGAAATTTTTAGTAGAGAAAAGTTTTAACTTTTCATGGATTACAGACTGTTTATTTTACATAGGACTTGACCAAGTCATGAGAAGGTGTGTTAGGGAAGATGAGACCTATGACATTTTGCATGCCTGTCATGATGAGCCATGCAATGGGAACTTTGTAGCCAAGAGTACATCTATGAAAGTGCTTGCTATAGGATACTATTGACCCACATTAGACAAAGATGCTGCAGCCTACACTAGAAAATGTGACAGATGTCAACGCATGGGGAGACCAACAAGGTCTGGTGAAACTCCCCTATATCCTCAAGTGGTAGTTATTCCCTTTGACAAGTGGGACATGGATTTTGTTGGGCCTATTGATCCTCCATCCAATGGTAAATCATACATTTTAGTTTGCACTGATTATGTAACCAAGTGGGTGGAAGTGAAAGCAATGACACATGCCCGTGACAATAAAGTTGTTGAGTTCTTGTATGAGAAATTTTTTAATTGATTTGGAGTCCCAAGGGAACTTGTTACTAATCAAGGAGCTCAATTTACATCAAACTTAATCACTGCATTGATGAATGATTACAAGATCAGGCACAAAAATTCTAGCCCCTATCACCCTCAAGCCAATGGTCAGGCAAAGGTTACCAACAAAGAAATTGAGGCAATCCTTACTAAGACAGTACAATTACACAAGAAGGATTAGAGCAGTCACCTTCTTGAAGTAGTCTGGGCCTATAGGACAACATAGAAAACAACTACAGGGTTCACTCCTTTTGAGTTACTCTATGGCAAAACTACCATGTTGCGAATAGAGTTTGAGCATGACCTTAAGGACTGCTCTACAACTTAACATTGATATTTCAGAAGCCCAAAAGGAATGCCTCCTACAACTAAATGCATTGGATGAGATAAGGAAAGCTACCCTACAGCATACTGAAGCTATTTAGCAACAAAGAAAAAATGGCATGACCACCATATTAGAACTAAGAAATTCTCTGTCGATGATTGGACACTACTCTATGACTCCAAGTACAAGGAAAATCAAGGTAAACTCACCAGAAGATGACTTGGTCCTTATGAAATATAAAATGTGTTTGATAATGGCTCAGTTCAGTTAGCTACAATAGATCCTATATGATTCAAGCTATTGGTTAATGGACACCGTCTTAGGTTGTATCATAAGCCAGCGTCCAAAGAAGAATTTATGAAGCAGTTTGTTTCGGATGCGGCCACTGATCTTCCTGCAACATCTCTTTAAAATTCTATGTTGCATGCCCATAATAAAGGTTTCCTTTTTAAGGAAGCCACTTTCTCCATTTTTCATCCATCACCACCATCCATTTCCTCTTCTTCCATGTCACCCATCCATGTCATCCATCTTGCCGCACCACCCTCATTTATGGTTTCAATTCCAGCCGTCATTTCATGCTGAGCTGTGATCTTTCCTAGCATGTACGAGCACTTATTACAAGGTACGCAATAGCTTTTGTTGTCACATCATTTATTTATTTCATTTATTCATTAATTGCTATGCACATATAAGTCATCATTTCCTATTCTTCGCCTATCCTTTTGCACATGTGTGGACACATGCCAAATTTTTAGTAGGGGGCGAGGATAATCCATTTCAACTTTTTCTTATGCCACTGTCACAACTATTAAGATATTTTTATTTTCTTGTACATATCAAATATAATTGTGTGTTTTCATCCTAAACAGCAATTAACTGCTTGATTTGAGTAGTTTTTAACAATCATTTCATGCAATTATCCTTTGTGTCATTCTTGGAAAAGTAAAGAAAAGTGATGGCAGGGCAGAAAGAAGTGGGGCAGAAGAAGTTTATCAAATTTTTAGAAGAAGTTTGAGTTTCAGGAATCTCGGTAGGGATAATTTGTGAATATGGGTGGCCAGTTAGTAAGACATGAGCGTGCAACTCATGAACCCTTGACGCAAAATCCTCAAGCGGTTCAGGGATTCAGCAATTGCGGTTGGATGAATTATTTTATGAGGATATATTCCTTTAATGAGGAAGCTGCAAGTGAGTTTTTGAGAACTCTTTCAGAGGGAGAAGCTAAAGTGTGGGTTTTGACAATAGTCATTACAAAAGAGTGGATTGTAGAAGTAACTGGGCTTCTGGCAGTAGGAGAAAATTTTTCTTCAGGGAGAGATGTTTTTGCTAGGGCAGAATTTACAATACCAACAAATGGACCCTTGGAGGTTTCCAAACAAGGATGCAAACGAGTGTCACTGCCTCCTCCATACTCAGAATATGCCACCTTCATAATCAGGTACTTGACTTGTGAGGGAAGTTTTTCCTATTTGCATTCCTATCATTTTAAACTATTGAGTCATATGAGGCACGGTTTAGTTGTCAATGTTCCAATTTTTTTGTTAAACCTTTTGGAACATTGTGCCCATGAAACCCAGAGGGGTAGGGACAACACTATCGCCCATCATGCCCTCATTAAATTCTTGATCAAGCATTCCCTAAGGGATGTATCACCCCTTTCTTGGCAAGAATTTGTTTTCCAGAAGGGTCTACAATCTCCAGATCCTCCTAGAGCACTCCTTGTACAACACAAGAAAAAGAAAAAGAGAGTAGAATCTATAAGTAGGGAAGCATAGCAAGAATCATCTGTCCTGCAGCACTTAGTCCTGTAGCCTCCACACCAGAGCCCTCTACCCAAGTACAAACTAGGTTTGTTGGTAGAAAATAAAAAGGGAAAATGAAGGTAGGAGAGTCATCTAGGGCAGAGCAAACTCCAGAATCTAACCCTCATGTTCAAAAATGAAAACGTTCTACTCCACTCTTTCCTGCAGCATCTTCCCCTATAGCAATTTCTCCTGCAACAACGCCTGTTTCCATTGCAATTTCACTATCATCTTCTTCTGCTAAGTCTAAACCCTCTAGATAGATTAGAAAGAGGAAAGCCACGAAAGTGTCTCCTGCAGCTGTTACTTTAGAAACATTGCCAAAAAGAGCTTCATCAAGGAAACAACATAAAGTTACCTCAACCTCTTTTCAACCTGAAATTATAGTAATTTCTGAGGAATTTGAAGAATTTAGTCATAATGTTTCTCAGAATGTATTAGAGAATGTTCCACAAAGTCTATCTATTATTCCTAGGGAAGTGTAAACTGAGACAGTGGAAGTTGAGGAAGCACAAAATGGTAGCGGTAATGACAGGGGGATGCCAAGTCTTGGTGACTTGGCTGAGGCAGTTAGGCAAGTTTCAGAAGAAGCAAAATCTCCTCTTGCGTAGCAACAAGAGTCCATCCTATAGCAAGAGGAAGAACAACCTAAACAATCTGAAGTGTCGAATGAAACCCCATTACCTCCTGAAACTTGTCGAGCATTGGTTGTCTATAAAAGGACATTGTTGATTGAATATTTAGAATATCTTAGGACTACATGGAGGCCTATTACATTTCAAACTTTGAGTTTCTGCCATTTAGCTAAAACTAAAATGCAACAAAGTCTTTGAGAGGAAGAAAAGAAGAAATTGAAAAGAGAAATTGAAAGACAAAAGTAGGAAATTCAAGAAATGAAAGAGAAAATGGATGAAATGATGAAGATAACTGGTAAAATTATGGAGTGTAGACCACCACCTAGGGTATATGCTATGTGCCTTAAAGAGCAATTTCTTTGGTTCCAATTGATGAGAATTTCAAGAAATTTAGACTGTGTCATTCACACAACTAAGGAATTTTATGATGCATATCAGGTAGCACCCAGTTGGCTGAAAAATTCCTTATGTGAGTTTTATTTGCATGGTTTGCTAATTCCCTCTGAAACATAGTGGAATATGCTTCTCTACATTGGTGACATTCATTTGAGGTGACTCATGTCTTGGAAGGCCAATGAAACTAACTATGGAAGGCAATTAGAGGCTTATGAAGAGGTTGAAAGGAATGAACCTATTCCACTGCGACCTGAAAGCTCAGCTCCCGATACAATCCTAAGAACTTGGCTTACTGTTGTATATGGATTCAATGATCAAACAAAAAGGATGAAAATATTTTATATCAAGATGCAGGTGTATGATGAGTTCAAAGACCAAACATATATGTTTTGGAAGCTTTCATCTTCCAGAATTGAAACAAGATGGGAAAAACTGACTGTTGGTCTGAGGAAATCTAAGCCTCATAGCCCTCTGAATTTTAAAGCAGCCATCAGAAGGACTAAGAAGCATATCCAGCTTGGTCTCTAGAGAAGGTTTGATTTATGGTTACCATTATCATTTCGACCTCCAGTTTTGATGTGGCCACTTTACCCTTATTGGACTATAGATGTTAATGAGGATAAAGAAACCCGCAGGTATGAGAGATGGAAAAGTTTCAGAGGTTTCTACTACAAATTCGGAACTTCATTAGAGGGCCATACTACTCCTATTGATTTAAAAGAAACAACTAGAAAGCTTAATGTTGGAGGACCATCAGTAGGATAAGTAGGGCGCAAATGATGAGCTCAAAATATGCTCATAATTTGAATATTATGATGTACTTTTAATACCCTTACTCTTAAAATCAGGTAGTATCTTCTAGCAACACATTCCTATATTCCTGCAGCTTAACATCTCTGTGTCTGTATTAATTACCCTGTTTGACCTCCCAAATGACTGATATAATGCATGTGGTTTCTAGATAATGAAATGGATTTAATATGTGATTAATGAATGTGTATCATGTTATTTTCCACACATGCTTTCTTTCACTTCTGTCGCCATGTGCATCACAGGTTGTTGAAGGAAGCATGAACAAGTGAAAGCGCAACAGATCTCGGCCCTGCAGTAAAGTCCATTTCCAACATGACATCAAGGAAGTTGTTCCAGCAAAGACTCTTTGATTGGGTCATTGGGAGGAAATTTAAATGGTCATTAATCTAGGAAGATTGGAATACTAAATTCTCTCTGAATCGTGTTGAACAAATATGCCTTCATTTATGAGAAGTTTGTTCCTCGGTTTCATGATGCATTTATGTCCATGTATTTCTCTGTTAGAGTTAGGTAGTTAGTTATTTTTCTAATATAAATAAGTTCTCCTCCTGTGTGAGTGAGCAACAGAGTGTGTAAAAGTTAGTATTATAATGAGAGACAGTGTTTTGTATTAGTTTTCTTATAAGCAGAATAATCAATGTATATGATTCCAAGTTTATGAATAAAAGCTTATGAAGTTTTGAGTTCAATTCTTGCATAAATTAGTTGATGCTTGCTAAGGGGGCCCACTTAGTGAGTATCTATAGTTAGTTATTTATCTCTTGTTGATTATAAGTTAGATTTTATTGTTGAAGGTTTCAGTGCAAACTCAGTCTTATATTGTTCCTCAGCATCGGGAATCCATCCCTATGTTTGTTCCTACAGCATAAGACCAGTTCATAGTTTGTTTCATAGTAATAGTTGTCATGATTTATGCTTTGATTAATTTATGCTTAAGTTAAGAAGACTTTATGCAGCATAAGTAGAATTCCTTCCAAGCATTTATTTCTGGTAAATTGTGATTGAAACTAGTTCTTAGTGCACATACAGTGCTACTCCATTTCAAGTATACATTCCCTAGTTTGACAATGTAAATGAACGACCATAAGAAGATGTTAGTCACCTACTAGAATGTCCAATTCCCAAGTTAGGATTTTCCATGACTTTTATATCCTTTTGTGGAATCGATCAATAATAACGAGTCCCTTCGACATCCTGATAGCACCTCATTGGAGAGAAGGGTGGATATCGACAGGATAAAATGATTAGTCCCTTCGACATGCCAATAAAGTGGGACTAGGCTAAGTGATGTCGACAAAGAATGGTGATGCCATGACTAAATAGTGGTGATGAATGATTGAACGGGGATGGTGTGGAGGTTCTTCATTGGAGGGATATATGGATATCGGTGGAATGCAAATGAAAGTCATGATAGAATTTCAATAAAGCTTCATTGAGGAGATTTTTGGCAGTCGAAATGGCACAACAATAGTTAAACAGAATACTACTATTATGTTTCTCCTTAAAGAGAAAGATAACACATGGATAACTTAGCTCCCAAGGTCTTTATAGTTGGTTCTCAACTGTGATGATGTCGCTCAGTGGTCAATGTAGCAGTAATGTTCAAGGGGCCTACTGGTGTGAGCTCCTGGATTGTCCTAAGATCAAGCATGAATTTAAACCTACTCTAATCAGGGGTTTTTTAAAGAAATATAAAAAGATAGATTAGGGATTTGGTACTGAAAAGAATGATAATTCACCTATCTTAATCAGACTTGTAATCCTTCAAGGAATTGTAAACTAAAACTACATAACGAAATTAACTTGTGATTGACACACAGTTTCATTCATTCACAGTGCTGATTTCTACAACAAAATACTAGTTACCATTTTAAATAAAACACCAAAATAACATTCCATTCCTTGAAGGCTTCAAAAATCAAATGATTAAACCAAGATAAACAACATTCTAAAACACAATCTAAAGTAGATTTTAATTTGGTTGCTTCTACTGTTAGTGAAACAGATAAGCAACACTTACAAAGCTGGCACAATCACCAGTGTATAGAAAATCTATGATTCCAAATTGTTTCCATTTACACTAAGATAACTGAAAGATACATTAGTCCATTCTGAATCTAACTCCTACTCTAAGAAGAAAAAAGAAGGTCCCATTACAAAGAATCAAGATCAACTTCTGTCTCCTCTATCACTTTCTCTATTTTTCTCTCTGTATTCTAAAGCTTCTTCTTTCTAACCCTAAAAATTCTAACTGTCGAAGTTCTTTCTTTTCTGATTCTTCCTAACCTTTTTACAAAGATGCAAGAATTCCATATATATACAGAGTGTACCCAAAATAATGTATTGTTCCCCTGCATTAGGGTTTACAAAATATCTGCTTCCAGGAGAGTCGGCTCTTAGATCTTTCTGAAGAGAGTCAAAACTGCATTCAATGTGAATCCTTGCTGTCCATGCTGATGAAATATTGTTCTGGGAATGATTTGTAGATCTTTTGCAGCTGCAACATTAACTCCTTTCTCTTTTTGTCCATCTTTGAACTCCATCGAGGCTGCCTTGAATGCTCCAGAATATCACCATTAATACTGATCTTCCTCTCGCCAGTGGTTACTATAGCTATCCCTGTGAGTCATGGCTACTCCCTCCTTTTGGCCTTCTTCATGTTCCAGACTTCTCCTATATGTTGACCGTCTTCTAGAAGCACCATCGGGCCTCCGTATAGATATTTGCACCACCCGAGCCGATCCAGCGCCTTTTGTTCTCAGAATGAATTCATCTGATTTTCCTTCTATCGGTCCCCTTCAAGGTGGTATTTAATCAGCCAATGGCCAATAGATCATTCTTTTAGCTTCTTCTAGTTGGTTAGACATATGCCACGCAGGATTATCAAGTGGTTAAAGGTGGTCCACATTGAATTGCATGTCGGTGAGACACTAATTGTGTCTCGCCCATTCGATTTCATCCTTCAGCAGTTATCGGCATGACATGGGTCAGTCGATGAGACATTTCAGTGAGCTACAGAAGTCACACAGAACCCACAAAAAACCATCGGCAAAGCAATCGACATTGGCTAGAAGTCACAACGAGCTCCACTGGTCATATCAATACCCCTTTCTATTGCTGAGACTTCACTTGTTGGCAAGAGATCATAGTGAAGCCCCCCTCTCTTGGCGAGCACATTTTGTATCGGCAAGACCCTACCGGGTCGGTGAGACTTCACGGCGACCCTTTTCTTTTCTCCCCAAGCTCAAGTTCCTTCATCCTTAGCAAGACTCCATTGAGTCGGTGGGACATTTTGGTGATGTCACCTTTCTTCTCCCCGGGGGGAGACTTATGGCGATAATTTCCTTCGTGTCACCAAGACTTTCTGATTCTCTCCCCAATGTGTATGCCAGCAAGACATCTTGTGTCGGCAAGACTACAAGACCTCATACCAAAGGGGGAACCTTTTCGTGCCTTGTTAGCGAGACCAAATGCTTTCACCGAGACATCTCCCTGAGGTGAAAGTTTCTCACCAAAAGGTATCTTTATAGGAGTTTAGCAAGACTTAAGGTGCTCAGTAAGACCACACACCGACATAAAACTCTTGCCTAAGGTTGACCATTTTGCACTAGTCGGTGAGACATGAAAAAGTCGCTAAGACTCATCCCGAAGGAGAATCTCACGCCGATATGGAAACTCTTTGTTTTCGGGACCCGAATCCTTTTGGCGAGATGGTATGCCAAACGTGGACTCCTTTGGCGAGCTCGTTGCTTGTCAGCGAGACAGATAAAGAGTCTCGGCGAGATGGACGTCTAGGTGACTGATGGGCCTCTTTTTAATAGAACTAACTACCAGTCGACAAGACAACTACAAAGTCTTGCCGAATTTCTCCTTAGACAATTTTATGCCAAACTAGATTGGGAGATGCCCTCCAACTAAATCCCTTAAGGAATACTATAAAGCACGATCCAATCATGTAAAATAAATGCCTCTATTAGCCCTATGGAGAACATAAAATATAATCATAATGGAATGCACCATTCTGTTGCTTATGATTACTTCAATATTTAGCAAAAAGGAAACCAATTCAAGTTGAGACAGAACCAAAAATTTAACAGAACCAGCAGATGAACATAAGCAGAAAATAGAAGAATTCCAAAGAGCAAAGCAAAAACCAAAGTAACAAAACCAAAAAAAGAAGGGGGGCCCGTTTTGTTCCAATTCAAAATGGGGTGGTTATGCAAGGCATAATAGAGACCTTGTATCAGAGAAAATTGTTTCAAAGTCTCTTCAATGATCTGATGGGAACTTAATTAATGAGATTTCCAGATTTCAAGGAGAGATGCTTTGATGTCCCCTCGACATAGTGAAGACATGGTGTTGACTTTTTTGGGACCCAATAGGACGGAGATGATGCAATTTATGGACAAATGGTAGATGACGATTGGATGACATGTTAGTTCGCATCATTGTTGTGAATTACAAATGATGATAAGGATGGCAATCAATGAGAAGGTGAATATCAATGTGACATGGAATTGTCTCAGTCCAATAAGTAATAGTGTCGTTGATGGTTTGAAGAGAGGCGGTTAAGGCGTGAAGATGGTGATTGGTGACATGTTTGAGAAGATAGAGCAGACAACAAGGAAACCATTATGGTTGGTGATTGAAGAAAGTAGTGGTACTAAGGAAGGATAAGTTAAGGCATTAAATCAAGATTAGATTATAGGTGAATTTGGTGAATGGGAATGAAACCCTAATTTACAGTTTGATGAAAATAGAATATGCAACGAATATGGATGGGATGGTGGGAAAAAGAAGATTGATTGCTGGTGAAGAGAGAGAGGAGGACATAATCTAAGAAAAAATAGGAAAAGACGGTGGGCACAGGAAGTCTGGTAGTTGGGTTAGTGTCGACAAGACTAGAGGTTGACAATAGGAAGATTGTAAAGGTTTTTTGTAAGGACAAGAAGCCTAGAGTGAATTTGTTTTAGATTTGTAGACTTGCAGATTATTTTAACCAAATCCCATTTGATGGCTATGCAAATGATGTAATTAGTAGGCCCATGTAATGAAGTTAATAATAGATCTTTGTTTCTTTTGGCATTGGCTGTGTTATTTTTTGTTATTGTTGTGAGTTTTGTTCTGTAAGAGGAGTACCCTTCGCCACTCTCTCTCCCTCCCTCCCTCCCTCCTCTCCCTCTCTCTCAATCTCTCCACCTTCCTCCTCCCCCCTCTCTCTCATTCTCTCTCCCTTGACCCCTCTATCCTTTGCTCTCTATTTCTCTCTATCTCTCTCCTTCTCTCCTCTCTCTATCTCTACACTTCTCCCTCCCTCCTCCCCCTATCCATCTCTCATTCCCTATATAATTATCTTTATCTCTCTCTCCATCTCTACCTCTCCCTCTCTCATTCAATCTCTCTCCCTCCCTCCCTCTCCTCTTTTAATCTCTTAACCTTCCTCCTTCCCTCTTTGTTTCTCTCTCTCTCTCCCTTCTCCATATTTCTCTCTTTCCTTCCCTGTCTACTCTCTATCTCACCATTCTCTCTCTACTTCTCCCTCTCCATCTCTCCTACCCTATATAATTATCTCTCTCTCTCTCTCTCTCTCTCTCCATATCTACCTATCCCTTTCTCAATATCACACCTCTCTCTTTCTATCTCTCCCCCCCTTTCCTCTATACTTATCTCTATCTCACCTATCTCTCCATTTCTCCCTCCCCTCTCTAATTTTCTCTATCTCCCTCTCCCAGCCACCTTCCCTCTCTAATTCTCTCTAACCTATCACTCTCTACCACTCTCTCCCTCCCTCCTCTCTCTCAATCTATTTAACATCCTCTCTCTCTCTCTCTTCCTTCCACCCACCTACCTTCCCTCTCTACTCTCTATCTAACCTATCCCTCTCTACCTCTCTCCCTCCCTCCTCTCTCTCTCAATCTCTCTCCTTCTCTCTCTACTCTATATCTCAACATTATCTCTCTCTACTTCTCCTCCATATCCTTCCCTATATGCTTCTCTCTATCTATCTCTCACTCCATATCTACCTTTCACTCCCTCTCTCTTTCCCTCCCCTTCCCCCTATACTTGTATATATCTCACCTCTCTTTCTCCCTCCTTCTATCCTTCCCTCCTAGATATAGAGAGAAGTAGAGAGGAAAGGAGGAAGGGAGGGAGAGGTAGGGGGAGATAGAGGGGTGTGTGTGTGTATGAGAAAGAGAGTGGTGAGATAAAAATGAGAGAGAGAGGGGGGGCGAACGAAGAGAGGACAAGAGAGAGAGTGAAAGGGAGGTTGATAGAGGTGTGTGTGTGTGAGTGATAGAGGTATGGAGGGAGAGAGAGGGAGTAAGAGAGTGAGATAGAGAGAAATAGAGAGAGGGAGAGGGGATACATAGAGAAGTAAAGATGGAGGGAGGTGGGAGGGGGGAGAGGTAGAGAGTGATAGGAAAGATACAAAAAAGTAGGGAGAGAGATAAATAAAGAGGGAAAGAGTAAAATTGGGAGAGGGGAGGGAGGGAGAGCTAAAGAGGGATAGGTGAGATAAAGAGAATTAGAGAGGGATAGATAGAGAATGGTGAGATATAGAGGAGAGAGTGAGTGGAAGGGAAACAGAGAAAGGTGAGATAGAGAGGAGAGAGTGAGAAAGAAAGAGGGGGGAGGGAGAGAAAAAGAAAGAGAGAGAGGTATCTAGGAGGGAGGGAGAGGTAGAGAGGGATAGGTGAGATAGAGAGAGGGAAGGAGGGAAAGTGGGAGAGAGAGAGAGAGGGGGGAGGGAGGGAGAGGCAAAGAAGGATAGGTGAGATAAAGATAATTAGAGAGAGAGAGGTGAGATAGATAGATAGAGAGTGATGAGTGAGAGGTAGGTAGAGGGAGGGAGAGGGGAGATAAAGATAAGTAGAGAGGAGAGATAAAAAAAAAGTAGAAAGGGAAAGAGGAAGGGAGAGGTAGGGAGGGAGAGAGAGAGAGGTAGCGAGAATAGAGAAGTAGGTAGAGAGAGGAATTGGGAGATAGAGAGTAGATAGGGAAGGAGAGAGGGAGGGAGAGGTATAAAGGAGAGAGAGAGGTGAGATAGAGAGAAAAAGAGAGAGAGAGAGTGGTAGGGAGTGATGGAGAGAGAGGTATCATAAACCTTAATCCCTATACCCTATACACTTAACCTTATACCCTTAACCCTAAACACTATTTATCAACCCTTGTTGTCATACTCTATACCCTAAACCTTGAACATTATCCCTCAACCCTCAACTCTCAATCATCAACCCTATATTTAAACCCTAAATCCTAGACTCTCAACCCTCAACCCTAACCATAAACTTGATACCATGAACACTATACCCAATATCCTAAACCCTAATCCATATAACATATACACAAGTCCTATACCCTCAATCCTAAACACTATACCTCAACCCTCAAGCATATACCTTGAACCCTAAACCCTACACCATCAACCCTAATCCCTATACCCTATAACCTCAACCTTATACCCTACACCCAATATCCTAAACCCTAATCCCTATAGCCTATACACTTAGCCCTATACCCTCTACCCTCAACACTATCCCTCAAACCTCAACCCTGTACCTTAACCCTCAACCTTCATCCCTATACTTTATACCCTCAACCTTATACCCCAAACCCTATACATTATCCCTCAACCCTAAACTTAAACCCTAAACTCTACACTCTCAACCTTTAACCCTATACCTTATGCCCTAAACCTTATACCCAATATCATAAACCCTAATCCCTATACCTTAAACACATAACCTTATACCCTCAACCCTTAACATTATCCCTCAACCCTCAAACCTCAACCCTATACTTAAACCCTAAACCCTACATTCAACCTTATACCCTAAACCCTACATTCAACCTTATACCCTAAACCCTAAACCCTAAACATAACACCCTCAACCCTATACCCAATATCCTAAACCCTAATCCCTACACCCTATAAACTTAACCCTATACCCTCATCCCTAAACACTATCCCTTAACCCTTAGTTGTACACCCTACACCCTCAACCCTCATACCTATACCCTATGCCCTAAACCTTATACCCTAAAACGTGAACATTATCACTCAACCCTATACTTAAACCCTAAATGGGTGGGTTGTTACACTTTTTTTCTTAGTTTCCAGGTTACTTTTACCTTTATGAGTAAATATGATATTAAATACAAATCATGACTTTGATATGTTACACCCCATTATGGGATTACAAAATGTTTGATTATGTTTTGTATATACTAATCGAAAATGTGATGAAGGAATATGTATTGAAATATGATTACTTTAATGCTTTGATGGCACAAATGATTTATGATGCAAATGAATTTCATGTGATTGTCTAACTACCTTTGTGATGCAATAAGTTGGATGCACCTAAAAGAATAGAGCCCTCAAGTAAGAGAGGGAGAGTATCACTCAAAAGAGGAGCTTGATTTGGTAACCCCTAATGTTCCTATTTGAGATATCACACACTCACATCCTATTTGGTGACGTTGAGTTGAGTCAAATTGGGATTCAGTAAGTAAACCCTTGGTTAAAGTCTTGGATAATTGGAATGATTGTATGGTCATCTTTGATTTCTATGGTTGTTTCTTTGGTTTGAATTATGTGACTAAATCTCTATGTTAAGTGTATGTTCTTCTTCATGTGTTTATATTTGTATATTAATTGATGAGTATATACATAGAATGCATATATGTATGTGATTGTGATAACTCATACATGTGAGTATATATGTGCATGCATATACATAAGTAGACATACTTATTCATACTCATGTACGAATATACCATATGCATGAGAATATCAATTGGATGTTTATGACATATATATGTATATATACATTTTTTTATATATCGATCAATGAATATGTAAATATATGTATATATTTTACATACTAAAATAATGGTATATATATAATATATACTAATATATATGTATATGGGTACAATAATGTATATACATAAACATACATATTCATATATATAATTATACATAATTGTTAATATATTTAAATATCAACCAATGATTTATTTTTTTTGGTCGGTAACGCAAGATATTTTATTGCTTGAAAATTTTCACAATAGGTACAATGAAAACCTCCCAAATCCATCAAAACCTAAAACAACACCACTATTCTCAATTTATGTTGCAAATTAAACCATAGATTACAGAGCTTAACTAAATCTTCCAAACAGGCATACAACCAACAAACCCTAGAGACCTATTAACAGGTCAAAAGTTTAGGGTATACTTTGATCTTTCTTTAGTATGCGATCATAGGACCTGTTGCCTCTATTTCACCTATAGTTAAATCAGGAGAGATGATCAAATGTTAGATCTTCAAAGGTCAGGTGGTACATTCGCACAAGGGAAAAGACTCTACATTTGTTGCCAGGTAACGGGGAACTTATTGGGAGAAGCTACCCTAAACAGTTTTGGCATGAAGATCATCCAAGGAGAAGTCGGCAAGACCCTCCTACTGTCTGGCCGACTGACTGTTTGATTCTTTCCATCTTGAGCAGGTCGCTGAGACCTAGTTTTTGTCATGCCAAACGAGCCTGTAGAGCCTATCGCTATAACGGAGAGGGTTCGGTATGACCTCTTACCACATGGATTTTACTTAACCGATAGGCCATTCAATCGTTATTCGGTGAGACTCTTGGCGACCACGGGCTTCGGGGAGACCTACAACGCTCGATGAGAAGTCCCAGCAAAGGTTCGATGTCTCGCCGACAACAGTGATCCTCGGTGTAGCTATGGGACTTCGCCAAAATATCCCGCCGACATCAAATGTCTTACCGACTTCACATGGGTTCCCTTCGGCATAAGGAGATAGCTTCGCCAGAATGTCATACCGAGGTGGAGATGTCTCCCCAAAATGAAGCAGAGCTCGGTGAAGGGCGAAAAGATTCGGCAAGAGTCTCACCAAATACAGGAGCCTCCAAGATGAAACAAGGGCAGCATCGACAAAGGATATCGCCTTCAGCAGGATGTCTTGCCGAAGGATAGGTATCATGCCAAAGAGATCAAATGAGGCGGCATCGGCATGAGTCTCACCGAACATGGAGGTCTTTGGCATAACATTTCGGGCTCGACAGGAAGTCTTATCGACTAGTCATTGTCTCACTGATGATGTGATATCTTCGATATGATTCTGGGTGACAGATGGACACTTCGGCAAAGGTAAATGAAGTCGCCCGGAGGTCTTAGCAAAGGCAAAAGTCTCACCGAAAGGAAGGATGAGCCCTCACCAAGACAAAAGCAGCTCAACGGGACTCTTGCCAAAAACACAATGATGGCTCTTCAGGTAGACAAAACGAAGGTCATGGCAAAAGGAAAGACCCTCACCAAAACAAAGTGCCTCCGATGTGACATCTTCCCGATCGGGGGGAGTCTTAGTGAATCAAAGGGAGCTCAGAGAGAGAGATCCAACATCACCGGAAGTCTTGCCGAATGTAGTGTTATCCCGCCAAAATAAGGTGCCTTCGCTAAAGGGTGGGGTTTTTTGACATGATGTTTTGGTGATAGAATTATGTCTTGCCGATGGCCTCAGTGATAATCAATATGAATTCAAAAGCCTACGTAATGTCTCACCGACCGTCATGTGCTATGCCGATAGCTTCAGAGGGCCATGATCGCATCGGTGAGACACTTCCAGTGTCTTGTCGAGATGCAATTCTGACTAAGGAGTTTTGACCGCCCATGAATACACGCAAAATGAGCTTGACCAACCAAGGGGAGCTAGAGGCAAGTCGTGGCCGCTTAACCAACAAAGAGAAAATCAACAAAACACCATTACAGGATAAATGCAACCCGAATCACGGTGAGCTCAGTAGCATTCAAGGCATTAGGCTGAGTAGATCAATAGGACACGATACTAGGAATTGAGTGCGGTGGTTGCAGAAAGATCAAGAGGGAACATCGCCAAGGATGTTTCTTCATCGACACCAGCAACAGGGACACGCAGGCCCCTGCAATTAATTCGATCAAATATCTAGGGATAGATCTTTTTCTAAACTGGGATATTTTGTAAGCCCTAAGGGGGTGACATACAGTCTGTATATAAGGCATTATTTTCCTTTTTGTAAATAGTTCTGATTGCACACTCTAAAGAGTTAGTGATTTTTCAGTCAATCCTTTCTCAGTCAATGTATGTTTTCTATAACTCAACTGGAATATTGAATACAACACAGAGTTTACCTTGGAAGTTTATGTTCATGCTTTTACTGATTCTCATTTCTTTATCTTTCTTTTGCACATGCAAGTCTTTAGCTATGTTTTATAATTCTGTATTCATATCTTAGAGCTGTGAAATTAATCTTTCCTTCCTCAGATATGTATGTAGATCAAACTTGTTAGGACTAAAGTATTAAGTCTGAAAGAAGTTGTTCTGGGAATAGCAATTAGGATTTCAAGTGTATGTTCTTCCTGTGTTATTTTCATGATTTCTTAAACAGTTTGGTGTATCACCCTAGTGTAGTCCTTTAATTCATGTATTTCTTATCCCTTTCCCTTCAAAGAATCAGTAGTCTAGGTGATACCAAAGGAAGCCGACCTTCTCCGAAGGTTCATTTCAGCTAGAGGTGACCCACAGCCTTGAGATGATCCCATGTTGCTCTAGAATGCTTAGTTTCTTGCAAACTATGCACAGGGTGCAATTCTAGGTGACAACAGTTTCTGGCACACCTGGTGGGATAGAAATTAATTTAAACTACTAGTTTAGTATGCAACCAGTGAATCCCAGACTTTGCAGAAGTCTTGTGGCATACTTGGTGACTCCACAAAGAGGAAGAACTCTAGAAATCCATGCCTTTTATAGTATATGAAAAGAGTTCGAACAAGAAGCAGCTCAGGCCCTTTTGAGTACTTGCAGCTGTCACCACCAAGAAGACAAGGAAGAGTTGAGGAAAGGTGGAGAACAACAATCATCTATTCCAGAAGAACTCAATCCACTCCTCCACCTGTAAGGTCTCATTTTGTTGCACCAACCAATCCACTTCAGATACCTCCAATGGTCGCTCTAAGGAATTAGCCCTTTGTGGCTTTCAACGGAGGGAGTCCTTTGAACTTGGCACAAGATAATGATATTCCAATGGTAGCCTTGAAGAGTCTACCAACTTTCACGGGAGAAGACCAAACTACTTCCATTGAACATTTGAGAGATGTGGCTTCGTTATGCGGAGTCCACCACATAACACAAGAGGACGTTGCAGTCAGATTATTAGCTGCTTCAGAGTTGTACAATGGTATAGGAGCCTACCAGTCAGTTCAATTGCTACATGGGATGAGTTTGGAGATAAGTTACATAAGCAATTCCAAGACAGGTCTGACAACTTGTCTCTATTGGAGCAACTGACTACAATAAAGAGGGCTATGCAAGAGCAGATGAATGACTTCAACTTTAGGTTTCAAAGAACTTGAGATAGAATCCCTGCAACGGTGAGGCCACCTCCAAAGTATGCATTTCTATACTTTTTGAGAGCTTTGAACAGTGATATAGCTGTCATGATACAGTTAATGGGAGGAGTATATCTGCCAGATGCCTTTGAAATAACTATTAGAGCTAAAAACAGCTTAATACAAGCTGGTAAGCTTGCTCCCAGGCCACCAATGCCAATATTTACATAAATTCATGCAAACATCCCTTTGCAAATACCTCCTTTCACACCTCTACCAGCTATTGTTCAAACCATTGACAAGCAAGAAAGTGTTGCTTCAAGCTTTTCAAATGAATTATAAGAGATTAAAAGTCTTTTACAGACTTTTGGTAATAAGTTGGTGAGCTTGGAAAAGCAACAAACCTATTCCAGACCTTATCAACAACAAAATCAGGCCTCAAGTCTACCTTTTTAAGTTCAGCAACAATAATTCCAAGGGAATAAACCATAGTATCAGGGTCCAAGACAGAGTGTGAACACAAGGCCATTTTAGGCCTATGCTCCAATCCCTGTTAGTGTGACCAAGGAGCTGGTTCTGACCCAAAATAACTTAGCAGCAGACTATGAGTGGTGTTACCCCTGTAACCAACCTCATAATCAAGCCACTTGCTCGAATGGATTAATCAATCAGGAAATTATGGTACAAAATACATCTTCACAACATCAGGACCAATTCAATAATGATACAACCCTGCTTAATTGGCAAGGTCAAGAATTATGTGGGTTGAATGATGATAGCTCTCTAGTCGCAGCTAACACCAAGGCAAAAAAGAGAGCATTTGAGCTTGACCAAACAACTGACAAAGGAAAAGCATCAGCTGTGGAGCCATCTACCTCTCAAGTAATTCGTGGTTCACAAAGAAATCAGCAGCTTCCAGACAAGGAGCAGTCACACTTGCAGGCTGATCAGGTCGGCATAAAGGTACAATCTAAAGTAAACTCAACTATGCCATTTAATATCCTTGATAGTATGAAGAAAATTAATGTTACAATGTCTATGTGGGATTCTTTAGTCATCCCTGGTCAAAAATATATGTTACAATCAGCCCTATCAAGTTTGAGAATGTCTGATGAATCCGAGCCCCCAATAGGTCATGTTAGAGCTATGTTAACGAATGATTCTCAGGGAAATGATCAGTAGCCTTGCATAGAGAATGAGAAAAGAGTTAAGCCACCTCCTTTCTATGTGCCAGTGATTATTGGTGATAAATTAGTCCATAAGGGTATGTGCAGGATCATGGTATGCCAAACAAGCCCTTAAGTGGCAATGAAAATTCAGAACAATTAGAGTTAGGCAACTTGATGTA
>VDFB02056241.1:0-214270 GCA_007258455.2 Sequoia sempervirens | reverse complement strand
CATGCACCTGCTCCATCGTGTTCTCCCTTACCATGACCAGCTTCAAAAAAACCCCATATGTGTTGGATATTATTTTCCTTATGAACTCTACATAGCCAATAAAACATTCTAGCATTTTTGAATTGACCCGTGCAATTATCTGACCATATGAGATGTTCTAGTATTTGAATTCCTCTCTCTTTTAAATTTTTATTAAATATATCAAAACAATATTGTACAAACTCAAATGAATGTAATCGATTATCACTTACATAAAAATGGTACTCTTTCAAAAAATTTCTATTATCTTCTGTACTATCTTCAGCATGTCTATAAACAATGTGAACAAATATAGCTACTTGCACTGAATTATAATATTATGATTGAATTTCTTCTTGTGGAGCAAGAGTATAATTTTCAGCAAAATCAACAATTGACAATATAGTTCCAATTGGAAATGTGTTTTTACATAAACGAAATTGATTATCAAGCCAATGAGCATTCTGAGAGTGTTGAACATATTTAGGTACAAACTTATCTTTAAATTTAGTAATAAAAGAATGCACACTAACTTTTCCCACAATTAGCTCAACACGTTTTCCAATTTTTCCATCTTTTAAAGAATACTCAATATTTTTAAATTTTTTTACATCCACTAATTGTTTTCCAAATTCATCTAAACTAATTTCATGCATACATTCTCCTAATAATGAAAAGTTACCACATCTATCGCATTCTCCAGAAATGCATGATTTTAAAAAAAAATGAGTTTCCATTTAAAGAGGGATTACAAAACAAACCTGCTATAAAATCTTTGATTCTTTCAGGTGGCATATTAATACCACAAATGTCCTGCATAATTTGGTTAGCATGCAAAGTGCATCATATATATCAAAATATATCATAATAATAATGAAATTATACATGAGTCTTACAACAACAAGAGATTCGTTGCTTATTAATTCTAACATACCAAGGTTTACACTTTTGAATGATCTTTGACTTATGCTAATATTCAATGGTAAGATTGAAGCATCTAAATTTTTTTTATATAATTTAGTTTGAGTCATATCTAAGAGATTCTTTGGATGAGGTTCACGAATTTTGGAACCCACCCTTGAATTTTAAGACATCTCTAATGTTAGATGATACTCTTGTATTATCATACCAAAATTTTTCGATTAAAGATTTAATTTCATTAGTTAATTTCATGTCTGATCTTGGGAGTCTACCACTAAAACTACAACATTGATTAATAGGATATTTTTCAATACTTTCTCTTCTTTTAGCAGCTCTTATCAAAGTTCTAGGATTTAAGTTTATACATTTACTAATCTTACTTAACATTCTTTTATTTGAAGCTGTTTTATCAACTAGAGCAGTTGTTATTGCACGATGAGCCACATTCTTATCTTTTGATCAACTTTTCTTACCAATAACATCAATAGCATTAGCAACACTAGATATGACTTGTTCTACTGAATCATCTTTCTTTTTGGTTTTACAAAAACACCTAATTTTTTCATCACTTTTCTCATTTTAAACATTCTCATCAATTGCACCATGAGTTGACATTGGAATCCTAATTTCTTTCTATAAAAAAACATTTTATATATTTTATTTCCATAATTTCTAATTTGTCTTGAAGAAACTTTACCACGAAGGTTATCTAGCACATTTGTTTCAATTGTTAAAAAAACATTTTCACCTTCATCCATAGATGGAGTTTCATTTTCATTCACACAAGGGGTTTCATTTTCATTTTCAAATGTAAAAGGGATTTCATTCTCATTTTCATCAATATTAGGGATTTCATTCTCATTTACATTCTCATAAGATATAATTTCATCATTTTCTTGTTTCTGCATTGTTTCAACCCTAGTATTATTGATCTCATCAATTGTGTATCCAACTTCTTCTAAACAAGCAATATCAATATTATAAAAACTTGGGTTTGAACACATACCTAGATAGATTGTTTGAATAGGTGAATTGTCCATATCATTGGGAGTTGGATTTAAAGACACACCCGAAGTTGTTTGCATTTCATTCAAAGTTGAAGTTGAAGGCACAATTGGGTTTGTCTCCATAATTGCATTTTCTTCCATATTCACCATCTCCACATTTGCATCATCTACATTCATTTCATTATTCATGGATTCCTCTTCGACATTCTTGGAACTAGATGCTTCCAAATCTTTCATTTGATGAATCCTTTCTCTCCTTTCCCTTTGTCTTTTTGCCTCCTTATCTTTATTTGCTTGAATTTCTTCGGGTGTCATTACCTTTCTACATCTTTTTCTTTGTCTTTTCTTATCACCCATGGTTACCAAACCCTCTTTGATGACAAAAATAATAATTCAAGAAAACCTATTTTAAAATTGCCACCTCCTTTAAATATTCAAATAAAACTATGTACTATGAAGATTATTTTTTCTATAAACTCTGAAGTACAAAATCATCATGAATACATCCAAAAATTCACTTTTTCCAAATCTTCTTGTAAAAAGTTCTTGCACTTGATTCCACTTCAAAAAATTTAACTTGCACTTTTTCTCTTCCAACAATTTGAATAGAATATGCCCTGCACAAGACAAATTTGTAATAAAAAACGCAGAAAATGACACTTTCGGACAGTACTACAGAAAAAAAATGTTGCAGGAAAATCGTGTTTTACTAGTATTTTTCAAATTAGGAAAAAACGGCTATTATAGAAATGCGTACGCGTTATGAAATGCGTAAGCATTATATTTAAAAAATGCGTACGCGTTACGGTCTCCCAATGGCCAAAACATAATGCGTATACGATATGAAACGCGTACGCATTTCATTTAAATAACGTGTACGTGTTTCATTTAAATAACGCGTATGCGTTTCTATAACGCATATGCGTTATTTAAAATTTAATCTCCCATACCAAATCTAGCACTGGTTTTAGGCTTGGGAAGGGCTTGGCAATCCGAGCCTTAGCTTTTGACCTGCAACTAAAAACCTAAGGCAGATTGAAGAAGAATGTCCAACTTTGACAACATAGATGATGGACTTTTTTTTCTGAACGAATCTATAAAATTAAAACCCATTAAAGAACACAATGTCTACTTTCTAAATATATAATTTTTGTTAAAATTGGATTACGTTTGTTATTTTTTAATTAATTTCTAAGCAAACTAGGCCTTAAACTTGAAATATTAGGTTTTTTTGGTTTTTTAATAACTTTGTATTGGTTGAGTTTCTTGTAAAAAAAATTATATGGGACCAAACTTCAGACAATTCTCTACACAATGAAAAAAAAAAGAGTAAATTTTTTTTTGTTTAGGTCCAATTATGTTGTCCGTACGCGTTGATTTGAAAAAACATCAATTAAGACCAATAAAAAATTAATTAAAAAAAAATATTCAACAAAAAATTATAAAAAAAAATCCAGCCCAAACTTCATGTTGTTAGCTCTCTTTTCCTAAAATTAATTAGCAAAATAATTTTATTTGGGTCAAAAAGTGTTGTCCGTACACCTGCTTGGTATGGTAAAAAAACATGGACTTTTAAAAAGTGGTTTTTATAGATCCTTATCAAAATTTAATTTCTATAAACTGGGTATTTTAATAATTTACATATTTGGAAACTAGATTCTAAATTCTAAATTTCATATTACTGACTTTTTTTAAGATTCATTGTGGAAGTGCCTCAAATTTTTAGTCCAAGTGTGACAAATTCTGAAAAACAGCAAAAACATTTCCACTTTCTGAGTTTTTTGTGTACCCAACTTCTTGCATCAACCCATCTAAAGAGACATAAATGTTTAATTAGATCACATAACAATTAGATCATGAGGAAATTTATTAAATAATCTCATCAAGTTTGTTTAATAGATCACATTGGCATCTAATGCATAGAAACAAAAAAATTCTCACATATATAGATCATAAGGTTCATATACATCATGATAGCCATAATGTGGTGTATAGTAACAAAATACATTTGGGTAGGTCTATAGTTACTAGAATCCTCAAGGCCTTGTGGTGGTGCTCATTGTAGATGGTGGATCAAGGTGTACAAAAATCCTCAAAATGAATGATATTGCCTCAAATGGGTAAATCTAAATATGTGGTGTATATCCTCAAATGTCATTTTCATCTCCCCTATTGGGAGATGAAATGTGGAAGTATCTACATTCCATCACTCAACTACTATGATAATCATAGCATCATGATACCTCATGGGTGGAATGAGGTATATCTAGTACAATCCAGTGGTGCAAACAATTTTCTCCTCCTCTTGAGTAAGCCATGTGAATTGCTCTTGAAGTAGAAAGAAGATTCATCCTCCCAAACACTGTTGAGCATGTGGTGGTACCTGCAAGAAGAAATAGGAAATCATCAATCATATAGAAAAATATATAATTGAAAAGTTAAAAATAAAACAAGTCTAACTCAGGACAAAGGTGACATTCTAGGATAGAGGCACCATTTTGGGACAAGGGCACCATTTTGGGACAAGGTCACCAAAAATGGGCATGGTCACCTAGTTAGGATAAGGACACCATGGATTTTGAAAAAAAAATTCAAAACAATGAAAAATACTAAATCAAATCACAAGGAGAAGGTACATACAACTCACTAATGGTGTGACTGCACCTTGCTCAACCTCTACTTGTAGGACCTCAAGTCTCAAGGGTTGGTATGGTCATCAACTTAGCATCTTCGCTCCTCTACACAAAGGTATCTATCTCATAATCTTCAACTAGTGAAAGTGAAAATGATGGTCAAAAAGCTGATTTTGCACTACTATATATAGTAAAATTTTATACTTGCATAATTCAATTCACCATTTAGGGACTAGTGAGCTTTAATTTTGATGCAAGTGGAGAATCAAACTCCAAAAGCTAGTGTGGGACATTGTAGACCCATAAAACAAATTCATGCAACTCTGCAATTGCACTCAAAATTCACGACATGCCCTCTTTTGAAGATCATTTTAAACCATTAATTTTAATTATTTTCAATTGAAAACTTGGGAAATGAAATTCCCCACATTCATCTACAAGAAGATAAATAGATCTTAATTTTTCTCCCAACAATACCCCTCCAAATTCATAGACAAAACCCAAAAAACCCATAGTTTCACACATTCAATAAGTAAAGCCAATTTCACCAAAACCACTGGAAACCATTGAGAGCTTAATCCTAAATATCAACCAGCAACAAAGATGAATAAGCTTCATGAAAAAATCTGATTTTATTATTTTAATCCTCTAAGAGCTTACAACGGTTGTTTCAAAAGCCAAACTATGAAAAATAAATTAGCTACAGGCATGATTTTTACTTTCAACATCTAGAAATCTACTATCTGAGTCCTCCAATCAATTAAAACAACAATAACAATAGCCATAAAATCATGTTTCTTCATTTCTGGGTGTTCCTATCTAGTTCACAAGAAATTCTTCTTTAAATTCATGAAGTTTCCTTCAGTTTCCTTTTGTTGTCCTCCTTTCTTCAGCTGGGTGTGGCTTCATTTTTTTTCCTTTCATTATTGCAACATTTTCTAACTTTTCCCCCCTCTCTTTTGTGTCCCATATTCTTCTGTAACACCTCATTCATTACCTGACAAGAATTTTAAATTATTTTCTAAAATAGACTCCCACCATTCCACTCCACTTTCCCACCTCCAAGCATCTAGATTCCTCATGTTTGATTATTTAATGCAAAATTCAAATTTAAGAGGAGTAACAAGTGCCAAAAATGGCCTCTTCATACCTAGGCATTGGAATTTTTCTTCCTCCAATTTGGTGAGGCAAAAGTCATTTTATGAGCCATAAAACACATAAAAATCAAGCCTTTGGTGTAATATATCCAATAGGCATTAGAATTTAATTTTAAAAATATTGGAAATGTATGAAAAGTGCCTCAAAATCATCCTATAAGACCAAAATAAAAATTCACAACAAAACTAAATAAAATAAATTGCAGTTTTTTGTGTGGTGTAGGATTGCTTGTGCACCCAGATGCTCCTGCATTAGATATTGATGTCGTTTGTTATGTTGGATTCATAGTTTTGTCCCTGATCACATCCAATTTTTGTCAATTTTGGTGTTGTGATTTCATGACCCTATCATAAAAAATTTCGTCACCAAGTCTAGCAATTCAATGTGGTTAGATTGCTACCCTGATTTTTCCTTCATAAAGCAAGCAAAATTACGGGGAATACATCTACCCTCAAATTTAATTCTCCATGGAAGTTGACATGTTTGTTTGAAAGTATAAGATGACTTTGAACAACTAACAAATTGATTTTGCAAGAAGCAGTTCCTAACAATGTGGTTTTGCATATGACTACATTGGGGGCTTCATTCTCTCATCCATGAATGATTCATAATATTCATATGAGTTTCCTTTTTATGTATCATGATTTACTTTCAATACTTTAGCTTGCATATGCACGTAGTGTCATATGGCCGCTAAAGTAGGGGATAAATGTCACAAAAAATTGTACTCCCTTGTAGGTGATAGTACAATTTAATTCTTATTTTGGACCTATTTTAGTGATATTTGCATTCATGCATTTTCAACACCTCCTAACTAGGCCCTAATCCCCTTAATTATGTATTTTGATGCCCATTTTATTATTTTCTGACAAATTGCAAGCATTGAACAAATACAGTGAATTAATGTTTTTTCCCCAATACATTGTGTCCTAAAAAATAGGGCTAGGACCAATACACTCATGGGTGTATGGGTCCCCCTATTCTGTCAAGGACCAATTTTTAACATGTCGATGTTGGTATTTTAACATTCAAATTTCAAATTTCAAATGTCATGAAAAATAGGGCTAGGACCAATACACCCATGGGTGTATGGGTCCCCCTATTCTATCGGGGACCAAGATTTTCAAGCTGTTTGCAAATTTTGATCAAGCCTTATGCCATGATTGAAGATTGATGCCAATAGAAGAGCATGATGGATTCTAGATTTAGGAGATGCATTTGGTTATTACTTTCAACCTAATGACTTGTTTCCTAGTGTTCTCATCTTCAAGCTTCATCTTATTTGCACTCTAAAGCATTATATTTCATATTTTCTAAGGATGTTTGACTTTTCCCTAGGTAGATCTTGTCATTTTCATGTAGGAATACTTCTCTAACACACTTGAGTAGGTTTTTATACATTTTAAGCTCATAACAACCTTAGACACACTTAAGGTTAGGGGACACACACTTTTATTAATTAATTTTATTAGCTATTATGGAGGTAGAAATACCAAAATAGGGGTTTGATTGAGGAAAACTCCTATATAGCCACCCCCATCTCTTTTCTATATTTATTACAAGTCTAGATTCAAAGATGAAGGTTTGTAGGGAAAAAAACAAAGAGTAGATAGAGAGCTACATAATCAAGTTTTGAAGTTCAAACAAGGCCTACAAGGACCCATATGCCCTTGGGTGAATCAATCCTCCTATGCATGCTAGATCCAACTTTTTATGATAGGTACACATCATTATACATTTCCTATATCTTCTTGCAAATTGTTGTTTTAGTCTATGCACTTCAAAATTATTGCATTTTTCATAATATGATATAATCTAATTGGGTTAATCTTAATAAATCATTTCCAATCCATTTCTAAGGCTTAAAAGGATCATAACTAGGTCTAATTGACTCGCCTTCATGGTTGAAAGTCAATCTAAACACCTTGTTGATTTGCATCCTAATATACCTTTGAAAAATGAAGAGATTCATCCTAGGTTTTATGCATTAAACTTAGAGTTCCCTTTTTCATATGATACAATGAGTAAAGGAGAATCAATCCTTATTTAGAAAGTTTTCAAACAATGTCTATAAACACAACTCCACTTTAGATATAGGTACAACAAATTGAGGTACATTTACAATAATCATTAATTCCTATACAAGTTCACTTCCATGAGTCTAGGTTTAATTCTACATTCCAAACTAATTCTATAGACACATAAATTTGAGCTAAACTCAAGAACAATTAGTTTGTAGATTTTGAAGCATTTATCTATACAAAATCCTAAATTTTCAATACATTAACAAATCAATTCAAATTGAATGCCTTATTTTATTTATTTTAATTCAATATTTATTGTAATACTTATCAAATTATTTATTTATTATAAATTATTTATTTATTATTATCATTTATTATTTACTTGTAATGAAAACAATTAACTTCATTAAAATAATAATATAATAATTA
Source organism: Sequoia sempervirens (assembly GCA_007258455.2). Classification (NCBI taxonomy): domain Eukaryota; kingdom Viridiplantae; phylum Streptophyta; class Pinopsida; order Cupressales; family Cupressaceae; genus Sequoia; species Sequoia sempervirens. The sequence goes on along the minus strand of VDFB02056241.1, from coordinate 206,080 downwards.
ATATTTCTCCACATACATTATTTTAATAAAACTATAAAACAACTAGATTCACTTAATGTCAAATATTTTCAAATATATATTAATAAAAATGAAAAAATATTATACTATAATAAGATATTTTCCCTTACACATTTAAATAACAATAATAAGATTCTCTCACAAACATAATAAACATATAATATAATATTTTATGTTTTTTCTTTCACATTTTAAAATTATCTATAGAAGATTCATTTTATATTAAATAGCTTTATTCTTATCCTAATACAAAATAGGATGGATCTATGTCATTAAGGTCAAATTTTATAAGCAATATTTTTGTGATATCTAATTATTATTCAAATATTAAAATATATTTTATTTAAAAAAATATAAATTGAATATGTAAAAAATAAATTTTATAAAAAATTTAAGTTTATCTAAAAATGTCCCTTTCTTATCCAATCTTCTTAAAATTTTAATTATATTTTACAACAAAAATGACTAAATACAATTATATGCCTAGAAAAATAAAATCATAATATAATGAGCATCACATATATGTATATAAATTATTAAACATTGCAATAAAAAAGTGAAATATATATTTAATGACAAATAGAGTAGACATAAACTCATAGTACAATAAATGCAAAGTCAGAAGGAACTTTTTATTTTATTTGAATCCATCCATAAATCCAAGACAATGTGAACAAATGGTGGTTGTCACTCCTTTATAAGAAAGATATTTAGTTTAGTGGGTCCTTATATATATTCTAAATCAGAATAAGATACTTACAAAATAGAGGCCAATGAATTTTATTAAAAAATTATCTATCAATAATGAGAAAATATCATAATTAGTATTTTATTTAAAAGTAATTAATTGTTTTATATTCATTTAATTAAAATCGGTAAAAAATAGGGGTGATGAGTTTAGGTCACGTGAAAAAAGTTTACCAAACCTCATTCACACAGTCTAAAAAATACAAAAATTGTTAAAAATAATGACATATAAAAATAATTTTATATCGACATCAAAAACTAACTTATATATATAACTATTTAATATAAAATGTTTTTTCTCTATATAAATATTATTTCTCAACATGTTATAATTATGATATTGCTATCAGGATTCAACCGTGTAGTTTCGAGTCAAACTCATTGACCCATGTTTCATGAGTAGTGGTTCAACAAGAACCCATCTCTCATGATATCAAATGGTCCACTTAGCACTCATTGCATCTAGGTGATGCTCACAGAGGAAAGGGTCCGTCCTGGGTCACCCATCCCAGTGCTCCAGCTCAAGCGCTTAAGGAGTTTTCTCCAAGGTTAAGCCCGCTTGAGTTGTTACCCCATTTGCAAAACCTTCAGAGTGTGTGCCTTATGAACCATTCATAATAGAGCCCTTTAGCTCATCAATTGATAAGTGGAGGTATTTTTCCACAGCGGTCAAATTATGATATTGACGGTTCAACCGTAGTTTCGAAAAAACATTGACCCATGTTTGTGGTTCAAGAACCCATCCATGATATCGAATGGTCCACTTTAACTCTCATTGCATCATGTGATGACCGTCCCCGTCATTCCGTGAGTTCTCATACCAAAATTTGCAAAACCTTCAGCGAGTGTTGTGCCTTATGAACTATTCATAATAGAGCCCCTTTAGTTCATCAATTGATAAGTAGGAGGTATTTTTCCACAGCGTGTCAAATTATGATGTTGATATATGTGGACGAAATGTAAATACGTACCAATGCAAGTGGGCTGAAAGCCATAAACATGTTGCTGTCAATTTTGAATATTTTATTCGTTGAATTTGAGAAAGGCTTAAAAATCCAGGTCACTGGCCGTTTACTTCCGGATTTTTATTGAGGGAGAATCTTTGAAGCTAGGTTTGAATCTCCATCTGACCATCATATAGCTATTTGGCAGAAGATCTTTCCTTAAAAAGTGTGAGATTCACTCATTACCACACAGATTGGTTTGAGGAAGTCGTTAATCCCCGCGCGGATTTCTATCCTCCTCAATCTATTTTAGCAGAGATTAGGGACATTAGAAATCCCCATTTCATTTAATAATCGGAATTTTACTGAATGACAATTAGCTTGTCCAAAAATTGAAGCGGGCTAATGGTTTAAATCCTGAAAAGGGTTTCTTATGAATCTTCTGCTCACAAATATCAGAGTTGGATGTGTCACGAGAGTGGCTGCTTGACAGGTTTGAGCTTTCCACTACATTTCATTCTATTTTTTTTATGGAACTTTCTACTGCTTTTTAGTTTTGCTCTATTTTAAATACTGTTCCAATCCAGTGGAGATTCAATAGGCACTGATTTTATCTATTTTAGATTTTATACTTTCTTCAGTTCTATTCGACACTCTTTGCCACCAGTGCATGTTAATATCTGGATTAAATTAGACAGAAATCATACAATAATCTACAAATGGGTAATGATGGGGATTTTCATTCATGCAATAATCTGAAAGTTGTTTTTCTTTTGTGTTTTTGGAAATTTCCAGCAGTTTTAATGTGAGCCGCTCAGTAATCCTCATTCCTGCAGAAAGCCTATACTGGTTTGCTCAGAGAACCTAGCTTTTGCATGAATATAAAAGTGAAGGCCGAAGAATCCTTGTTCCTCTGCAATCGGACTGTTCATTTATCCTGATTGGGTTAAAAAGCTGTAAAGCATTTGATATCAATCATGGGTGTGTCTGATGAAGGGAAATCATCTGAAGTGCTTCCTAGTAGACGGTTTCGCTATAATTCCCCTGTTGTTCAGGTGATCCTGATTGGATTGATCTGCTTCTGCTGCCCTGGCATGTTTAATGCTCTCTCAGGTATGGGAGGTGGAGGACAGGTGAACCCAGACGCAGCCAACAATGCCAACACTGCTCTTTACACAACATTTGCAGTGTTTGGCATATTGGGTGGGGGGATTTACAATCTACTAGGGCCTCATCTGACCCTGTTTGCAGGATGCTCCACCTATGTGCTCTATGCTGGATCGTTTCTCTATTACAATCATTACCAGCATCAATTATTTGCTATAATTGCAGGGGCAATTTTGGGTATTGGAGCAGGACTGCTTTGGGCAGGCCAAGGTGCCATCATGACCTCATACCCTAGTGAAGACAAGAAGGGAGGATACATATCCTTGTTTTGGAGTATTTTCAATCTTGGAGGTGTGATTGGAGGTTTCATCCCTTTTATATCAAATTACCACAAGAATGCAGGGAATGTAAATGATGGAACATACATTGGATTCATGTGCTTCATGGCTGTTGGTACTTTTCTGACATTAGCCCTGCTTCCACCCCATAAAGTGGTCAGGAATGATGGAACTAGGGCGACCCTGATGAAGTATTCTAATCCCAGAACTGAGTTGCTGGAGGTTCTCAAGTTGTTTATGAATTGGAAGATGCTGCTGCTAGTTCCTCCTTCTTGGGCTAGTAATTTCTTTTATACCTACCAATTCAATAATGTTAATGGTAAGCTTTTCACAGTACGAACAAAGGGATTCAACAATATTTTTTATTGGGCTGCTCAAATGTTGGGATCTGTGGGAATAGGGTATATTCTTGACCATAGTTCTCAGAGCAGGAAGAAAAGAGGATATATGGGTGTGTGTATAGTTGCGTTGCTTGGGACTGCCATATGGGGTGGTGGGCTTGCCAATCAGCTGAAATACAATGGGGAAAGCCCTAATCTGGATTTCAAGAACTCCGGGAACTCTTATGCAGGTCCATTTGTCCTGTACTTCTCCTATGGGCTTCTGGATGCCATCTTCCAAACTTTGGTCTACTGGATGATTGGAGCTCTTGCCGATGACTCCCAAACTCTAAGTAGGTACAGTTGATTCTACAAAGGTGTGCAGAGTGCAGGAGCAGCCGTTGTTTGGCAGGCTGATGCACATAAGACTTCTCCAACAGCAGAACTAGTAATCAACTGGTGTCTTACCTCCATCAGCTATCCCCTTCTATTTATTCTTGTTGCCTTGGCCGTGCATGATAAAACGACTGATGCAGCTGATCCTGAAGCGGGCGGGGGTAATGGAAATGGATTAACAAAAGACAACGACGCACAAATGTAGTTGCAGGGAAATTCTCCGTACAGACCAGTGTAAGTAATGGATATTATGCATTCAAGGCAATCTACTAAATGATGAAAGAATTTCTACTGCAAGCCTTGGCTTGAACTGATTAGGTCTACTCAGTACTTTGTTGTGCATCTGTTTCCAAGTTCTGATATTCCTCCTAGTTAAAGTGATCTATTTCCTATTCTGATTTCTCAGAGGAATGCTTTGGAAACATGCTTATCTTGTTTTTGTTTGCAAAATTGTGTGTGAGTGAAACAGATCAGAAGTGATTATTCTGTTAGATTGGCCATTTTTTAACTTGAATGTAAATATGTGTGCTTTAAGCATTTGTGGAATACTGCTTATAGATTTATCTTTGTGAATGGTTGCTACTTCGATTTCACTCTTCCATTTCTGATGCAAGTTCCCTTTTAAGGACTATGTCTCACCATTTTTAAGTCATTTAGATATTTTAGGAAAATATTGGTGGTGGCCTGCCAGTTACTGAATTTTTAACTGCATGTTATTGAATTTGAATTTGCTGTCATTTAGATATTTAATTTGTTGAGGTTGTTTGGTATAATTTTTAAAGAAGACTAGTGAATGGTAGGTAAAGAGCATTGTTTTTAGAGATTAACTTGCAGATTAGAGAAATTTGTATTAGTTTTGATATTAGAGCATCGAAAGATATTAGGAGTAGAGAGTTTGTGGTTGTGGCCATGGATGTATAAGCTAGAGATCAATTATATAGTTGTAATATTTGCTAATTTCTATTTGAAATAAGGTTATTTAATTTGTAGTACAATAAAGTTTGTTTGCATCAATCTAGTATGTGATGGCCGAGAGGAGAGTCCACATGAATCAAGGAAGAAAAGGTTGGAGGAATGCAAGCCTTCAAAGAAATATTGATGAATGGTTTTGGAGATTGGAAGTCATTGAGGCTACATTACATCTAGATGAGTTTGAAGAAGAACAAGAGAACCTAGAAAATATTAGGGCATTAGGCCCTATGGGGAGGCTCATTGAAGCCATGACCAAACAAGGATCCAAGGTAAAAGTTGACATTTTAGACTTTAAAGGTGAACTCATTCTAAATTTATTCTTGGACTGGGTCTAGGAATTGGAAAAGTATTTCAAGGTGGAAGACATGAATGAGGGTGATCCTAGATGAGTGCAAATTATAGCGTCCAAACTGAAATCAAGTGCAACTCTATGGTGCATGAATGCATAGAATTTGAAGAAGACATGGAAAGAAAAAAATAGACTATGGCCTAAGATGTTGAAACATCTAACAATTTAGTTCTCTCCTTTAAAATACTGATATGAATTATTTTAAGAAATTTATAAATTACAAACAAAGAGATTAGTTATTGTAGGCTTATATTGAGCAATTTATGAGGCTTCAAATTTGGATATATATATATAGGAGAGCAAAGAACAAGTTGTAGCTAGATATCTCAATGGTCTCAAGTTTCAACTTCAAGATGAGCTTACCTTGGTGCAAGTGCCTATTGTGAATGAGGCATATGATTGTCCCTTAAAGGTGAATAAGACATTGAACTAGGAAAGAAAAATGGTGAGTAAAAGAGGTGATATAAACTAGAACAAAGAAAAGGAAGTTTCCTTAGGACCTACCATGAATGAAGAGCCAAAAGGAGTTGATAATGAGAAAATTGAATTTTAAGGAAGGGGAGGCTTTGGAGGAAGGGGATATGGAGGACAATCTTCTAAAGATTGATATTTTTTTAGATGTTCCATTTGTAACATGAAGCCCATAAGGCCATGGATTATCCTCAAACCCCATAAAGGGTTATGGTAGCCCAAGAAGAAGAACCTTTGATAGTGAAGTTTTAAGCATAGATGGGAGAGAACTTGATGTTGCAAAGAACCTTGATATTTGGGAATAAAGAGGATCCTAAAGCTGTTTGGAGGAGAAAGAGAGTCTTCCAAATAAAATGCAAGTATAATGATGAAGTTTTCCAAGTGATAATAGGTATTGGATCTATTGATAATTTGATTATTACAAAAATGGTTAACAAAATGTGACTTGCTTGCATTCCGCCATTTAACATGTACATGATTTCTTGTTTGAAGAAGGATCATAGTGTACTTGTGGATAATTATTTCCTTGTTGCTTTCAAAATTGGTCCTTATGTGGATGAAGTCCTATGTAACATGGTGCCAATGGATACATGTCATTCACTATTGGGAAGACCCTAGTAACATGAGCATAAAGTAGTCCATTATGACTAAGAGAATATTTTTGAGGTTCAACATGAAGTAAAGATACATCTCCTAAAACCATTGAAAGAGGAAATAACATTCAAAGTGGTGGCTTTGCCTCTTCTATGAAAAGCTAGGTTTTAGCTTGAAGAGAAAAAGAATCTAAATATTTATGAAGAAATGAGCTAGAAACATGTTTGGAATCCAAACATACAAATGAGTTGAAGAGTGCAGTACAACTTAAAATTGACAAAAAATGATATGGAGTTGCAATGAGACTCAACTGGCAAGGTTAAAGGTTTAACTCAAGAGATAGATGTTGAGGTTTGAGTTGACTATGACCTTCATTTGAATGAAACATTAGAAGCCCCTACAAGAAAATCTTGTTGGATTGAGAGGAATAATGAGTTGTGCGAGTGTGAGAAAGATCCTAGAAAAATATTCAAGAATGTTATCAAAAACTTGGGCAAAGGTGATAGCCTAACTTAGTATGAGAGAAATGATATAAAGCATGATCGAGAAATGGTAAGGAGTTTCAAGTTTGTGGGTAGTAGCAATAGATATTAATTTGTTAGTTATGAATAAGTTACCACATATGGTTTTGCAAGCCCAAAATAATATGGAATCGACACTAGTCTCCTTTTAACTTGGCAGTACAAGGGTCAAAATAACAAATTATGTTTCAAATCAAGCCAAGCAATCATGAGAGAATAATTTGAAGATAAAACTATTGGAAGGTGTTGGTAGCAAAAAGTTTCAAGATGAATTTTACTAAATTAGGTTCTTCTAAACCTAAAGGTTCAGAGTTGTTAAAATATGGGGAAGATGATGTAGCCAACAATTTATGTTAGTTTCCTTCCATTAGCCATCTATCTCTTTTTTTTGGCTTAGCTATATTTAGAATTTGAGTGGTAATTGTTGGGCCGTGGGTTCCTTTTTTAGTGTTTCTTTTTTCTTTTTGAGTAGAGCTTGAGTCTAGGGATTGGGGGGGTAAAATAAGCACAATATTCTTTGCATGGTCTTCAAGTTCTAGAATAAGGTTTCATTCTTTGCATAGTTTTCAAGTTGTACATTTTTTTTTGGTGGGTAGGGAGGCGGGGTTGTTTGAATTTGTTGTTGTAATATTTTTCAAGTTGAGAATAAAGAGGAGTTAATGTAGCTATTTTTATCTCTACTTTTTAATTGTGTAGTTTAATTTTTTATCTATTAGCTATTACATATGTTTCTTTATGTGTTAGAATATAGTAGTTTTCCTTGCATCCACAAATGTATCCATATCAATTAGCTTGAAGAAAGAAAACTATTGATCATTACAATGAGAGAGGAGAAGAGTTTAAATATTACAATTAAGAGGAATGCAACCTATCACTAGAGGTGGCCCAAGGTATTGTGATTGTGGAAGCAATCCACATTAACTATGGAGCAACAATAGAGATAGATCTCTTTGGAAGCCCTATATTTGATGGTGGGAAGAAGTCATAAAAGAGGATGACATTATGAGGAATGAATGTGATGGGACTAAAATTGTGAGCATGTTAGAAGCTAATATGATAGTAAAAATAGATGAAGAAGAAAATAGACTCTTAATAATTTGTGATAAGGCAAAAAATTATGGAAAAGATACTAGTTGCAAAGAAGAACTAGAAATCATGCCTGAATGGCATGATACAAAGAAGGATGAAGCACCATTAGAAAAATTTGATTCCCTTAAAACTTTATTTATATTCTTAATGATTTGTGTAGACACAATAGAAGGCTAGACAAATGATGAGAAGAGTCATAATGGCTTGAGGTGGAGGAGGACCATTAGAAGTGGGTATAAGCTTGAAAGAAGTTGGGAAAATAAAAAGATAACAAATTGGTATAGGACAATGATTTATGATCCAACAAGAGGTTAGAAATAGAGGATAAATTTATGCAAAAAAATGTAGTAGTACATAACATGGTGGAAAGATAAGCCATTGCAATAATATTTTTGAGTTCTTTAAACCAGGATTTTCAAAAACTTGAAAAGGTGGGGAGGATGATTCAATTATCCTCTTAATGATTATACCCCAATTCTCTTTAGTTTCAATCCATTAGGAATATATTTGTGGTGGTTACCCTTTATTAAATTTAAAAATGTTGTAATGGTTTAGCGTGGGCAACCCATATTATACATGAGGATTTTATTTATTTGTGGGGTGTATTGTTGGTAAAAAGGAGGGATTATTTGGTAAATTTTTTGGAGTATAGTTTTGGGAGATAGGAAAGATTTGGAAATAATATTTGGTCTAATGTAAAATGAGATAGAATTGTTACATTCTGTTTGTAAGTTGTCAAATTACTTTTACTTTTACCTTTGGTAAATATTACAAGTTTCAAGAACCCACAAAATTTAGGCTATTTCATGAATGTCCAAGCTCATCTAAGCCTAATAATCGATTTTATATTTTTTGGTCTTATTCTTGAGACAAGGGAAGATCAAGAATTGATATAGAAGATTTAAGTGATATGAAACAAATAAATGAAATTATTATAAGAGAATGGTGTGGTCTTTAAGATCAAACATGGAAAAATAAATAAATTGCAAATAATAAAAGAGCACAAAAAATATATTATGTTTGATATTTTTCAATATTATTTACATTGTTCAATGGCCTTTACAAAGACTTTCTCTTTTTGAGCTTTTACAACCACTTTTTCTATAAGAACCAGCTATTAATGACCCAACATAAACCATACATTATTAAAAATAACAACATTAAAGAACTAAGTACAAACTAACACTTAGAATTGCTAACCCAAAAAATAATGAATGATTGAAGTTTCTCTATCCCAAATTAGAGACAATCTCTTCATCCTTAATTGAAAATTAAGTTGTTATATATTGACACACTAAAATAAAACAATAATCAAAGTAGGGAAAGGACATGAGAGCCTTCACCAAAAGTTTGTGACATTAGGATAACATGACATAAGGCCATGATTCTCATGTCCCTTAGATCAAATGTCAAACTTGTAATGTTAAAAAGGAGACCAAAGCCCATCCATCTCTCTTAAAACAATTAAGGACTCCAAGAACCATCTAGGGGAGAGGACCAAGTAGTTGAGCATGTTTCAATAGTTGTAATAGTAGTTGTTTATATAATGCCCAATAGTTGTGATAATAGTTGTTTATATAATGACCAATAGTTGTGACATGACTACCCATAATTAAACAAAATGTATTCTTTTGATCTAAAAAGCAATCAATCATGTGATGCCACATCAGCGCTCAACTACCCATGATGTGAATGCACAAGTATTGGTTAACTACATCTTGACAAAAAGCATGCTGATGTGACATCATATTTGATGATGTGGCCCTGAAATGAAAGCTATAAGCAGGAGACTTGCCAAGGAAGTTGCTGTAAAAAATTGGGAGTGATTTGAAATTTCCATATAGAATAATTAGAAACGCGAAGTTAGGGTGCTCAACTATTAGGTCATTTCTCCTAGATGTTTTCCAAATTGAAAACACTTTAAAATTCAATATTCATTGATCACAAATCTCTAATCACAAATTCAAAACAATCCACTTTGATAACACCTTAAATTCTAAGTAAACTCTTAATCTTTTGATAATTTCAATTATATTATGTGTTGGGTATACTTCTTTGTTTAAACTTCTAACAAATTATACTGCAAATCCTTTATTAAGGTGGTTGTTTCTCCCTTTGATTCGTCAACCTTCATTATTATTCTTGTCCCCTCTTGTTGGAGTTTTTCTTCCATCGTCTGCCTCATTGTGAGAGGCAAGTTGTCTCTTCTAAATAAACTAAAAAACCTTTTCTAACTCGATTACAAGTCTGAATGGAACTGCAAAGTCAAATACCATATATACACTCAATGGGCATTCTATAGTGACAAACGATTCTCTTTTGCTTTGTTGGTGGCCGCTTTCTGTTTTAACTTTTGTTTGACTGAATACCCATTGTAATGTTGGGCTGTCAATGATTTTGGTTAAGTATATGCCTGTCTTTTACCAGTTGTAGCTGTATATGACTGCCGGCCTTTTTTGACTCTTATCAAAGATTTCTTCGTTTGATACTCATTTACAGAAAACGTGTAAGGCTACGTTTTCCAAGCTTAACTTCAGTGAAGAAGACATCATATCTACACGAATTTACCCACACGTCTGATTTTTTGAAAACGATGTAATCTGAGATGTAACTACTGTAAATAATTTTGTTGCGCGAGATGACAATAATGCCGACTCCATATAAAATGTGAATAGCGGTAAAGGGAAGCATGTTCAAATGTAAGCAAGGTTTGAGACGAACCCAGTCAAAGCCACCTTCCTTAAATGACAAGATGATAGAAGACTGACTTTGTAGGTAGATGAATAAGTGTTACGATTAAATGAAAACAATATTATATATATTTAAAAAAGGTAGGTGGAAGTGATCACACTCGAAAGTTCATATAGGGTCAAGCTTGGAACAAACAAAATAAAGTCGAACCTACTAAACGGTGAGAACTATACTACTAGAGGGTGTCATCAAAGTTCTTCCATACATTAGTAGGGTTTGGATCATCAAATGGAGGCACCTCTCATCCAAAAACAACACCCTTTTCTTTATCTTCCTCGCATGGCTGAGTGTCATGAACATGTGAAATGGATAGAACAAGTCAAGGAAACTTGCTAGAATCCAACTATCTAGTAAACCCATGATCATGGTCTTGGAGATTAGAATGAGGGTAGGAACACTAAGGCTACTTACAAGTAGTTCTATCCTTGAATCTTCATGTAGGGGGTTGAGAAACATGTGAGTGTACAACTTGATCACCGCAAGTAGATTGGTTGTCTCCACATTAATGACCATAAGGGGGAGATTGACTCCTATTGGTGATTGTATCTGGTGGAACTCTAACAATCATGTGAGGGGAATTACCTCAATATCTAGAAGCACCTAGAAATGTGCTACTTCAAGTGCAACTTAATTGGCTTGCTCCTTAATCTACAAGAGACACTAGAGCAAATCATAACCTTAGTGTAAAATGATTTAAATATAAGTAGAAAAGATAAACAACATTCCTATATTTCTAAATGGTAAATATAATTTATATCCCAAATGCATGCCAAATCTAGGTAAACTTGGAGAGAATTCTAGGCCAATCCCACAAGATGACCATACACCATGAAAGAGGCACTACCCCAACGATCAAGAAGCACTTAAAAATTCCCTACTTCAAGTGCAACTTTGTTGGCTTGCACCTGAATCTACATGAACATACTAGAGCATCTCATAACCTTAGTATAAAAGTTTTAAGTACAACTAGAAAAGATAACAACATTCCCATAATTTTAAATGCTAAATAAAATTTCCACTCTAAAAGCATACAAAATCTAGGTGAACTTGGTGGGAATTATAGGTCAATTACCCAAGATAAGTATATGCCATGAAAGAGACACTACCCTGGCAATGATCAAGAAGCACCTACAAATTTTCTTCTTAAACTGTAACTTTGTTGGCTTTGTAATGTCTCTCACATTTGCATTCTATTAGTCTTGTTTTGGACATAGACTTGTGGATTGATACTGGATTATTTTGATTTGAGGCATTCTCAATGTCATTTTGTATTGGAAACATGGTGTATATTGCAAGATACTTGTGTTATCATTATGTTTATGCTTGGACAATATCTTTATTCATTTTCATTTGGCTATATATATGTATGGATGTTTGTAAATGTGACTTATATTGAGTATGGGAATCTTCTTGGTAGTATGACATTCATGATGCATTGATTAAATGTTGTATGATGTTGCACCTTGATGGGTAATTATGCTATGCTTCAATTATCATATGGGTGGGTGCACCAAGATGGGGGGCCAAAAAGTGGCCACTCCACTTTTTGAACTCGAAATAGAGAAAATGTGAGTGCGTTATAACAAAATGCGCTCATGTTATGGGTTGGTAGTGATAGAGCCTAGGATCAGTCATTGCCAAGCCAAAATACGAGCATGTTATAATGCGCTTGCATTATGCACGAATGCTTTAACAAAATGTGTGCACCTTATAACACACTCGCGTTTTGTCTTGCATGAATTTTTTTTCTTTTTTTCTTTCTTTCTTATGTTTGTCTTTCAAGGAAACTATATACATGAAATAAAAATTTAAGTACAAGTTGACATTTACTTTTGTATACACCTAAAATCGGTCATGAGATTTAATTAATTAAATACTAGTTATTTTATTAATATTTGACTATGTATAAATAATATTGTTCATATTCTTTAAATCTAAAATCGTATTCTTTTTAAATCTAAAATCATATTCTTCTAATTTAATTAAATAAACAAATTTCATAAATTTGTTTTATTTAATTAAGTTTTACTAATCTCGATTACGAATTCAAACACATGTCTACAAATATTTATGCCACCTCACCAAGGTCATATGAAATTAAATAATTATAATTTTTAAATTAGAATTATTTTCTAACACGTGGCTTATTCCTCACAAACTTCTTCAACCAATTTTCAAACACATGGTCTTTTCTTCCCACACTTTGGTCTTCCATCCATTTGGCATGTTGCCTTTGGTCAAGAGATTCCTCCATCCATTTGGCATGTTGTCTTTGGTCAAGGGGACGCCTTCTTAATTCTCTTCATCTCCACCATTCATCCCTCTTGTTTGAATTTGGACCATCAATCGTTGCCACCTCACAAGATGCTTGGAAAAGCCTATAAATACAACCCTTTGCCATTGTATTTTATATCCACATTTGAGTAGAGTTATCATGTAGGAATATCGTTTGAGCATTGGAGTATTTTGGAGTCTTATAGTTACATTTCATATCATGTTTTGCATCATAGTTAAATCTTAGAATAATACTTTGCTTCATAGTTGCATTTTATATCCCACTTTGCATCATAGTTGCATTTTATATTAGCATATCCATAGTTAGTATTTGAGCATATGTAGTATCATCCTAGTTTCATATCATAGCATTTACATTGTATAATCTAACACCATCATCCATTCATTATAGTATCCATTATCCTTTGGGTGTTGTCACAATAGTGGTTTACAATTTCTGGGAGGAATTGATTTTTGCTGAAATCACATATTTTTAGAAAATATAATGATTTAAGCCTTAAAAAGTTTCATTTAAAGCATTCCAATTGAAGAGGGTTTGATCAAACTACTTTAGATCAAACCCCCTTGGATAGAACCCCGCTAGTTTTAATCCATACCTATAATAGAGTCTCCTTTACACCTATCAAAATGCTAATAAAAAACCACTTTTGATTTACCTTTTGGAGGATCAAATGATTTTTTTTTAAATTTATATTTTGTAAATGTGTAGTCCTTATTATAAGCTTTCCAAAAGGTATAATTTTAAATAAATTTAATTTTATTATTATTATTATTATTATTTTTTGAATGTACATTTTTCACCAAAAATCAAGCTCTTTGTTTTGCACGTGTGGAAAAATAGCATATTATCAAAAAAATAAATTAAAAAATATGATTGCACTAGATATTGAAGTCTTTGATCCAAAAACAAATAAAATTGAATTTTGATACATACAAAAAAAGTTATGTGTTATACGGTCGTGCTATGTCTGAATTATAATTGGTTTGACTTCAAAAATTGATTAAAGAAAAAATATTCAGTAAGAAACTATCTAACCAAGTGGAAGCACTATATATTAGAGTTAAAAATCTAAATTCGAAAGAATTATAATTTTACCCTTCATGGAAAAAAAGTTATGCGTTATACGGTGAGCATCACTTTTTAAAAATGTTGTTTTCTAAAAAAAATAGTTTTCGAGGGAGATGGAATTTAAGAAGTGCAATCTGATTCCAAAAATTTTGAAAAAAATATATTTAGAATCTACAGACAAAATTTCACAAAACTATAGTTTACATCATCTTCAAAATCCTCATGGTTTAGCTGCTATAGTTGCCCGAAAGTGAAGATTTAGTTAAAAAACAATAATTCCAGTGTCCAGTTTGGCCAAAATTTGTAAACCACTATTGTGGGATCACCCCTTTCCATCGTATAGTTTCATGTAGGAACTTACTTGGCTTGCATGTTGAATACTTTCTTGTTTCTCAAGTCGCCATTTTAACAACTATAGTGCACAAAGAAATGTGAGGGTCAAATGATTTAATAAATCCTTGGGAATAGAGGACAATGAGACGTTCTTAAAAGATTTGTTTAGTTGCAAAATAGAGTAGTTTACTTATTTCAAATCTTTGATATAATTCATTTCATTAAGGTTTGTGTTGATTTACTAATAATTTCCACATTTCACATACACACAAAATGGCGCCCACCGTGGGGAAAGACCCCATACTCTAACAATTTTCTGGGAAAGTTCATTTAAATAAGCTGGACATGATGTTTTAGTACAACTGTAAATTCTTTCAACACATACGACAAATCTTTCGGTGCATATGACTTCTGTTTCGGCACATCTAAGGAATCTTTCAACGCATCTAGGGTCTGTTTTAGTGTATACAACATTTCTTTCGGCACATCCAACAAATATTCTAGCGCATTAGGGTGTTCTTTTAGCGCATTCAGTATCTGCCTTAGTGCATTCAGCTGTTCTTTTAATGCACATAGTAGTTGTTTTAGTGCATTAGGTAGTTCTTACATAGCACATTGATATTTTAGTGTGTGCGATGACTGTTTTAGTGCATTGGGTTAAAATTGCAAAATTCAAAAACTGATTTGTGTTTTCTGCTTGCAGGTACTTTTATACACTGGTTAAAGACAAATTTATCAAACTACTAATGATTTATGCAAGGGCTGGAGCTATTTAAATACTTTCTTTTGTTTAAGATAGACATCTAGCTTAATTAGGAAGGATAAAAACACCATGTCTTTCGTGCTTGATGAATGGTAGGCATATGCTCTCCCCTTAACTGGGTGACCATAAAGTCAAACCCATTCACTTTTGTTTGCAAGTGTGAGTTGAGTATATCATGTGTGTTCTCTCTTTGTTAACACAAAACAAAGATTGATCGAACTACAAATATATTTTCTTGCTTTTGTTAATCCACAGAGGGTCTTCCTTAAAAGAAAAAGTAATCACCCAAGGGAACGACCCAACCGGTAACACGCTAAAGTCAATTGACTTCCAACCGAGATATAAATGTGAGTACTTGGGGAAAGTTCAAGTATCACGAGGATTGTTCTAACAAGAAGGGAAACAATGGTCTCTTGCTACATGGATGACCCCCCATGAACGAAATTCCTATACTAGAACCCTTTGTTGTAGCAAGGCCAAAATCCTTAATCTATTTGTTGGTACAAGAACAATCGTTTTGAAGCCATCCCACATTCTTGCAACTTTTAGTAGAGATGAGAAATATGCTATGGGAGATTTATGGGTATTGATATTTGACTACCCCATAGAAGTGAGTGTCGTGGAGGGGAGCCAGTGGGGTCAAGCATCTAATTATCCGCTATAAGTAAGCATAGTTGGAGTAAAATCCAAGTGGGAATTCAACAAATATAGTCCTACACAGCCTAAGTTGTACATGCTTGATGTGTCTTTACCAATTTGTTTTTGAACCAATTTCAAACAAAAATATCACATGTGGAAATTGAAAACCTTGATTCAAAAAAACATTCATTGAAACAACCAAGTCTCTAACTAAAAATCCAAAAAATAAAACAAATTTCCAACAAACTGTGTCATTTCCTAGTTCAACGCATTTGTTGTGTCTTCTAGCGCATCAGTGAAATCATTTAGCGCATCCAACTGTTGTTATAGCACATCTACGCAAAACTTTGGCACATTTTTCCTCTTTTCCAGTGCATACAACCAATCTTTTAGCGCATCTGTGCATTTTTCCAGCACATTTACCCTCTGTTATAGTGCATTTGTGTAGTACTTTGGCACATTGATCCTTTGTTTTAGCACATTCAAGCAATCTTATAGCACATTTGTGCAATTTTCTGGTGCATCCATCCTCTTTTTTAGTGCATTTTTCAAGTCTTTTAGTGCATCCGGGCTCTATTTTAGTGCATCCATTAAATGCAAAACCCAAGAGTTAAACTTGTCTCCTATTTCACAGTTTGAACCAAAATTCAAAATATTTTTCAATCCAAAATCATTCCTTAGGTACAACAGAGTCTAAACATGTGCTTTATCAAATGATTTCATGGAAGATTAAAATTTGGAAACTGAAGTCCAAAGTTCTTAGTCCAAAAGCTCATCAAAAACATCTCTCAACACTCTACGAATTTAGAGAGAGATTGGTCTTCAATTTCTAAAAAAGGGCTTCAAAGAACAATCCCAACTTGTATTCATTTTACTATTGTCAAAATCCAAGACTTTTCCAAAGATTTGAGCATCTTGTATAGGAAGAAAATTTGTCTCTGGTTTCATAGTTTGAACCAAAATTTTAGAATTTTCTCAAGTCCAGAATCATTCCTTAGGTGCCTTAGAATCTAAACTTGTTAAAATTGACCTCTACAAGTGGAATTCTCTAACCTAAACTAGGATCTAGCATCTCAAAGTGCCAAAATCATCAAACTTATCACACCTTTGATTATTAAGCCTAGTTTTATCATCAGGATTTATCATCCTCTCATCACGAAACGAAGCTAGATAGTCAAATCAGACTTAGTCTCATTAGAATTTGTCATTCTATTTGACTTAGTTGTAATCCCTGGTACTCATCCAAACTTAGATCAAAGTTTATTCAAAACTATAACACTTGTATGCCTGTTCAAATAAGGTTACAAAAACAAAAACTCAAGGAAAAAGGACTTGAAAATCAAAACATTGAAGAGCCAAACCTTGAAACTCCAACCATTGAAATTCCAACCATTGAAACTCCAATCATTGAGACTCAAAACACCAAAACTCAAAACAGTGAAACAAAAAACACCATGGTGGAGGCTGAAGAGAATTCTTTCCATGGACTCAACAACAATGAAGGGGAAGACATAACCGAAGAAGACATTCAACATGCTGAACAAGATCGTGATTTCCATAAATGCTTAGAAAATATTTTTGAAATGAATGGGGAAAATTATCTCCTTATGCTAGCTAAACAAGGTGTCAAGTTACCTGAGGATTTTGATGTGAATCAATTGAAAGAACCTCCTAAACAACCTGAAAAAGAAACAGAACAAGTGATTTCTCTAACTCATCAAATGAAAAACCTTCAACAAAAAATCTGGGATATGCAAAGGGAAACAACCACAGAAAGATATTTGTTGTTAGACATCTATTCTTATCCATCTAACAGAAATACGGACATGACACCTTCTCCACCAACAACTACATCATCCAAGTTCAATTTCTTTAAATTCTTGAAAAAGTTGAATGAGAAACCCAAATCAAAGTCTTCAAACACGAAGGATATTGAACAATCTTACCATGTCATGCATCTATCTTCATCTCCCATAAGCCAAAATATACCTCATGATTCTTTCACCCAAGTTAATGATTCCATCCAACCACCTTCTTTTATCATACCTTCTGCATCTAATGATTCATGTCAATCTCTTAGTCCAAACCATGCTAGCATAGACTCCTTTACACATCAAGATCAAATCATTCTTTCCACTTCATTTGATGATACCAAAATGCCACAAGTTCTTCCAATATTTGACCAAGACCCCATCTCTCAAGAATTCTATGATGATCCCCTCCTTTCACTTTTCATCCACAATGATTCCTTTTCATCTCAAGAGAAAAGTACCCTTTTGAGTTCTTCTTCCACCCCATCTAATGAATCCATACCATCTCATGATTCCATTGCATCCCAGGAGCATGATAGTTCTTCCATTCTAGCTAATGATGTCCTACCATATGATGATCAAGATATGATTTCCACAAAATCTCATGATTCCTTTCCTCATCAAGATCAAGATATGCCTTCCATACAACTTCATGATGATTCCACACCTAATAAAGAGCAAGCTACTCCATCTCCTACACCTCGTGATCCTTTTCCAAGTCAAGATCAAAACACCCCATCATCACCATGTCAAGATGCTATCACACCTATACAATCTATCCATGAACCACACACCTACAAATTGGGATCCTCCACCTTTATCCTATATGGTTTACTTCCAACACCTATCCTTTCATCCATATCATATCCTCCCCAAAATGGACTTGCATCTTGTTTCACAAACAATACATATCCCATTGGTAAACGAATGTGTCAAAGTATGAACTACAAAGGAAAAGGATTAGGCCTTCATGAACAAGGTATCCTAGAACCCCTTCTTGCTCAAGAAAACCCATATTACCATGGCCTTGGTTATGCACCTAAGTGTCCTAGTCCATCAAACCTACCATCTATCTTAGGTCCTCATCCTAATCCACCAAACCTTCCATCTATCCTAGGCCCTCATCCTAGTTCATCAAACCTTCCATCTATCCTAGGTCCATATCCTATTCCTCAAGAACAACAAAGGCACACACCCTTGATGCCCTTTCAAAATTATACCTACACTCACCCATCCATAATACCATACCATTCATCTCACTCCACCCCTCCCATTACTCTTGGAGGCAATTTGGGTGCCAAATGTCAAAACCTTCTATATCAAAATCCACATGTGTCAAAGGATCAACATGTCTCCTCGAAGAGGCATGCAAAAATAAAAGAAATTTTGATCCAAAATCAAAGGAAAAATAAAAAAGGCCACAAAGGCCCATCAAAGCAAAAAGAAAAATGTCCAAGACCACAAAGGTCCATAAATCAAAAGGAAATTTCAAAAGGCCACAAAAGCCCATCAAAGCAAAAAGAAAAATTTCTAATACCACAAAGGTCTATAAATAAAATAGAAAAATCTCAAAGGCCACAAAAGCCCACAAAGCAAATAGAAAAGTTAAAAATCATGTGGATTTCTAAAAGTCTCATAGAAGCAATAAAATCTAAATTGGAATCCAAATTTGCTAATCGAAAAGATTCCTCCAATCTTCCATATAAAGACCTATCATCTTCCAAATCCATTTTTCCTCCATCACTCCACCACCCTTCAAGGTGTGTGCCAATGTTGACCTTGCAATCCTTTCCATATATCCATCAGCAAGCCTTCCCACCTCCTATCCATTACCCAACATTCATCCCCCATTATTCTCCTTTAATCCAAACCTTTGGATAAGTCTTTGGCTCTTCCCTCGTACCTTTAATAGGCCAACATTTATGAGTCTAATTCCCATTTACCATGGTTTATTAAAGGGATATTTGGTCATGAAACTTGATGTTGAAGTCCTTCCTCCATCTCCCTATCATCCATATCCTATTTTCTATATTCCTCTCACACTCTACACTTGGGGGGAAAGTTTTGTCCATCTTATCATTCCTTACATTTTCACCTTTGGTCTTGAAAAATTTAAGGATCTTCCTGAACACCATATATCTTATCCTAGATGTGTTATCCATATCTTTCATACCATATCTTTTGTCTTATCCATATTCCATCATTCTTACTAGATACATCCTTTCTTCTCATCCTTGGTCTTGATGAGGAATAGGGGAAAAATACTTGGGCTTTGTGTCCATATCTTATCTAGTTGATCTTGATCATCCCATTCATTATCCTTATCCTTGCATTCTTCCATTCCATATCTCCTAGCTTATCAAAATCCATGTCATCATATCTCTTTGCAACCTTGAATCTTATCATGCAAATCATATTTGAGCCTAGCTGTAAACCATTATCCAATCATCATATCTTTGTCAATTAATCATAAAAAATAATCAATCTTATTGTACTTAGATGAAATCAGTGATCCTAAGTACTTATCATCATCATGCCTTATGGAATCAATCATTCTTGGCATCTTAATCAATCAACCATTATCATCTTTTCGACAAGAGATATGTTGCTTGTGTGACATGTTTTATAGTGGATCTTTCATTTTGATCTATCATTTATCCATGGTTACATTACCTCTTTTGTGGGGCATCATGTTCCTTCAATTGGTCATATCATATCATTCCATCTTAAAAATACAAAAAAGTCAAAAAGTCAAAAATCCAAAAAAATCAAAGATCAAAAAACAACAAAAAAAAATTTAAAAAATAAAAATAAAAAAAGAAGAAAAAAAGAGAAAAATACAAAAAAAGTGAAAAATAAATAAAATCATAAAATCTAAAAAAGTGCAATAAAAGCAAGTAGTGAAAACCTAGAAACATGCGCTATTTGTGATAGGTTAGCTTTTCCATCTATTGGAGCATGTCGACCATTCACTTTCACCATTCGCTTTCACCATCCATCTGCCTATCCTCGGAAAGCAGTATGTACATATCTTGGCATCATGGTCATGTCTCACCCTAGATAGGGGAAAAAATCCTGAACTCACTGGGGGCAATAAACTTTGAGCTTGAACCATCAAACAAACAACAATAGTACAACACAAGCCACAACAATGATCATAGTGCAACTCAACATTGAACATCAATCACCATTAGAAACACATTGAGCATCCAAATCAAACCAAAAGAAAACTTCAAATGGATGATGTTGCTTCTGAATCATGGGTTTATCACATTAAACACAAATGTTCACTTGTTATACTTTAATTTTTGTTATCATATCTCTGGAGCCCCTCGATAATGTATTGAACTAGAGGAGCTAGGAAGGAGTATGATTTTTCTTTGTCTGTTGTCTGTGAATTGATAATTATTATGTGCAAATTGTCGTAGGATGTGCTCTATAAAGTATCACTAATGACATTCTAAATTTGCATAGGAAAATGGTTAACTCTTGACTGTTTATGCAAGCAATACTCATGTCATCTCGGTTTAATTATACTTAGATGCTTGTGTTAACTTGCACTATCAAACATCATGAAAGTAGCACTCAGGTCATCATCGTCTAAATATGCCATCGATGCTTGTACTCACTTTCAACATTTTAAAGGTCCAATGATGATACAAAGCATACAAAATCGACTGTTACGAATGACAACTTTTGCATATGAGATCTGCATGGCTAGAGTAGATTGCATCCATGTTAGTTTGCATCTATATTTATGGGATTTTCAAAGCTACAAGAATGATGTTATCTCTTGCACTAATGGATTGAGTACACTTGACATTACCAAAAACACATCAGTTGCATCATCATTTGCATACATTAGAAAACATTATCACATCATTTATCCATCCATGCATCACATCATAATATTTGCATCAAAAAACACAAAAAGACGTGCATTGCATCTCATTTACATAATCAAATAATTTCATATAGTTGCATTAAGAAAGTGGTTCACTAAGCTTAAATGAGTGAGTCTCTTCATATTTCCAAAAGAATTGGGAAATATGTCAGGTTTTGTGAAGCTTAACTTAACAAAGAATCAACTCATGACAACCTTCACATGACTCTTGGAAGTTGGATAGATTCACTCATTTAAGCTTAAGACCCTAGAAGTTTCAAAGCATTACAAATTCAGTTAAGTATAATCATTTGCATCACATAACCATATCATTGCAAAACATCACACATCATTTATATAATCATTACATCCATACATAATCAATATGAACATCACATATCATCACATCTCATTGGCATAATCAAATCCATCTCACATAGTATAAAATATCATTTGCATAAATCCATAAAGCATATCACATTATCACACATTATCATATCATTCTTGCATACATCACATAATCATCACATAGCATAAATAATAAAAATTAAATGCATCCATCATAATCATCATGATCATCGTCATAACATAGAAATTAAATGCATCATGGACATCCATCATCATATAACATCATATAGACACATAGATTATAATCATCGCCACATATCATATAACCTCAAAATAATAATGTCAAGTGTACAATGATATCCAAACATGGAGAGATACATCAACAAAGTGGCAGAAATCACAAAATCTCTAACTGAATAAGTGTATACATCAAGTATCAGTACATCATCAAGTCTCAGTACAATAATCAATCCTATACTGGGGCATATCAATCAAAAATGATAAACCACATCGACTGATAATATCTAAATCGGCTTGCACCAAATGTGAAATCATGTCCCACATCTTTAGGAAGCATTCCCTAGAATGAAGAATTCTAAAATCCTTCTTTGATCATAACATATCGCAAATCAGCAATCTTATCAATTAGTCAACCCATCAATCAGCCTATCAATCTAATCAGCTCTGGTGAGACTTTGATCAAATATCGTGAGCATCAATTTATCAATTCAACCTTTCTTATTATGAGGTTCATCAATCAATGCACCTCGCCTATCATGAGGTTCATCAATCAATTCAACCTCACCGATCATGAGGTTCATCAATCGATTCAACCTCACTTATCATGATGATCATCAATCAATGCACCTCACCTATCATGAGGTTCATCAATCAATTCAACCTTGCCTATCATGAGGTTGATTAATCGATCCAACCTTGCCTATCATGAGGTTCATCAATCAATGCACCTCGCCTATCATGAGGTCCATCAATCAATCAAACTATCATTGATCCTCGCCTATCTTGAGGTCAATCATCATCATCCTATCATTGATCCTCACTTATCATGAGGTCGACAATCAACTATCACATCAACATCATTAAATCAATAAGCTGAACACAATCATCAAACATCAAACACAAGGAGGCAACATAAGGCATCAATTAATCAATCAATCAATTTGGCAGGCTCAATCTTCTTTTTCAGGATATAAATTGTTTCTAGATCATAAAATTTTGAAATCATCACCAAATCATTAGAAAGTCACCAAAATTTCAAAAATTTCAAAAATCCTAAAAAATCCAAAAATTCACCGATTTATCTCCCGAAGGGATATTTGTCATTACTTGAAAATCAATGTCTGGGGCATCAAAAAAAAAAAAAATTCTCAGCATTAGTATCAAAAATTTTCTTTGAAGCAATGTGTAAACACATTACTTCAAAGAGGGGCAAAATGTATACACCTAAAATTGATCATGTGACATTTAATTAATTGAATACTAGTTATTCAATTAATATTCAACTACATATAAATAAATTCTCAATTTATTTATATTGTTCATATTTTTTAATTCTTCAAATCTAAAATCATATTCTTCTAATTTAATTAAATAAACAAATTTCATAATTTTGTTTTATTTAATTAAGTTTCATTAATATCGATTAGGAATTCAAGCACATGTCTACAACTTTTTATGCCACCTCACCAAGGTCACATGAAATTAAATAATTCTAATTTTTAAAATAGAATTATTTTCAAACACGTGGCTTATTCCTCGCACACTTCTTCAACCAATTTTCAAATACATGGTTTTTTCTTCTCACACTTTGGTTTTCCATCCATTTGGCATGTTGCCTTTGGTCAAGATATTCCTCCATCCATTTGGCATGTTGCCTTTGGTAAAGGGGACACCTTCTTGATTCTCTTCATCTCCACCATTCATCCCTCTTGTTTGAATCTGGACCATGGATCGTTGCCACCTCACAAGATGCTTGGAAAAGTCTATAAATACAACCCTTTACCATTGTATTTTATATCCATATTTGAGTAGAGTTATCATGAAGAAATATCATTTGAGCATTGGAGTATTTTGGAGTCTTATAGTTACATTTCATATCATGTTTTGCATCCTAGTTAAATCTTAGAATAATACTTTGCTTTATAGTTGCATTTTATATCCCACTTTGCATCATAGTTGCATTTTAGATTAGCATATCCATGGTTAGTATTTGAGCATATCGAGTATCATCCTAGTTTCATATCATAGCATTTACATTGTATAATCTAACACCATCATCAATTTATCATAGTATCCATTATCCTTCCCATCGTATAGTTTCATGTAGGAACTTAATTGGCTTGCATGTTGAATACTTTCTCATTTCTCAAGTCGCCATTTTAGCAACCATAGTGCACAAAGAAATGTGAGGGCCAAATGGTTTAATAAATCCTTGGGAATAGAGGACAATGAGACGTTCTTAAAAGATTTGTTTAGCTACAAAATAGAGTAGTTTACTTATTTCAAATCTTTGATATAATTCGTTTAATTAAGGTTAGTGTTGATTTACTAATAATTTCCACATTTCACACACACACAAATTTATTATACTTAAGTTATATTTTATGTATATAGTTTTAGGATGTTTGAGAGTGGTTTTGGAAAATTCTAGTTTTGGAAGATCTTACAATTTTTCAAACTTAGTCAAATTTCAATAATCAACATGTCAAATTTCAGTAATTAGGAGGTCAAATTTAAGTAATTAGCAAGTTGTTTCAACTTTCTCTCTCTATCTCACTCATTGTTTCTCTTACGCTCTATACCTCTTTCTCAGACTCTCTACTTCTCTTTATCTCGTCATTCTCTCTCTCTCCTTCCCTATATACTTCTCTCTACCTCTCTCTCCCCCTCCCTCCCTCCTTTCCTCCTCTCTCTAATTTTCTCTATTGCCCTCTCTCTCTCTCCCTTCCTCTCTCCCTCCCCTCTCTACGTCACTCTATCTATCCTCTCTGTCTCTCTCTCTCTCCCCACCTCTTCCTCCCTCTATCTCTATCTCACCTCTCTCCCTCCATCTCTCTTCCTCCCTCCCTCCCTCTCTCTCTCTCTCACCCACCTTCCCTCTCTACTTATCTCTATCTAACCTAACCCTCTCCACCTCTCTCTAATGCAAGAGCATCCAAGGTGTGAGAGCAATCTTGAATCAACCAAAAATAGTATTGTTGTTTCTTTTGGTATAAGAGATAAATTGGCTAGAGTTTGTTGAGAAAGAGAGTGGAGTTATGTCTTGAAGATGTGCAAAAGCTCGAGATTTGGGCCTTAGGCTTAAAACTTATCGCATGCCAAGGAAGAAGTGCAAAAGGAGTTAGTCATTTTCAGATCAAGAAGGTCTGGTTTCAAACTTTAGGCTTGTGGCTTACTCATGGATGTAACAAACAAACATCGATATTCAGTGTTAAGGACGACCTATGTTTTGACATTTGGCGAATTGGTTCATCGACAAGATATGGAGATTTCAAAGAGACATGGTTTCTTGTCTCTCTGACATGGCGATAGTGAAGGTGATGACGGTGAACAGTTGTGAGAGTTCTCATCGAAGGGAGATGCATATATCGGCAGGACATAATAAAAAGTCCCTTCGACATCTCGATAGCACCTCATCGGAGAGAAGGATGAATATTGACAAGACGAAATGATTAGTCCCTTTGACATGTTGATAAAGTGGGACCAGGCTAAGTGATGATGACAAAGAACGGTGATGCCATGACTAATAGGTGGTGACAAATGATTGAGCAGAGATGATGTGGAGGTTCTTCATCAAAGGGATATATGGATATTGGTGGAATGTAAATGAAATTCCCGACAACATTTTGATGAAGCTTCATCAAGGAGACCTTGTATCAGAGTGAGTTGTTTCAAAGTCTCTTTGACAACTCGATGGGAACTTAATTGGTTAGACTTTCGAATTTTGAGGAGAGTTGATTTGGTGTCCCCTCAAATAGGGAATACATGACATTGAATTTTGTGGGACATGATAGGAAGGAGATGATGATGTGCACATACAGATGGTGATCAGACGAGAGGTCAATTTGCATCATTGTTGTGAATTTCAAATGATGATGAGGATGGTGAGCAACAAGAAGGTGAATATTAGTGTGACATGGAATTGTCTCAGTCCAATAAGTAGTAGTGTCATTTATGGTTCGAAGAGAGGCAGTTAAGGCGCGAAGCTAGTGATCGATGGCGTGTTTAAGAAGATAGAGCAGAAACTAAGGAAACCATTCTAGTTGGTGATTGAAGGAAGTAGTGGTACTAAGTCAAGATGAGTAAAAGCATTAAATGAAGATCAAATTATAGGTGAACATGGTGAATGGGAATGAAACCCTAGTTTCTAGTTTGATAAAAATAGAATATGCAATGAATCTAGAAGGGATTGTGGGAAAAATAAGATTGCTTGCTGGTGAAGACAGAGAGGAGGATATAATCCGAGTAGAAACATGAAGAGATGGTGGGAACAGGAAGTCTGGTAGTTGGGTTAGTGTTAGCAAGACTATAGGTCAACAATAAGAAGACTGTAGAGGTTTGTTGTAAGGCCAGGAAGCCTAGAGCGAATCTATTTTAGATTTGAAAACTTGCAGATGATTGTAACCAAAGCCCATGTGATACTATGCAAATGATGTAATTAGAAGGCCCATGTAATGAAGTTAATAATAGAAGATCTTTATTTCTTATGGGATTGGTTGTGCTATTTTCTATTATTGTTGTGAGTTTTGGTCTGTAAGGGGAGTACCCTTCATCAGTGGTATCAGAGTAGGAGTTCCTGAGTGTGCAGATAGAGCATCAAACGTGAGGAAGTTTGCACCAAGATCTAAGGGTTGAAGAGTATGAAATTTTCTTGCAGATGTATGCGAGAGTTGAACTAAGGTTCTTGTGGTTGTGAATAGATTTCCGACTGTGAGGAAGTTCACATATGTAAACCTAGGGGTTTGGAGACCTTGTTGTTAACACATTAAGAGTGTGATGCAATTGCAATAGAACTTGAAAGGGTTGATATTTGTAAACAGATCATTGAATGTAAGGCCATTTACATATGCATTACTCGAGGGTTTAAAGATTTGGCACTAAGATTGTGTGGACCTTTCTTGTAGATGGATGTACAACTTGCAAGGAGATATTTTAGCGGATTGAGGAACTGAGGTTCCCTTGGTTGTAAATAGATTGTGGAATGTGAGGCAGTTTATAGTAATATTGGCGAATGTTGGAAAAGGGTTTTGTAAACAAATCACCGAAGGAGGAAATTTATGTTTGTGAAACCTGAGGGTTGAGGATTTGTGTTGTTATGCCTTGAAAATGGAAAAGAGAAAGAGTAAAAAGATTTGTCATTGGATGGATTCCAAGGATTCCAAGACTAGAGGAAATCAAAGAGATATTTTGGAAGATCAAAGAAAGAGAAATGATAGAGATACATCAACAAATAAATGAATTGAGGGACATGATTGAAAAGAGGAAACAAGAGAAGAGAAGAGCTAAAGATAAATTTTATCTTTCTGATGATGTTTTTTACTAGAAGAAAGAAAGAGGTTATAGCAGAGTGTCATGCATGCAAAACCATGGAAGAGGAAGAGGATGAGTATGGACAGGTTGAGGAACTTGAACCTAAAACTAAAGGATGTCTATTGGAAGACATGAAGGATGAAGATACTGAAGTGGTAGCAACCACAAAATGATGGAGAAAAATGGAAGACATAGAAGAAGATGAAACCCAAGTGGTAGCAGTTAAAGAAAAGGTAAAGCTTGCATCTTGTGAATGCATAGGAAATTTTGGTTTAGATTATATGAATGGGATGGCTAGGTATGAGAAGTTTAAATTTTTTTCAGATTTTGGTGAGGTTAGAACCAAAGCTAGTTTGTGTTGGAATGACATGGAGATTGATAATGAAGAAAGAATCACAATAATGAAAGTTTCAATAGAAGGTGATGAGGTTCACCCAAATTTTGGTGTATGTTCCAATGAGGATCAACATGAAGCAATGTGTGAAGCCATTGTAGCAGTAGATCAACTTGAGGGCATACAAACAATGACATATCATGATGAAGACAAGATTGAAGTGGTAACAGTGGAGAATACTCAGGTAGATCTTAATTTTGATAAATATTGTTGTAACAAAGAATCTGAGCATAATGAAGCTGCAAAAGTGTGGATTGCACCCAAGATAGGTACAGTGAAGGTTTTGATGGAGAAGAAAGAGGTAAATTCTGACTTTTGTGAAAGTTTTGATTTGTCTGAGTATGATAAGAGTAATCTAGAAGAAGATGTTGCAACAATGAGTATCTTTGTGGAGGAAAGCACTACAACTAAAAGTAAGGAAGGAAAAGAGGGGAAGAAAGTTGAGTTGTTTGGTAATCTTCCCTTGGCATTAGTTGATGACTTCTTATGTGATAAGGAGATTGATATGACTAATAGTTTTTTGTAGGGAGAAAAGGAAGATTCCTTTGATTATACTGCTAACATTGGTGTGGATATAGAGGAGGAAGTGATTGCAGCTGAAAAATGTCTTTTAGAAGGCATAAAGAAAGAGTACAAAGTTGTACCCAAGGGTGATGATGAATAAGTGGATGTAGCAATACAAGAGAAGGAAGTAATGCATGATGTTTTAAATTTTCGTGATGAAGATATGACTAGGTTTTGTATGAATGAAAGGATTGAAATAGTGGAAAAAGAGTATAATGCATTGGTTATAGGACAAGAAAGTGGTACAGTTGCATGTCTTATCAAAGGTGCAAAGGAAGAGAATGAAGTTGAAAATACAACAGGTGATGAGAAGGTAAAGTATTCTCTTAAAGAATTTAAGAAATATGATTTTCATGTTGAGATGGATGAGTTAGTGAATGTATATGAGATGGTTCTATTAGAATTTGTTAGGTATGATTAGTATGCAAAGAAGGATTTGTATGGTGTTGCAAATTTAAGTGCAGGTGCAAATTGGTGGATGTGGACAGACTATGGTGGGTTGAATCCCACAAGATTAGAGGTGAATGAGAGATCCATTTGGAGGAGGTGGTTGGGTTATGGTGGAGTTGATTCCAAATCAAGGAAGAGGAGTGATGAATAGAGTTTTCAAAGGGGAAGGTTACTTGTTCTAGCTAAGTGTTGGAAGAGGAGAAAGAAGAAGCAATTGCAAGCACCAATTTTAGTAATAGGGTTGGCTGAGGATTGCTTGTCGTATGAAAGGGTGGTACTACCAATCAACTCCATTTTGTGAATCCATATTCAAAAAATTCTTCCTACCCCAAGCGTCTGATGCAAGAGAATCCAAGGTGTGAACAATCTTGCATCAACCAAAAATAGTAGTGTTGTTTCTTTTGGAATAAGCGCTAAATCAACTAGAGTTTGTTGAGCAGGAGAATGGAGTTATATCTTGAAGATGTGCAAAATCTTAGGCTTCGGGCCTTGGGCTTACAACTTATCACATGCCAAGGAGGAAGTGTAGGAGTTAGTTATTTTCGAATCGGGCTGGTTTGGTTTCAGACTTCGGGCTTGTGGCTTACTCATGGATGTAACAAGAAAATATTGACATTTAGTGTTAAGGATGACCCATGTTTTAGTGTTTGGTGAATTGGCTCATTAGAGGGATATGGAGATTTCAAAGAGACATGGTTTCTTGTCTCTCCGATATGGATAGCGAAGGTGACACTGGTGAATGGTTGCAAGAGTTCTCATCAAAGGGAGATGCATATATTGGTAGGACATAATTGATGAGCTCGAAATATGCTCATAATTTGAATATTATGATGTATTTTTAATACCCTTACTCTTATTGCTGATAGTTGTTTTAACTCTTTGATTAATGGCTTTTTATCTAAAATCAGGTAGTATCCTGTAGCAACACATTCTTATATTCCTGTAGCTTAACATCTCTATGTGTCTATTAATTTCCCTGTTTGACCTCCTGAATGACTGATATAATGCATGTGGTTTCTAGATAATGAAATGGATTTAATATGTGATTAATGAATGTGTATCGTGTTATTTTCCATGCATCCTTTCTTTCACTTCTGTCACCATGTGCATTGCAGGTTTTTGAAGGAAGCATGAACGAGTCAAAGCGCAACAGATCTCGGCCCTACAATAAAGTCCATTTCCAGCATGATATTGAGGAAGTTGTTCCAACAAAGACTCTCTGACCGGGTTGTTGGGAGGAAATCTAAATGATCATTAATCTAGGAAGATTGGAATACTAAATTCTCTTTGAATCGTGTTGAACAGATATGCCTTCATTTATAAGAAGTCTGTTCCTCAGTTTCGTGATGCATTTATGTCCACGTCTTTCTTTGTTAGAGTTAGGTAGTTAGTTGCTTTTCTAATATAAATAAGTTCTCCTCCTACGTGAGTGAGCAACGTAGTGTGTATAAGTTAGTTTTATAATGAGAGACAATGTTTTGTGTTAGTTTTCTTATAAGCAGAATAATCAATGTATATGATTCCAAGTTTATGAATAAAAGTTGATGAAGTTTTGAGTTCAGTTCTTGCATAAATTAGTTGATGCTTGCTAAGGGGGCCCACTTAGTGAGTATCTATAGTTATTTATCTCTTTTTGATTATAAGTTAGATTTTATTCTTGAAGGTTTCAGTGCAAACTCAGTCTTATATTGTTCCTGCAGCATCGGTAATCCATCCCTATGTTTGTTCCTGCAGCATAAGACCAGTTCATAGTTTGTTTCATAGTAATAGTTGTCATGATTTATGCTTTGATTAATTTATGCTTAAGTTAAGAAGACTTTATGCAGCATAAGTAGAATTCCTTCCAAGCATTTATTTCTAGTAAATTGTGACTGAAATTGGTTCGTAGTGCACATACAGTGCTACTCCATTTCAAGTATACATTCCCTGGTTTGACAATGTAAATGAACAACCATAAGAAGATGTTAGTCACCTGATGGAGTGTTCAATTCCCAGGTTAGGATTTGCCATGACTTTTATATCCTTTTGTGGAATTGATCATTTTTGGCGTCGTTGTCGGGGATGGTGTCAAGCTAAGAACATGTCATAGTCATTGTTAGCAAGTAGTTTAGTTTGTTTATTCAAGCATTTTCAAAATTCCTTCAATTGCATGCATAGAAGAAGAGACGCTCTCGGAAGATTCTCCCTTAACCTTCCATTCATTGATAACAATTCTGAACTATATTATAATCTATTTGAGGAAAGAGGAGACCAAGATATCAATCTATTTGCTGAAAACCTGCTTGTTGAATTGCTATTTTCTCTAGATGATGAAGAACCTCAAGAAAATCCATTTTCTTTTATACTCAATCAAGCAAATATGGCACGTAATCCACCTAATCAGCCTCCTACTTTTGAATTCCCATCGTTCCTCAACAAGATAATGATAACTTTAAAAATATTCCTTCTTCATTACTTCCCAAGTTCTATGGAATAGTGACAAAGGACCCAAACACTTTCTTTTTTGAGTTTGACATCCTCTGTTGTAGCTATGATTACACTTCAAATGCTCACTGGCTGAAGTTGTTTCCTGCTACTTTGAAGGAGGGAGCTCTTAGATGGTTTATGAGTTTGGGAAGGGGTGTTGTTGATAGTTGGGCAGCTATGCAAGCAAAATTTCTTGAGAAATACAAGGAATATTGTAAGAGTGGTAGTAAGGGTGATGATATATTCAGAATTTAACAAAATGAGGATGAAAGCCTGGAAGACTATATCTCAAGATTCTTTTTTTCCCTGAAAAAGAATTCTGACCATACTCTCAATGAAGAATCTCATAAACTACTTTTTCTAAGGGGAATAAGTGACACCTGTATAGATGCCCTGGATCTGATGGGAGGAGGAGATATAACCCAAGTTCCTTAGGATGATATCAAGAAAATATGTCACAACTACTCTTGAGCAATTGTTAAGAAGGGTAGAGGTCATCAAGCCACAGTGGCAAAGTCTTCTACTAATGGTGTTTCATGGACGAAGATCACACATTTACTGTCTGATTTCAAGAAGGAAATCATAAACAACATGGTTACACAGTTGGATACTATGCAAGCTTAGAAGAAACATGAGGAAGCTAAAGTAATCTTGGTTGAGTTTTGTCCACATTGCAGACAGAAGAAATGTGACTACAGATGTAAGATGGTGGCTAACCTGGAGGCTAAGCAGTTACCTACTGATTTTAAGATAGTAGAGGGTGATGATGACCGAGTATTCTTCATTGCACAAAGGCAACCATAGGCTCAAAGAAAAGGTATGCCTCAATACCCTTTGACTTTTGGTAATCCTTATTCTAATTACAATAACCAATGGCAACCTACATATAACCCATCACCACCTTGGAATACTTCTCAACCACACTGGCATAACTATCAGAGTCCTCAATGGCAATCTCCTCAACGAGGTTGGTAGCATCCACAAGGACAATGGACTCCACCCCCAGGTAATTGGTAGTAGAATCCTCAATGGAGAGGTTCTCAACAAAGGCAAAACTAATCCCTTGGATCCCTGCAGCTTCAGCAACCACAACCTCCGGCCCTTATGCCACCTCCTGCAACACCTGCAACAAATACTGGCCCTCCAAAAAAAATTCCTATGCCTTCTCAACCATTGCCAAATCCTAATAATAAGCAACAACAACAACAACAACCTATGTATCTTGCAAAAGCCAATTAGTATCCAACTTATGCCCTGAATATTCATGATATCCATCTTAGGTCTGGAACCACTCTCCTTGCTCCATAACTGCCTGTAATTACAAAGATTCTAGATTTTGCCTTTGAGCAACCTACTGATCCTATAGAACATATACTTGTATCAGATACTATCTCTAAGGAGCCTATCCTGCAACATCAGGTCAAACTGCCTTTTCCTCAAAGATTGCAAATTACTACATCCAAGTCTATGGAAGAGCCTACCTTTGATATTTTGGATCAGCTAAAGAATGTACACATTCAAATTCCCCTTTTTCAAGCCATTAAAGATGTCCCAATTTATGGAAAAGCCATTAAGGAGGCATGTTTAAAGAAACTAGGAAGAAAGAGAAAGGATCCCCAAAGTTTTAGGACAGTTGACAGATATTATATTAGGGAAGGTAGTCATTCCAAAATATACTGACTCTAGGAGTCCTGTGGTAAAAATAAATATTAATGGCCTGATAGTAAATAATGTTTTGATTGACCTTGGTGCAACCATCAATGTAATGACCAAGTATACTATGGAGTATTTGAATATCCTAACCATTTGGTCTACACCTACTGTCCTATAGCTTGCTGATAGTTCTATAGTAATACCTGGTGGAGTGGTAAAAGATGTCAATGTCATCCTTGAGTCTTGGGAATACCCAACAGATTTCACCATATTGTCCACTAAGGAAACTTTGGGAGGATATCCTATCATCCTAAGTAGACCATGGTTAGCCACAACTGATGCTCTTATAGGATTCCATTCACGAGACATGACAATTTCTGATGGCCAGTCAAGAAAGAAATTGGATTTATACCCACCCGCCCAGCCTCAGCTAGACTTGTCTCAACCAATTTGGCCAGATTTAGGAGAGGAAACTGAAGAAGTCAATTCATTGGCTTGGCTAATGATACTACAAACTAATATGTTTTCCCAGCTTCAAAGTGAGGATGGCCTTCTTTTACACATTTTGTAGTCCAACTCTGATCTGAGTAGCTCATCTGTTCCATATAGCTATCTTTAGCAATGTTCCCTACAACAACTAAATTCTGAGAGTCTGTCACCTAAATTTTCTGCAGTTTATCACAATTTGTTTCCACATGAAATACAGACACCACCTTTATCAGCAACCTCCATGAATGATCTTACCAAGCAAGTAGAAGTGTCTCTAGGTCAATGTATGAACATCAATAATAAGCTGCCTCAATCTCAAAAAATTGCCCTAGTCACAATGTTACAAGATCAACACAGAGCTTTTGCATGAGACTATGGGGATATGAAGGGAATAGATCCTCAACTATGTACTCATAGGATCTACATTAAGGAAGACTGTTCACCTGTTAGACAGCCTCAAAGAAGGATAAACCCAACACTTAGGGAAATAGTTAAAAAAGAGCTCCAAAATTTGCTTGATGCTGGTTTTATCTACCCCATTTCAGACAGTCAATGGGTATCTCCATTGGTGATTGTTCCTAAAAAAGAAGAAAAATTGAGAGTTCGTGTAGACTACAGGGCTGAACACAACAACTAAAAATGATCACTTTCCACTGCCATTTGTTGACCAAGTGCTAGACTCATTGTCTAGTAAAAAGTATTTCTCCTTCTTGGATGGATATAGTGGGTATAATCAAATTAGAATTGCCCCTAAGGATCAAGACAAAACAACTTTTACAGTCCATGGGGCACTTTTTCCTACTCTATCTTACCTTTTGGCCTATGTAATGCACCTGCAACATTTCAAAAGGAAATAATCAGTATTTTTCTAACATTTCTCATGATTCTATGGAGATCTACATGGATGACTTCACCACTTATGAAGCTACTTATGAAGAAGCATTAGAAAATTGGGAGAAAATGTTGAAAATATATAAGAAGCAAAATTTGTCTTTAAATAGTGAGAAGTGCTTTATGATGATGCAAGAGGGAATTGTTTTAGGCCATCATATCTCTCAAGCAGGAATTCAAGTTGATCTTGCAAAAATAGAAGTCATTCTAACTTTGCAAACACCTATGAAACAAAAGGATGTTAGAAGCTTCGTAGGACATGTTGGATATTATAGAAGATTTATCAAAGATTTCAGCAAAATAGTCAGTCCATTATATGCCTTATTGACTAAGGATTCTAAATTTAATTGGACTAAGGCCTGTGACAAATCTTTCCTACAGCTTAAGAACTTACTTGCTTAGGCACCTGTTCTTCAAGGACCAAAGTGGAGTCTGCCCTTTCATATACACATATGCTTTTGATTATTCCATAGGGGTTGTTTTAGGATAGAAAGAGAATTCCATAGAGCATGCCATATATTTCATTAGCAAAAACCTTCAAGGCCCTGAATTAAACTATACTGTCATAGAGAAAGAATTGCTAGCAGTTGTGTATGCCTTGAACAAGTTTTGACATTATGTCACTGGTTACCAAATATTTGTCCATACAGATCATGTAGCAATAAGGTACCTCATGAATAAGTCTGCCATATCTAGTAGATTAGCAAGATGGCTCCTATTGTTGCAGGAATTTGATATCATAGTTATTGATAAGCTAGACCGAGCTAATGTGGTGGCTGATTTCTTGTCAAGACTTCAAAAAACTACACCCGCCACTCCTGAAGTAATTGATGATAGTTTTCCCAATGAACATCTATTTTCTATTGCTGCTCGAACTCCATGGTATGGAGATATTGCAAATTATTTAGTAGCCAACAAGATCTTAGCCCACTTCTCACCCAAGGAAAGGAAATTTTTAGTAGAGAAAAGTTTTAACTTTTCATGGATTGCAGACTGTTTATTTTACATAGGACTTGACCAAGTCATGAGAAGGTGTGTTAGGGAAGATGAGACCTATGACATTTTGCATGCCTGTCATGATGAGCCATGCAATGGGAACTTTGTAGCCAAGAGTACATCTATGAAAGTGCTTGCTATAGGACACTATTGACCCACATTAGACAAAGATGCTGCAGCCTACACTAGAAAATGTGACAGATGTCAACGCATGGGGAGACCAACAAGGTCTGGTGAAATTCCCCTATATCCTCAAGTGGTAGTTATTCCCTTTGACAAGTGGGACATGGATTTTGTTGGGCCTATTGATCCTCCATCCAATGGTAAATCATACATTTTAGTTTGCACTGATTATGTAACCAAGTGGGTGGAAGTGAAAGCAATGACACATGCCCGTGACAATAAAGTTGTTGAGTTCTTGTATGAGCAAATTTTTAATTGATTTGGAGTCCCAAGGGAACTTGTTACTGATCAAGGAGCTCAGTTTACATCAAACTTAATCATTGCATTGATGAATGATTACAAGATCAGGCACAAAAATTCTAGCCCCTATCACCCTCAAGCCAATGGTCAGGCAAAGGTTACCAACAAAGAAATTGAGGCAATCCTTACTAAGACAGTACAATTACACAAGAAGGATTAGAGCAGTCACCTTCTTGAAGTAGTCTGGGCCTATAGGACAACATAGAAAACAACTACAGGGTTCACTCCTTTTGAGTTACTCTATGGCAAAACTGCCATGTTGCGAATAGAGTTTGAGCATAAGACCTTAAGGACTGCTCTACAACTTAACATTGATATTTTAGAAGCCCAAAAGGAATGCCTCCTACAACTAAATGCATTGGATGAGATAAGGAAAGCTACCCTATAGCATACTGAAGCTATTTAGCAACAAAGAAAAAATGGCATGACCACCATATTAGAACTAAGCAATTCTCTGTCGATGATTGGACACTGCTCTATGACTCCAAGTACAAGGAAAATCAAGGTAAACTCACCAGAAGATGACTTGGTCCTTATGAAATATAAAATGTGTTTGATAATGGCTCAGTTCAGTTAGCTACAATAGATCCTATATGATTCAAGCTATTGGTTAATGGACACCATCTTAGGTTGTATCATAAGCCAGCGTCCAAAGAAGAATTTATGAAGCAGTTTGTTTCGGATGCGGCCACTAATCTTCCTGCAACATCTCTTTAAAATTCTATGTTGCATGCCCATAATAAAGGTTTCCTTTTTAAGGAAGCCACTTTCTCCATTTTTCATCCATCACCACCATCCATTTCCTCTTCTTCCATGTCACCCATCCATGTCATCCATCTTGCCGCACCACCCTCATTTATGGTTTCAATTCCAGCCGTCATTTCATGCTGAGCTGTGATCTTTCCTAGCATGTACGAGCACTTATTACAAGGTACGCGATAGCTTTTGTTGTCACATCATTTATTTATTTCATTTATTCATTAATTGCTATGCACATATAAGTCATCATTCCTATTCTTCGCCTATCCTTTTGCACATGTGTGGACACATGCCAAATTTTTAGTAGGGGGTGGGGATAATCCATTTCAACTTTTTCTTATGCCACTGTCACAACTATTAAGATATTTTTATTTTCTTGTACATATCAAATATAACTGTGTGTTTTCATCCTAAACAGCAATTAACTACTTGATTTGAGTAGTTTTTAACAATCATTTCATGCAATTATCCTTTGTGTCATTCTTGGAAAAGTAAAGAAAAGTGATGGCAGGGCAGAAAGAAGTGGGGCAGAAGAAGTTTATCAAATTTTTAGAAGAAGTTTGAGTTTCAGGAATCTCGGTAGGGATAATTTGTGAATATGGGTGGCCAGTTAGTAAGACATGAGCGTGCAACTCATGAACCCTTGACGCAAAATCCTCAAGCGGTTCAGGGATTCAGCAATTGCGGTTGGATGAATTATTTTATGAGGATATATTCCTTTAATGAGGAAGCTGCAAGTGAGTTTTTGAGAACTCTTTCAGAGGGAGAAGCTAAAGTGTGGGGTTTGACAGTAGTCATTACAAAAGAGTGGATTGTAGAAGTAACTGGGCTTCTAGCGGTAGGAGAAAATTTTTCTTCAGGGAGAGATGTTTTTGCTAGGGCAGAATTTACAATACCAACATATGGACCCTTGGAGGTTTCCAAACAAGGATGCAAACGAGTGTCACTGCCTCCTCCATACTCAGAATATGCCACCTTCATAATCAGGTACTTGACTTGTGAGGGAAGTTTTTCCTATTTGCATTCCTATCATTTTAAACTATTGAGTCATATGAGGCACGGTTTAGTTGTCAATGTTCCAATTTTTTTGTTAAACCTTTTGGAACATTGTGCCCATGAAACCCAGAGGGGTAGGGACAACACTATCGCCCATCATGCCCTCATTAAATTCTTGATCAAGCATTCCCTAAGGGATGTATCACCCCTTTCTTGGCAAGAATTTGTTTTCCAGAAGGGTCTACAATCTCCAGATCCTCCTAGAGCACTCCTTGTACAACACAAGAAAAAGAAAAAGAGAGTAGAATCTATAAGTAGGGAAGCATAGCAAGAATCATCTGTCCTGCAGCACTTAGTCCTGTAGCCTCCACACCAGAGCCCTCTACCCAAGTACAAACTAGGTTTGTTGGTAGAAAAGAAAAAGGGAAAATGAAGGTAGGAGAGTCATCTAGGGCAGAGCAAACTCTAGAATCTGACCCTCATGTTCAAAAATGAAAACGTTCTACTCCACTCTTTCCTGCAGCATCTTCCCCTATAGCAGTTTCTCCTGCAACAACGCCTATTGCCATTGCAATTTCACTATCATCTTCTTCTGCTAAGTCTAAACCCTCTAGATAGATTAGAAAGAGGAAAGCCACGAAAGTGTCTCCTGCAGCTGTTACTTTAGAAACATTGCCAAAAAGAGCTTCATCAAGGAAACAACATAAAGTTACCTCAACCTCTTTTCAACCTGAAATTATAGTAATTTTTGAGGAATCTGAAGAATTTAGTCATAATGTTTCTCAGAATGTATTAGAGAACGTTCCACAAAGTCTATCTATTATTCCTAGGGAAGTGCAAACTGAGACAGTGGAAGTTGAGGAAGCACAAAATGGTAGCGGTAATGACAGGGGGATGCCAAGTCTTGGTGACTTGGCTGAGGCAATTAGGCAAGTTTCAGAAGAAGCAAAATCTCCTCTTGTGTAGCAAAAAGAGTCCATCCTACAGCAAGAGGAAGAACAACCTAAACAATCTGAAGTGTCCAATGAAACCCCATTACCTCCTGAAACTTGTCGAGCATTGGTTGTCTATAAAAGGACATTGTTGATTGAATATTTAGAATATCTTAGGACTACATGGAGGCCTATTACATTTCAAACTTTGAGTTTCTGCCATTTAGCTAAAACTAAAATGCAACAAAGTCTTTGAGAGGAAGAAAAGAAGAAATTGAAAAGAGAAATTGAAAGAGAAAAGCAGGAAATTCAAGAAATGAAAGAGAAAATGGATGAAATGATGAAGATAACTGGTAAAATTATGGAGTGTAGACCACCACCTAGGGTATATGCTATGTGCCTTAAAGAGAAATTTCTTTGGTTCCAATTGATGAGAATTTCAAGAAATTTAGACTATGTCATTCACACAACTAAGGAATTTTATGATGCATATCAGGTAGCACCCAGTTGGCTGAAAAATTCCTTATGTGAGTTTTATTTGCATGGTTTGCTAATTCCCTCTGAAACATAGTGGAATCTGCTTCTCTACATTGGTGACATTCATTTGAGGTGACTCATGTCTTGGAAGGCCAATGAAACTAACTATGGAAGGCAATTAGAGGCTTATGAAGAGGTTGAAAGGAATGAACCTATTCCACTGCGACCTAAAAGCTCAGCTCCCGATACAATTCTGAGAACTTGGCTTACTGTTGTATATGGATTCAATGATCAAACAAAAAGGATGAAAATATTTTATATCAGGATGCAGGTGTATGATGACTTCAAAGACCAAACATATATGTTTTGGAAGCTTTCATCTTCCAGAATTGAAACAAGATGGGAAAAACTGACTGTTGGTCTGAGGAAATCTAAGCCTCATAGCCCTCTAAATTTTAAAGCAGCCATCAGAAGGACTGAGAAGCATATCCAGCTTGGTCTCCAGAGAAGGTTTGATTTATGATTACCATTATCATTTCGACCTCCAGTTTTGATGTGGCCACTTTACCCTTATTGGACTATAGATGTTAATGAGGATAAAGAAACCCGCAGGTATGAGAGATGGAAAAGTTTCAGAGGTTTCTACTACAAATTCAGAACTTCATTAGAGGGCCATACTACTCCTATTGATTTCAAAGAAACAACTAGAAAGCTTAATGTTGGAGGACCATCATTAGGATAAGTAGGGCACAAATGATGAGCTCAAAATATGCTCATAATTTGAATATTATGATGTACTTTTAATACCCTTACTCTTAAAATCAGGTAGTATCTTCTAGCAACACATTCCTATATTCCTGCAGCTTAACATCTCTATGTGTCTGTATTAATTACCCTGTTTGACCTCCCAAATGACTGATATAATGCATGTGGTTTCTAGATAATGAAATGGATTTAATATGTGATTAATGAATGTGTATCATGTTATTTTCCACACATGCTTTCTTTCACTTCTGTCGCCATGTGCATCGCAGGTTGTTGAAGGAAGCATGAACAAGTGAAAGCGCAACAGATCTCGGCCCTGCAGTAAAGTCCATTTCCAACATGACATCAAGGAAGTTGTTCCAGCAAAGACTCTTTGATTGGGTCGTTGGGAGGAAATTTAAATGGTCATTAATCTAGGAAGATTGGAATACTAAATTCTCTCTGAATCGTGTTGAACAAATATGCCTTCATTTATGAGAAGTTTGTTCCTCGGTTTCATGATGCATTTATGTCCATGTATTTCTCTGTTAGAGTTAGGTAGTTAGTTATTTTTCTAATATAAATAAGTTCTCCTCCTGTGTGAGTGAGCAACAGAGTGTGTAAAAGTTAGTATTATAATGAGAGACAGTGTTTTGTATTAGTTTTCTTATAAGCAGAATAATCAATGTATATGATTCCAAGTTTATGAATAAAAGCTTATGAAGTTTTGAGTTCAATTCTTGCATAAATTAGTTGATGCTTGCTAAGGGGGCCCACTTAGTGAGTATCTATAGTTAGTTATTTATCTCTTGTTGATTATAAGTTAGATTTTATTGTTGAAGGTTTCGGTGCAAACTCAGTCTTATATTGTTCCTACAGCATCGGGAATCCATCCCTGTGTTTGTTCCTACAGCATAAGACTAGTTCATAGTTTGTTTCATAGTAATAGTTGTCATGATTTATGCTTTGATTAAGTTATGCTTAAGTTAAGAAGACTTTATGCAGCATAAGTAGAATTCCTTCCAAGCATTTATTTCTGGTAAATTGTGATTGAAACTAGTTCTTAGTGCACATACAGTGCTGCTCCATTTCAAGTATACATTCCCTAGTTTGACAATGTAAATGAACGACCATAAGAAGATGTTAGTCACCTACTAGAATGTCCAATTCCCAAGTTAGGATTTTCCATGACTTTTATATCCTTTTGTGGAATCGATCAATAATAACGAGTTCCTTCGACATCCTGATAGCACCTCATTGGAGAGAAGGGTGGATATCGACAGGATAAAATGATTAGTCCCTTCGACATGCCAATAAAGTGGGACTAGGCTAAGTGATGTCGACAAAGAATGGTGATGCCATGACTAAATAGTGGTGATGAATGATTGAACGGGGATGGTGTGGAGGTTCTTCATTGGAGGGATATATGGATATCGGTGGAATGCAAATGAAAGTCATGATAGCATTTCAATAAAGCTTCATTGAGGAGATTTTTGGCAGTCGAAATGGCACAACAGTTAAACAGAATACTAATATTATGTTTCTCCTTAAAGAGAAAGATAACACATGGATATCTTAGCTCCCAAGGTCTTTATAGTTGGTTCTCAACTGTACTGATGTCGCTCAGTGGTCAATGTAGCAGTAATGTTCAAGGGGCCTACTGGTGTGAGCTCCTGGATTGTCCTAAGATCAAGCATGAATTTAAACCTACTCTAATCAGGGGTTTTTTAAAGAAATATAAAAAGATAGATTAGGGATTTGGTACTGAAAAGAATGATAATTCACCTATCTTAATCAGACTTGTAATCCTTCAAGGAATTGTAAACTAAAACTACATAACGAAATTAACTTGTGATTGACACACGGTTTCATTCATTCATAGTGCTGATTTCTACAACAAAATACTAGTTACCATTTTAAATAAAACACCAAAATAACATTCCATTCCTTGAAGGCTTCAAAAATCAAATGATTAAACCAAGATAAACAACATTCTGAAACACAATCTAAAGTAGATTTTAATTTGGTTGCTTCTACTGTTAGTGAAACAGATAAGCAACACTTACAAAGCTGGCACAATCACCAGTGTATAGAAAATCTATGATTCCAAATTGTTTCCATTTACACTAAGATAACTGAAAGATACATTAGTCCATTCTGAATCTAACTCCTACTCTAAGAAGAAAAAAGAAGGTCCCATTACAAAGAATCAAGATCAACTTCTGTCTCCTCTATCTCTTTCTCTATTTTTCTCTCTGTATTCTAAAGCTTCTTCTTTCTAACCCTAAAAATTCTAACTGTCGAAGTTCTTTCTTTTCCGATTCTTCCTAACCTTTTTACAAAGATGCAAGAATGCCATATATATACAGAGTGTACCCAAAATAATGCATTGTTCCTCTGCATTAGGGTTTACAAAATATCTGCTTCTAGGAGAGTCGGCTCTTAGATCTTTCTGAAGAGAGTCAAAACTACATTCAATGTGAATCCTTGCTATCCATGCTGATGAAATATTGTTCTGGGAATGATCTGTAGATCTTTTGTAGCTGCAACATTAACTCCTTTCTCTTTGTGTCCATCTTTGAACTCCATCGAGGTTGCCTTGAATGCTCCAGAATATCACCATTAATACTGATCTTCCTCTTGCCAGTGGTTACTATAGCTATCCCTGTGAGTCATGGCTACTCCCTCCTTTTGGCCTTCTTCATGTTCCAGACTTCTCCTATATGTTGACCATCTTCTAGAAGCACCATCGGGCCTCCCTATAGATATTTGCACCACCCGAGCCGATCCAACGCCTTTTGTTCTCAGAATGAATTCATCTGATTTTCCTTCTATCGGTCCCCTTCAAGGTGGTATTTAATCAGTCAATGGCCAATAGATCATTCTTTTAGCTTCTTCTGGTTGGTTAGACATATGCCACGCAGGATTATCAGGTGGTTAAAGGTGGTCCACATTGAATTGCATGTCGGTGAGACACTAATTGTGTCTCGCCCATTTGATTTCATCCTTCAGCAGTTATCGGCATGACATGGGTCAGTCAATGAGACGTTTTGGTGAGCTACAGAAGTCACACAGAACCCACAAAAAACCATCAGAAAAGCAATCAACATTGGCTAGAAGTCACAACGAGCTCCACTGGTCATATCAATACCCCTTTCTATCGCTGAGACTTCACTTGTTGGCAAGAGATCATAGTGAAGCTCCCCTCTCTTGGCGAGCACATTCTGTATCGGCAAGACCCTACCGGGTCGGTGAGACTTCACGGCGACCCTTTTCTTTTCTCCCCAAGCTCAAGTTCCTTCATCCTTAGCAAGACTCCATTGAGTCAGTGGGACATTTTGGTGATGTCACCTTTCTTCTCCCCGGGGGGAGACTTATGGCGATAATTTCCTTCGTGTCACCAAGACTTTCTGATTCTCTCCCCAATGTGTATGCCAGCAAGACATCTTGGGTCGGCAAGACTGTAAGACCTCATACCAAAGGGGGAACCTTTTCGTGCCTTGTTAGCGAGACCAAATGCTTTCGCCGAGACATCTCCCTGAGGTGAAAGTTTCTCACCAAAAGGTATCTTTATAGGAGTTTAGCAAGACTTAAGGTGCTCAGTAAGACCACACACCGACATAAAACTCTTGCCTAAGGTTGACCATTCTGCACTAGTCGGTGAGACATGAAAAAGTCGCTAAGACTCATCCCAAAGGAGAATCTCACGCCGATATGGAAACTCTTTGTTTTCGGGACCCGACTCCTTTTGGCGAGATGGTATGCCAAACGTGGACTCCTTTGGCAAGCTCGTTGCTTGTCAGCGAGACAGATAAAGAGTCTCGGCGAGATGGACGTCTAGGTGACTGATGGGCCTCTTTTTAATAGAACTAACTACCAGTCGACAAGACAACTACAAAGTCTTGCCGAATTTCTCCTTAGACAATTTTATGCCAAACTAGATTGGGAGATGCCCTCCAACTAAATCCCTTAAGGAATACTATAAGGCACGATCCAATCATGTAAAAGAAATGCCTCTATTAGCCCTATGAAGAACATAAAATATAATCATAATGGAATGCACCATTCTGTTGCTTATGATTACTTCAATATTTAGCAAAAAGGAAACCAATTCAAGTTGAGATAGAACCAAAAATTTAACAAAACCAGCAGATGAACATAAGCAGAAAATAGAAGAATTCCAAAGAGCAAAGCAAAAACCAAAGTAACAAAACCAGAAAAAGAAGGGGGGCCCATTTTGTTCCAAATCAAAATGGAGTGGTTATGCAAGGCATAATAGAGACCTTGTATCAGAGAAAATTGTTTCAAAGTCTCTTCAATGATCCGATGGGAACTTAATTAATGAGATTTCCAGATTTCAAGGAGAGATGCTTTGATGTCCCCTCGACATAGTGAAGACATGGTGTTGACTTTTTTGGGACCCAATAGGACGGAGATGATGCAATTTATGGACAAATGGTAGATGATGATTGGATGACATGTTAGTTCGCATCATTTTTGCGAATTACAAATGATGATAAGGATGGCAATCAATGAGAAGGTGAATATCAATGTGACATGGAATTGTCTCAGTCCAATAAGTAATAGTGTCGTTGATGGTTTGAAGAGAGGCGGTTAAGGCATGAAGATGGTGATTGGTGACATGTTTGAGAAGATAGAGCAGACAACAAGGAAACCATT
This sequence comes from Sequoia sempervirens, assembly GCA_007258455.2. NCBI lineage: Eukaryota > Viridiplantae > Streptophyta > Pinopsida > Cupressales > Cupressaceae > Sequoia > Sequoia sempervirens. The sequence goes on along the minus strand of VDFB02056241.1, from coordinate 161,798 downwards.
ATGGTTGGTGATTGAAGAAAGTAGTGGTACTAAGGAAGGATAAGTTAAGGCATTAAATCAAGATTAGATTATAGGTGAATTTGGTGAATGGGAATGAAACCCTAATTTATAGTTTGATGAAAATAGAATATGCAACGAATATGGATGGGATGGTGGGAAAAAGAAGATTGATTGCTGGTGAAGAGAGAGAGGAGGACATAATCTAAGAAAAAATAGGAAAAGACGGTGGGCACAGGAAGTCTGGTAGTTGGGTTAGTGTCGACAAGACTAGAGGTTGACAATAGGAAGATTGTAAAGGTTTTTTGTAAGGATAAGAAGACTAGAGCGAATTTGTTTTAGATTTGTAGACTTGCAGATTATTTTAACCAAATCCCATTTGATGGCTATGCAAATGATGTAATTAGTAGGCCCATGTAATGAAGTTAATAATAGATCTTTGTTTCTTTTGGCATTGGCTGTGTTATTTTTTGTTATTGTTGTGAGTTTTGTTCTGTAAGAGGAGTACCCTTCGCCACTCTCTCTCCCTCCCTCCCTCCCTCCTCTCCCTCTCTCTCAATCTCTCCACCTTCCTCCTCCCCCCTCTCTCTCATTCTCTCTCCCTTGACCCCTCTATCCTTTGCTCTCTATTTCTCTCTATCTCTCTCCTTCTCTCCTCTCTCTATCTCTACACTTCTCCCTCCCTCCTCCCCCTATCCATCTCTCATTCCCTATATAATTATCTTTATCTCTCTCTCCATCTCTACCTCTCCCTCTCTCATTCAATCTCTCTCCCTCCCTCCCTCTCCTCTTTTAATCTCTTAACCTTCCTCCTTCCCTCTTTGTTTCTCTCTCTCTCTCCCTTCTCCATATTTCTCTCTTTCCTTCCCTGTCTACTCTCTATCTCACCATTCTCTCTCTACTTCTCCCTCTCCATCTCTCCTACCCTATATAATTATCTCTCTCTCTCTCTCTCTCTCTCTCCATATCTACCTATCCCTTTCTCAATATCACACCTCTCTCTTTCTATCTCTCCCCCCCTTTCCTCTATACTTATCTCTATCTCACCTATCTCTCCATTTCTCCCTCCCCTCTCTAATTTTCTCTATCTCCCTCTCCCAGCCACCTTCCCTCTCTAATTCTCTCTAACCTATCACTCTCTACCACTCTCTCCCTCCCTCCTCTCTCTCAATCTATTTAACATCCTCTCTCTCTCTCTCTTCCTTCCACCCACCTACCTTCCCTCTCTACTCTCTATCTAACCTATCCCTCTCTACCTCTCTCCCTCCCTCCTCTCTCTCTCAATCTCTCTCCTTCTCTCTCTACTCTATATCTCAACATTATCTCTCTCTACTTCTCCTCCATCTCCTTCCCTCTATGCTTCTCTCTATCTATCTCTCACTCCATATCTACCTTTCACTCCCTCTCTCTTTCCCTCCCCTTCCCCCTATTCTTCTATATATCTCACCTCTCTTTCTCCCTCCTTCTATCCTTCCCTCCTAGATATAGAGAGAAGTAGAGAGGAAAGGAGGAAGGGAGGGAGAGGTAGGGGGAGATAGAGTGGTGTGTATGTGTATGAGAAAGAGAGTGGTGAGATAAAAATGAGAGAGAGAGGGGGGGAATGAAGAGAGGACAAGAGAGAGAGTGAAAGGGAGGTTGATAGAGGTGTGTGTGTGTGTGAGTGATAGAGGTATGGAGGGAGAGAGAGGGAGTAAGAGAGTGAGATAGAGAGAAATAGAGAGAGGGAGAAGGGATACATAGAGAAGTAAAGAGGGAGGGAGGTGGGAGGGGGGAGAGGTAGAGAGTGATAGGAAAGATACAAAAAAGTAGGGAGAGAGATAAATAAAGAGGGAAAGAGGAAAATTGGGAGAGAGAGGGGAGGGAGGGAGAGCTAAAGAGGGATAGGTGAGATAAAGAGAATTAGAGAGGGATAGATAGAGAATGGTGAGATATAGAGAAGGAGAGAGTGAGTGGAAAGGAAATAGAGAAAGGTGAGATAGAGAGGAGAGAGTGAGAAAGAAAGAGGGGGGAGGGAGAGAAAAAGAAAGAGAGAGAGGTATCTAGGAGGGAGGGAGAGGTAGAGAGGGATAGGTGAGATAGAGAGAGGGAAGGAGGGAAAGTGGGAGAGAGAGAGAGAGGGGGGAGGGAGGGAGAGGCAAAGAAGGATAGGTGAGATAAAGATAATTAGAGAGAGAGAGGTGAGATAGATAGATAGAGAGTGATGAGTGAGAGGTAGGTAGAGGGAGGGAGAGGGGAGATAAAGATAAGTAGAGAGGAGAGATAAAAAAAAAGTAGAAAGGGAAAGAGGAAGGGAGAGGTAGGGAGGGAGAGAGAGAGAGGTAGCGAGAATAGAGAAGTAGGTAGAGAGAGGAATTGGGAGATAGAGAGTAGATAGGGAAGGAGAGAGGGAGGGAGAGGTATAAAGGAGAGAGAGAGGTGAGATAGAGAGAAAAAGAGAGAGAGAGAGTGGTAGGGAGTGATGGAGAGAGAGGTATCATAAACCTTAATCCCTATACCCTATACACTTAACCTTATACCCTTAACCCTAAACACTATTTATCAACCCTTGTTGTCATACTCTATACCCTAAACCTTGAACATTATCCCTCAACCCTCAACTCTCAATCATCAACCCTATATTTAAACCCTAAATCCTAGACTCTCAACCCTCAACCCTAACCATAAACTTGATACCATGAACACTATACCCAATATCCTAAACCCTAATCCATATAACATATACACAAGTCCTATACCCTCAATCCTAAACACTATACCTCAACCCTCAAGCATATACCTTGAACCCTAAACCCTACACCATCAACCCTAATCCCTATACCCTATAACCTCAACCTTATACCCTACACCCAATATCCTAAACCCTAATCCCTATAGCCTATACACTTAGCCCTATACCCTCTACCCTCAACACTATCCCTCAAACCTCAACCCTGTACCTTAACCCTCAACCTTCATCCCTATACTTTATACCCTCAACCTTATACCCCAAACCCTAAACATTATCCCTCAACCCTAAACTTAAACCCTAAACTCTACACTCTCAACCTTTAACCCTATACCTTATGCCCTAAACCTTATACCCAATATCATAAACCCTAATCCCTATACCTTAAACACATAACCTTATACCCTCAACCCTTAACATTATCCCTCAACCCTCAAACCTCAACCCTATACTTAAACCCTAAACCCTACATTCAACCTTATACCCTAAACCCTACATTCAACCTTATACCCTAAACCCTAAACCCTAAACATAACACCCTCAACCCTATACCCAATATCCTAAACCCTAATCCCTACACCCTATAAACTTAACCCTATACCCTCATCCCTAAACACTATCCCTTAACCCTTAGTTGTACACCCTACACCCTCAACCCTCATACCTATACCCTATGCCCTAAACCTTATACCCTAAAACGTGAACATTATCACTCAACCCTATACTTAAACCCTAAATGGGTGGGTTGTTACACTTTTTTTCTTAGTTTCCAGGTTACTTTTACCTTTATGAGTAAATATGATATTAAATACAAATCATGACTTTGATATGTTACACCCCATTGTGGGATTACAAAATGTTTGATTATGTTTTGTATATACTAATCGAAAATGTGATGAAGGAATATGTATTGAAATATGATTACTTTAATGCTTTGATGGCACAAATGATTTATGATGCAAATGAATTTCATGTGATCGTCTAACTACCTTTGTGATGCAATAAGTTGGATGCACCTAAAAGAATAGAGCCCTCAAGTAAGAGAGGGAGAGTATCACTCAAAAGAGGAGCTTGATTTGGTAACCCCTAATGTTCCTATTTGAGATATCACACACTCACATCCTATTTGGTGACGTTGAGTTGAGTCAAATTGGGATTCAGTAAGTAAACCCTTGGTTAAAGTCTTGGATAATTGGAATGATTGTATGGTCATCTTTGATTTCTATGGTTGTTTCTTTGGTTTGAATTATGTGACTAAATCTCTATGTTAAGTGTATGTTCTTCTTCATGTGTTTATATTTGTATATTAATTGATGAGTATATACATAGAATGCATATATGTATGTGATTGTGATAACTCATACATGTGAGTATATATGTGCATGCATATACATAAGTAGACATACTTATTCATACTCATGTACGAATATACCATATGCATGAGAATATCAATTGGATGTTTATGACATATATATGTATATATACATTTTTTTATATATCGATCAATGAATATGTAAATATATGTATATATTTTACATACTAAAATAATGGTATATATATAATATATACTAATATATATGTATATGGGTACAATAATGTATATACATAAACATACATATTCATATATATAATTATACATAATTGTTAATATATTTAAATATCAACCAATGATTTATTTTTTTTGGTCGGTAACGCAAGATATTTTATTGCTTGAAAATTTTCACAATAGGTACAATGAAAACCTCCCAAATCCATCAAAACCTAAAACAACACCACTATTCTCAATTTATGTTGCAAATTAAACCATAGATTACAGAGCTTAACTAAATCTTCCAAACAGGCATACAACCAACAAACCCTAGAGACCTATTAACAGGTCAAAAGTTTAGGGTATACTTTGATCTTTCTTTAGTCTGCGATCATAGGACCTTGCAAAGGTTCTTTTTTTTCCTTCTTTGCTTTCTTCCCCTAAACTATTTGTCAACCATCCCCCACCCTTGTAGCCTCGTTCTGCCATTCCAAAGACTTCTCACAGGGGCTCTTCCAGCCATCTTTCCCATTGTTAGTTGCTTTTTGACCCTGATAATCAGCCTTCCCTTTTCCAACATCTTTCTCTCGAGGCCTCACAACCCTTTTTTCTCCCTACACTCAGGTGTTGTAGCCCCAACATTGAAATTTAACTCCTTTTCCTTCCATTATGAACAACATTATTATTATTCTTTGCCGAACTCCCTTCCTTTGAAGAAGCTACATTCTTAAGTTATTGATCCTCCCTTCTTGTTTGATCCTTCAACATCTTCCCTTTTGATTCAGAGCCTCCTCTTCACTGCCTTTCAACTAGGAACCCACTTGATGCTCTTCCTATTTCTCCACTGTATGGTGCTAGTGAGTCACATCCTTCCACAATGAAGCAACTTTTTTTTTTTGTTTGGCACATTCAACAGCCACATGGCCAATCTGATAGCAGATTTGACACCTGAAGGGTACCCCTTCATAGTCCAGGGGCTGCACCCAATAGCCCTTCAAAGTTTTGTGTCGAATCGCCTCTGGAGGCATTTTAGACACATCCATTTCTACCAAAATATGGGCATATGTCGAGTGCAAAATATTGGAGGATCCCTCATCCATCATTAGAAAGCTACCTAAAGAGTCCCCAACTGCCTCCAGACAAGACTCAAACCAAAATTGTAGAGGGAGGTTAGGAAGCCTCACCCAAATAGGAGCTTTCTCAAACCTCTCAGTGGTTGGGTTAAAAGCTGGATGTCATGGCTTGAGCATCATAATATGTTTATCATCCCATTCCCAGTGATAATCACATAGGATATTTTTTCTATCCCATTCCTTTTCAAAAACAACAATAAAAAAATATTTAGACATGGGGTAAATTTGGACATACCCTTCCAAAACAAGCTTCCATTGGTTAGAAATCCACTGGTGAAGTTCCAATAGACTAGGCAAAAACCCCTAAATCTCCCTATTAAACCCAAACAAGAATTTTTTTTTGTTAAACAACACTTCATGTTCTAGCTCTGTATCAAGCTCTACAATGATTGTTCTTGAGGAGAGGTGGAAAGAAGAGACCCTGTACCCTCCTCCTATATGCATCCCAGGTAGCTGCTTCTTTTTCTGAACATCCCCATCTTTGCAACCCCAGTCTCAGGCATCTTTTCCCCCTTCGTAGCACCATCTCCCCTAGAAACAACGGTGTTCATAGGAGCTCCTTTCTGGCCTACCTGTTTACCGCCTTCTCCTGAAACAGGGTCCCCATTATGTAGTTCAGGAAGCTTTTTGACATAGTTGTTTTGGCTGCTCTGTCCCTCTAAATCTCTGCTGCCGTCTCCACCCATGCGCTGACCTCCATTCTTCCCTTGACGGATTTCTCCTAATGGGTTGGAGCCACTTAAAACCCTAGCCGCACCATCGCTCTGTAAACGACCGTTTGCTTCCATCTCTCCCATACTAATGTTTTGACCAATTAATTTAATATGTATATATATATATATATTAGAATGATAGAATTATAATATAAATATATATATCAATACATATAATGTTTAAATACATTTGAAATGTTATAAAGTAAACTTGGCGCATATATAATGTGAACCATATATTGGTGAAAGGCTTGTATAAAAGCCAACAACATAGTAATTATATGATGCACATATATAGCACTTATGAAAGGAAATATAATGCAAAGCACATAGTATATTATGTATTGTTTTGTTTGTAAAAGCGAATGATATTAAATGGAGATTATAAGGCACTTCAGATTTATGGTAAAGTGAAGCAATGCATTTCATTAAAATTGTTTATATTTGAAATCAACGCACAAAATAAAGGCAATATGAAATGCTATAATAAGAGTTAGAATGCAAATAAAAGTCTATGTGTAGCACTGGAAAATCCACACATAGTTAATAAGGATGAAAGACTTTGTCAAAGCCATGAGTTGGTTGAGGTTTGGAAGAAGTCAACTTGGTATGTAAATAAGAAACCTGTGGGTAAACACTACTCTGTTTAACTTAGTAAAATAGAAATTGTTGGCAGTTAAAAGGGTGAATCAACCATATTAGAGAGACTGGAAATGTAGGGACTGTATATGTGTTTGCATACCAACTATTTGAGCAACTAAATTTCACTTGTTTAGGCTTAATGAATTTAGAGAAGTTATTTTTGCTGTTAAGTGGTGGCAGTTGGAAGAGAAAAGATGGCAGATTATAGAGCTTGTTTGTAGCAATAAGTTTCCCAACTTTTAGTATAAGTAGAGGAAACTTCTTAACCTTTTGGTGATTCATTCATTCTTTTGAAGTTCACTGCTATAGTTTTATGTGCAAATAAGTTGTTGATTGCATTAGTGAGAAAAAAGAGATTGCTTTTGGAATTTGTAGTTGTTAAGAGTTTTGAGAGAGACTAGGAATGGAGATAGGTTGAACATAGAAAGAGCAACAAGTGTGGTTGTGAGATTTAAGCTAGGGAAGTAGCAAATTCTTTTGGAGCTATAATTCCAGGAGTGTTGATTTTACTTCATTATATTTATGTTGAAATCGTATTTGTTTATGAATGCAAGTGCTTAAGCAAGTTATTATTATTTAGCATAGTTGTTCAACAAGCTTGTGTAAATCGCTAGATTGGAAATACAATTGTTTTTTATAAGGTAAGCAAGGTTTTGAAAGGACCAAGAACCTTTTACAAGGCTAAGAAACAGGCACTTCCAAATAGGAAAGTAATGAACTTTGCCAACGAAATAGAGAAACAACACCAGCGGAAGAACAACTGATACACAAAAAAGTAACAAACAACACCTAGTCACTAGACAAGTAGTAGAGATAGGACATTCAAAACTAACAATAGTCCTAAGTCATAGATAGGCTATCTAAGCCATGAGGTGTAAACCCACTATAGTGGGTTACAATTTTTCGAATGAAGAATAATTAGAAATGCTCATCAAAAAAATTGAAATGGTTTACCCCTTCTAATGAAGGGGGTTCGAATGAACCACCCCCCTTCTAATGAACCCCCCTCCCTTCTAATGAACTCCCCTTCCCAATATAGTCGAACCCCCTTCAAAGAAGGTTCGAATGAACCCCCTTCAATAGAAGGGGGTTCTAATGAACCCCCTTTTTTCACCTTCCCCTCCACCATTTCAAAATTTATGCATTTTTTTGACTATCGAAGCTTGGGAAGGAGGTGCAAATGGAGTCAAATTGATAAACCAAGTTGGATGGATTGAGTGATTGTTTGCCAACAACTATAAATTTAATATATATTTTTATTTTTATTTTATTTTAGTTTTATCAGATATATTTTTCAATCAACATCAAGTTCGATGAAAAATCATTGTGGAAAAATAGTAAAATTGAGGAAAAAATATTGGAAAAATTTATATCCACTAGGTATTGATGTCCCCGTTGTAACAAAAAAAAAAAGAAAATTGAATTTCAATACATACAAAAAGTTAGTATGTGGGAGTGACCTATTGAATGGCTTTAACTTCAAAACTTAATTAAAAGAAAATTATTGAACAAAATGCTATGAAACAAAATGAAAGCCCTAGATACTTGTGTTACCAACCTAAATTCAAAATAATTATAGTTTTATCCTTTGTAGAAAAAAAATTATGTGCCGAAGTACACATTTTTTAAAAATGTTGTTTACTATTAAAAACTAGTTATCAAGGAGACACAAAAAAATTACAATTTAATTTCATTTTTTTTTTTAAAAATACATTTAAAATCTGTAGACAAAATCTCACAAATCATTAGTTTACATCATTTTCAAATTCCTAATAGTTTACCTACTATAAGTGTCAAAAAGTGAAGTTTTTCTGAAAATGTTGATTTCAATGTCAATTTTGGCCAAAAAGTGTAACCCATTATTGTGGGATGACCCGAGCCAAGAAACAACCCACAACACAGCAAGCCCTAAAGACTACCTAAAACAACCAGGCCACAAACCACCTGTAGCAGTTGGACTGTAGCAAACCTTCTGGTCAAATTAGACGAAACCAAGCCTAACAATTTCCCATCAAAAGAGGGGTAAGAATCATTAATTGTTATAGAGATGTGTTCATCCAATTGCACCAACCAACCAGAAACCAACCCCAAAGCCACCTCAAAAGGATGGGGCTCCCCTCCATAGGAGAGGAAGAAGTAGAGACCAAAACTACTAAAGAAACCTCCCTCTAGAGTAAGCATGTTCCACCTCAATACGAACCAACAAAGGAGAGAAGCACTTCCCACCATCTCTACAACCACAAGCTCCACCTTAATAGAAGCAATATTCACCTCTATTGAATACAACATTTGTAGAACATGGTAGCAAGCAAGAACTCTAGTAGCATAGGAAAACAACTCCTCCCAAGGAATCCAGACAACATAAACAATAGGAGGAAACCCAACAACCTCCCAACCAACAACATAATCAGCCCAAAACACTGTAAAACTCTCAACTTCTTCCTCAGAAAAACAACCATCCACCACAAGGGGCAACCAACAAACCAGGACAACCCCCACAAGTAGAAAACCCACTGCAAGCCACAAAGGAACCCCTTTAAGGAAAAAAAGAATCAAGCCCCCAAAAGGAACCAGGAATCTCCAAACCAAACCATGGTAGTCGGTAACAGAGAGAGAGACAAGCAAAACCAACATAGGGTAGAGCCCCCTCCCCCAACCAAACACAGTCACCAAGAAAACCAATTCCACCAACCAGGAATCCTTTTTGAAGCACAAACCCCCCCACAATGAAACATAGCAGCATCTCCTAAACCACCAAGGGAACTTACAAAAAAGAACCCACTCTCCTCAAACTGTTAAAGATAGAGGACACACCAGAATTTTGGATAGCACACACAACAACAACGTGGCTAGAAAACCTCTCCAAACTAGCCTCCACAACAAAAATATCATTATACACAACCTTCCAGAGGCTTTCCAAATCCCAAAACAAAGGCCAAGGATGATGCAAAGAGACAACACCAAAGGTTAAAGGTGATAGAGCATCCAATAACCAGAAACATCGAGAGCCTAGAGCAGCACACCAGACACAAGAAACACCAGCTGAAACCACCCACCAGTCTAATGGGGACAAAGCCCCAATAAAGAAACAAGTCACACCAACATAAAGGAAGAAGGAACAACCACAACCAAGCACACCCAAATGCAACCAACCACAATAGCAAAGGGAAGAGAAACTTCTCAAGCCCCTCCCCAGAGCTAAGAGCCAAGTCTTGAGTAGAACGAAACAACCCAGACATGCCACACAAAATGAACCCAACATAGAAGCACACCTTTCAACCAAATAAAGGCCAGAAAACATCAAAAAATAAACCATTCCATCAAGGACTGACATGAGAAAGGAAAATCAACCATCCCCTATAGAACTGCCCAAAAGGACACATGCCAAGAAGTAGTCAAAGAGGAATGCCACTGCCACCAAAATAGGGGACACAAGCAAAGAGAGGGCCATGGGAAAGCCTTCAACACCATCGTCGTGGGAAGAACCATCATGAGGAGGGTCTATGAGAAGGAAAAAATACACCGCAACGCCCTCAACCCTGAACTACCACATAGCTAAGAAAACTCCAAAGATGTGCACCAGGAGTAGCACATCAACATCCGACAAAGCCCAAACAAACATAGAAATTTCTAGCCATTGCCAGCAGGCCACCCACAAACGATCATCCTCGTCTTCATCTTCTAAATCAGTGCCATTGTCCTTTGCAACACCAAAGGAATTCAAAATACCAAGCCCGTGCCATTTCCCGCTTAGAGCTGTTGTCATCGCCATTGGCTCAACAATTTTGTTATATGAAATACGATTGTATGATACTTATATATAATTATTATGATCACCATAATTGTATGACATAGTTATATTAAAATATCTAGAAAGTATGTGTATATGGTACCAAGATGATTGCATGTTTCCTATTTTCTTGCATGAAATATGATAGAAATGCATGGGAATGATAACAAGATAGAAAAATTATGTCATTGTTGATGGGATTTGATGTTAAATTATAAACCATGTTAATAGTTTGCTCTTGAATGGTTACTCCTATTTCCATGAAATTAGGAAAAGATTCTTTCCCTAGGGTTAGGGTTTATACTTGATTGTTGCAATATTTTTTATTGAAGCCATGGGTTGGGATTAACCTATTTGGTGTGATTTTTACTTGATTGTTGCATTATTTTTTATTGAAGCCATAGGTTGGGATTAACCTATATGGCTTGATTGATCACTTGATTGTTGAATTACTTCTTGATTGAATCCATATGTTGGGATTAACCTATATGATCAAATTGATCACTTAATGTTGATATTATACCTTTGAAGTGGAGTCATTTAATTTTTTGATTATACTTTTGAAATAGAGTCACTTAATGTTGTGATTATACTTTTGAAATGGAGTCATTTAATGTTGAATGGTTAACTTAGTTGTTCCTGGGGTTAGGATAATTAGTGGATGGCACTAACCTAGTTGGCCACTTATTGAGGATGTCATTTTTGAACATGTGTGGTTAACTTGGTTGTTCCCGGGGTTAGGATAATCTGTGGATGGGAGTAACCTAGTTGGTCACTTAGTTATGTCATCACCTTTTTGGTTGAAATTATGTTATGATTGAAAAGAGTATGAATGCTCAAATACCAAATCGAGCTAAGGGGTGGGTGAACATACGACTTTTCTTCCAAGAGAATGATTATATCAAACTTTGGCCAAAGTAGTGTAAGTAGCCACTGTTTACACTTGTCAGTTCACAATGAGCCAAGTTTGCATAATAGGTAGGGAACACCATATATGTAGGTTGTAGCCAATGTATGGTAGCTCTAGTTATTTAGGACACAACACCATGCTTAGGGAGGCTAGTATTATGGGGTTACTAGACCAATCTCTTCATTGAAGGATATGGCCATCTTACTAGTTAGGTACATGTGTGATGGACCACAATAAGTCTGTAGTTGGTAGAAAAGCACTTGAATGGCGCTCTCCCTCTTACAGTTGGCGGCCAAAATTTGAGGATGTATGCCGTCAAGGACATTTGGACCATTTATATATTTGTTTCATTAAGCTCTTGGAAGCTATGTATGTATTCATGTATCTTTATCTTTATGGAATTTGTAATTAGAAAAATGTTATCATTAGATGGGATTATGTAATATGAAATCATTACTTGGAATTATGTAATGCTTATTTATAAATGCAATGGGAGTTTGAAATGAGATCATTTTGAATGTGCATCTTTATTATTGAAATTCAATGGGAGTTTGAAATGGGATTATTTCAAATGTGCATCTTGTTATTGAATTAAAAAATAAAAAAATTATTGCTATAAGTTGGTAAATGTAAACTTTTCACATGTGGGTTAAAACATAGGTAAAATCAATAGGGTAAAACATTGGGCTTGTTACATGGTGTAGAAAGATGGGGGGCCAAAAAGTGGTCGCACCACTCTCAAAATACAAAAAAGTGTTATAGCATGCTCGTGTTATGGCTTGGAGTGATTGAGCATCAGGATCAGCCACTACAAAGCAAAAACACGACTGCATTATAACGTGCTAGCATTATGGTTTGAATTTAAAAAAAATGAGCACAATATAATGTGCTCATGTTTTGTTTTGTATTGAAAATTTTCTCTCTTTTTGTTTTCCTTTTTCTTCTCCTTACATATGTATAAGTTGACATTTACATATAGAAATTTACACTCTTATATTTTATGTTATATTTCATGTATATTGTTTCAGGATGTTTGAGAGTGGTTTCATATCTCTAAAAGCTATAATGCAAATTTTAGTTTTTGGAAGATCTTATAATTTTTTAGACAATCAAATTTCAGTAATCAACATATCAAATTTCAATAATCAGGAGATCAAATTTTAGTAATCAGTAAGTTACCATATCTTTCTCTTTCTCTCTCTCACTCATTGTTTATCCCTTATGCTCTAGACCTATCTCTCACACTCTCTCCTTCCTTCTCTCCTTCTCTTTATCTTTCTATTCTCTCTATCTCTGTCTCTTTGTCTCTCCTTCCCTCTATACTTCTCTCTTTCTCACCTTTCTCTCTCCCTCCCTCCCTCCTTTCCTCCTTCCCTATCTAATTCTCTCTCTCTCTACCTTCCTCCCACCCACCTTTCCTATGTACTTCTCTCTATCTAAATTATCCCTCTTTTCCTCTCTCTTACCCTCCCTCCTCTCTCCCAATCTCTCCACCTTCCTCCTTCCCCCCTCTCTATCTCTCTCATTCTCTCTATCTCACTCTTCTCTTCCTTCATCCCTCCATCCCTCCCTTCTTCGTTCTCTACTTTTCTCTATCTCTCTCCCTCCCTCCTCTCTCCCTCTCCCTCCCTACTTCTCCCTCTCTCTCAACTTATGAGTTTTATCAAAATAATATAAAGACATTGAAAATAATTAGAATCTCCCATCAAATATATATAGCAATTTAATAGGAATAAATATATTATGGTAAAGAAAATACTTATGAGTTGCATCAAAATAATAATGATCTTGAGAAGAATTAGTATCTCTCATAAAATCCAAGAGAGGAAGGTATGCAATCTTGAACTTGTGAATCAAAGAAACAATAAATCTAACCAATTATTCCATAAAAAAAAAATTATTAACAAGGATTTGGTTACTTAAATGAAAGAAAAATACTATGAAGATCCTTTGTTCACTTTCTCCCACTAAGAAATAAAAAGGTGTGCTATAACAAACAAATTTTTTAAGAAGGAATTTATTAGTGGAAATATGGAAGATATTATCTACACTCTTGACATTATTACTACTAGATCTTTGATCATTATTTTTTGCTAGATGATTGATCATTATTATCCAGAGTGTTAAATGTTGAATGTGGAAAGATACCAAACCAAACAACCATGGTAATCTTATACAACATTAATGATAATAACCATGATATTGAATTTATCTAGCCTAGGGAGAATAGTGCAAAGCACACATCTTTGGGACATGGGATAGGTCAATCATTGTTGGATCTAAGGGGTGCATGACATGTCCAAATTAAAATTTAATTGGAGAATTTTGAGGAATATTAGCCACCCACAAATTAAATTTGTTTTTTTGTTTTTTTGGAAGGAAAATTAGAAGATGGTAGGAAGGACAAGGAAATATTAGAAGGAAAAGATAGTTTGGAAGAGTAAAGAAATGTGATAGAAAATTACTTTTCTTAATCTAAAATATATAAGACTGGATATTTTTATGATTTAATACAATAAATGGTGACCCTATTCATTTTATTCTACTATTTTAAAAATGTGAGCTTTTAAATTTATGCTTCTTGTTATTGAGAAGATTATTCTATATTTTGAGTTGAAAAGTTATTCTTGTATGATCTGAGTAAGGATAGGGTTATTTCTTACAAATGGAATATGGTTTAAAAATTGACCATGTTTTATCAATAATAGATTTAAATGAACTCTCAGACTCACCAATTAAAAATATTTAAACAATAGTAATCTTGACATACAAGCAAAATGGATCCTAAGATAGTAATCGAGAAAAAAAAAAACACAAGCAATTTATATTTGTGTGGAGTGGATTGTGGTGCAGAGACAGAGCAAAAAAATAGCAAAAATTGTGATGTAGAAACAAAGCAAGAATTGTGGTGTAGAAACAGGGACTCTGAATTCATTAGAACCATTACTAATTCTTCACAAAACAAACTTTCAAATATGTAAAGCACTGCAAATATCAGAATGTCATTTGTTCAATGTCAATGTTCTAATGCTTGTTCAGTGAGTGAATTTCTTTTGAGTTGAAATAGTTTAACATCTAAAAGATTTAAGAATTGTTATAAACATAGTCATGATTATTTTTAGCTTCTTACTGATTACTGTTTATATGTCATTCAAAAGAAATTATTGCTAGTTTTTCTCTTAAAAAGAATGAATGGCAGCCATCTCAAATTTTTTAGAACATCGCTGGTGGGTTGCTCAACAGTCATCCTCGCAGGCCAAGCAGGCAACCGATTTCTCTACTACAACGATGGCCACACCATAATGAACATGCAACCCAAACATTTAACCAGGATTTTTGGGGAAAATGGTATTGGTCATGCAGAAGAATTGATTCAGTTATTCAACAACACTTGGCTTATTACAGTGATGAACAAGCTTCCTTTCCAAGTTGCCTGTGATATGTTCTTCAGCTTGAATGACTGTGAAGAAAGGGATAAATTGGGTTTGGAATTTGGTACTGTTGTGAAGGGTATTTGGCCATCTTAGTTTTAGCTATCAGTAATTTGCCACACCAATGACTGCATCTAGGTGGGTAATTAAAATTAATTCTTCATGCATAACTGAGCATAAGTAATAAAAGATCTTGTCGCCTCTACTTCCAGGTTTACAATTGGATCGCCCCGCCCCAGAAAGCTGGTATGTAGAGTAGTATATACATGAAAGCTGGTATGTAGAGTAGTATATACATGAATTCCAATTAGGAATAATGTGCTTTTGTTGAAGTTAAGTTGAAAAGTAAACAGTGAGAGCAGTGTTTGTTATTTAGGACTGTGGATGTTCTAAATAACAAACAGATGTACGTTGGTGGTGGTCGTTATTTAGGACTTTGGTTGTAGCGAATAACAAACAGTGTGTAGGAGTTCGTAAATAAGTGGGCTTACAAAAATTGAACCATTAAATATAGCTAACTGTTGAGGATGGATGACCAATATTTAAACTTACAAGCTCTACATTTCTTGAAATTGACTGTTTACTCACAAGTAGTAGAGAAATCTGAACGTTGATATTTCAAAATTTGAATTCAGGGAAACACAGGAAGAGGTCTTCGATATTTTAAGTGGTTCCTTATATAAACACCAATAGACCTCAAACCCGCTATCTCTTGGCTCAATTTGGCAATAAGAAAATCATCTCGTGTTATAGAGGTGAAGTAGTTAGTTACTCCTATGTTTTCCCATATCATTACACCTCAACATGTACTATCTTAATCAACCAAGAAACCTCTATCTAATGTAGTAGTGTTAGATTCATAATCTTATCAGCCATGATCATTTTACCAACTCTATGTTGTACTCTTGGTTCTGGTTATGAGGAGTTTGCTCCTGGTTTGGAAGCCTTTATGGAGGTTTATTCGGAACCTCCTGATTCTTTTGAGGGGAAGTGCAAAAAAAAAGGTGAAATCTTCAAAGTCCTCTAATTCTGAAGAGATTGAGGGTTCTGAACATTCCACCAAGTTTTAGAAAGTTAAACTTGGAAAGCTTCCGGGTGGTGAGAAATTGAATTTCAAGGGTGATGTTTTTTCCTCGGGCAAGAAGAAAGTGGTGGAAAATATTGTGGGGGATAAGGATGTGGACTCTCCTATGACAGGTAGGAAGAGGAAGGTGGGCTTAAAGGATGGGAGTTCCCAGAAGAAGATTAAGGGGAAAGTATGCTTAACCTAGGAGGATACTATTAGTACTGGAGTTGATGTTTCTCCCAATGCTGACACTCTGCGAGCTGATGCTAGTCTAGAGAATGAGAAGGTGCAGGAGCAGGGTATGAATGTGGTTGCTGAGATTGAGAGGTTTGTGCGCAAAATTAAGGTTCCTAATGACGGTAATAAACGGAAGGAGATTCTTTTGAATGATAAGGATATCAGGGATTTTTTGAAGAACTTGGTGGATGACGGGGACACTTTTAACTGTAATAGGGAGGACTTTTCCAATGTGCTAGGTATGGTGAAAGATGGATCCTTAATTCTTTTCTAAATTTTTAAGTGGGCTTTTAATAAACTGAATCTCACTAATGTGAATGTTCGCTCTCTGATCAATAGTGTTGGGGGTTCTTCTACTCCCAAGGAGCCTTCTGTCCAGACCCAAGTTAACTAGTTGGTTGATGTTATGAAGATTGTAACTGATGAAATGTTGAAGATGAAAAAATACTTTGAATTTAGAATTTGCGGTTTTGCAAGACAAAATGTATAGATCCTACCAGAACCTGGAAAAGGTTTTCAATGTCAGTAAGACTACAATGTGTAAGGAAGCTGAGGGGCTACATTTTCTTAATGAGAAAGCTAGGCAGTGGATGGGGGATTCGTCTGCTTTGAAAGAAGCTGCGGGTGGTATGGTGGATCTCCCTAGTTTTCAAAAAGAAGGGATAAGTGAGAAGGGTCCTTGCACTCAGACTCATAATAAAACCAAGAAGAATTCTGGGATCCCTGCTAAGGAAGTCATTGAGGTTATGAATATGCATCATAAGATTATTGATAGTGATTTGGAAGCTGCTGATATTTTGAAGAATTTATAGTTTTTTTTATTTTTGTTCCTCTTTTTGGCTGCTGCTTTGCTGGTTTTTTGCTTTTGGTTGGTTGCTCGCTCTATTTTTTATTATAAAGCAGTGGTCCTTTTTCTAAAGGGTTTTGGGGTCCCTTCAAAACCTGCTTTACCTATAATCAAAAACTCTATGTCATACTCTTACATATTCACAATAAATATGGTAAGTTTTCAATATTAAGGTCAACACTAGAATCAAACCTATACTTGAAAGATTCATTCATAATGGCCCTTTACCTATGTATCTCTGTTGAGAACTATATGCTTTATAGTTTGCACAACGCTAATAGAGAGACTTGATCCTCTCCTTTGATATGAGATCTCAAATCTCACTTTTAATTTAGGAAAATTAATTGATCCTATGCTTCCAATTCAATTTATTCACCATAATATGATAGTAAATGCATTGTAATCAAATTTTAGTTCCATGCCAATGTAAATGTATGAACGCATACAAACCACAAGGTCTAGCACATAGTATCTCATATTTACATGTAGTGTTTAGCTCATGCATAAAACACATGCACAAAAAATTGGAAATTGAAGGAACATTAACAAGACCAAATACATTAAAAGAGATCAAATCCAACACCCCAAAAAAATTATGAGAACTAGAGAAAAACTAAACACAATATTTTTACATCTACACAATTTTTACAAAAAATAAATTAAGATTACAATCATTTAACTTCTTAAAAAAGTTTTTTAGTTTGTAGAGTCCTTAAAGCATTTCTCATCTATGCGACCCATCATCTAGTGTCATAGCATTGTTTTCTCTATTAACCAACCTTAGGTACCTAAAAATCATGACCATCAATAGTATACACAATACACCTCTTTATTTCTAGTTCTAATGGTGAAGGTCAATTTTATGTAGATCTTTTAACTATAGAAATTGAAGGACTATTGCAATGAAATGTGCATGCATATTGCTAAAATGGAGTGCTAAAATAAAAATCATTATTAAGAACTACAACTCCTCTAGCCATCTTGCCCCCTGTAATAAAAAAAGCATGCAAACTAACATCATTTATTTTACATAAAATAGGTTTCATACCAAAATATGGATATGTAATACACCATTGACCCCCTTTACTCACCCATTATAGAATCAAATCTGGACTCTACCATAGGCAACAATCTTAAAATGGGAATAATCCTAAATTTATACTCCCTTAGTATCATATTTTTTATATTAAATATAAACCAACATCAATATGAATTCATGTGGAAAGATATGCCAAATTTTATCAACCACTCACCTTCTAATGTAGGAGTAGCCAACATAGTGACAAATGCACCACCTTCATCCTAAGAGGATCTCTTATACTTGTCATCCAAATATACATTTTTCTTCTTCTCCTCCTCCATGCAATCTCTTCTATATATGTCTAAATTTATTACGATTTTAACATTTCATCTTGAACTGACCAAGAGATTTGGATCTCCCACATGACTTGGATGTAGACTTATCTTGATTCTTGTCCTTTTTCTTGAATATTTCTTTGGTTCTTTCATTAACCACTAAGGCCTCCTTAGTTGATTTAGAAGTATTCTTTATCATTTCTTTAGAAAGCCAAGATGTAACCACTTCTACCATCTTGAACTTGGTGGTAGTTCTCTTAATGGTCATATCCATGTGATCCCATGAATTTGGAAAAGAACACAACAAATTCATAAACTAATCATACTCCATCTTTACTTTCATAGACTATAATTGGGTAACTACCATATTGAAGGTATTTATATTCTTAGCCATAGACCCACCATCCTCTATTTTAAAAGGTATACAACTTCTTTCTTAGGAAAACTTATTCACAAGGGATTTATCGTGATAAATTTCTCCAATCTTATTCAAAAGGGTTGTTGTGATAGTTTCTTCATGTAGATTCAACAATAGTAAATCAGCAAAAATAAGTCTAATGAGACCCTTCACTTTATTATTGATCTTATCCTAGTTTTCTTGTGATATAGTTGAACTTTTAGATCCAAATACAAGATCACATAGATCTCATTCTATGAGCACATCCTCTATCTTGACTTTTACAAATCAATTTTTTTGCTTGGGAACTTCTTTACCTATATCTTTTATGTGCTTCCCATTTCCTCCAACAATAAGATCAAAAACCTCTCTACATAAGCTCCCACTCAAATAAGTATTAGAATAAAAACCATCTACCAAACACTTGAAATGTTAGAAGATATGGCTTTAATACTAAATGAAAGGAAGAAAGGTGTATGAAAACGCTTTCTAAACTAACATTTTAAGGAGAGTTTTGTACAAATTTTAATCTTTTGACAATTATAAAAAGCACATATAAACATAAAATAAATAATATAGCATAACAGTGGTGTCTATGGGAAAATTTCTTTCAAAAAAACCACAAACTCAAAACTATCACATTGTATTATTTATTAAACAACATAGTTAAAATACACTTGTTGAGCGAGCCTTCACATCAATATCACCAACCAAAGATCTAGAGGAATTCTTAATATTTAATACTACATACAAAAATCTCTCAATTTTTTTTATCTCAAGAACATAATATTATAGGAGATAAATACATGAAACCATCAAATGGTAATTACAAAACCATTAGTTGAAACCACCCAAAAATATGGTTCCTAAATCCTTAACTTAGAAATCTACCACCTGAATCTCAAGATGAGTCTATAAGCTAAAACTAGCATATTCCTATCACTTTTCATAATCTTGTTATAATCCACTCACCACATTGGGAATTCCACTTTTGGTTCCTTTAACTTTGATCAAAGACATCATATGATGTATGATAACCCACCTCATAAGACTCTTTTATGTCCAACTGCTTTTTTTCCATTTTCTTTGTAGAAGGACCAACTTTTAAAGGCCATAATTTTTTTTATTTAGGAGTTTGATTGGGCCCTATCTTTTTTTAACTATAGATCTCAAAGATACCTATGCAAGAACCACCTTGAAAGGTAGTCCTAAAGGACCTAAAATATTTATTTTGACCAAAAACTAACTTTATAGCCTAGAAATTGATTTTTTCTATTTTATGACCAAATAATTACATTATTTATAATTTTAACATTAGGAGAAAGGTTGATACACCTTTCTTAAAAATATAAACTACTCTTTGTTTTAACCAAAAACTAACTTTGTAGCCTAGAAATTGAATTTTTCTATTTTATGACTAAAAAGTTGTACTTTTTTATATTTTTAACATTAGGAGAAAGGTTGAGACACCTTTCTTAAAAGTATAAACTACTCTATGACTCAATCCAAAATCTAAACATAATATTTGAAGCTATATGGCCTCCATATATAGGCATGAATAGCTTCAATATACTCTACCTCTAACATCGACAAAGTACCCACATCTTAATTATTTTTCATCTAATTGATCAAGAACCATAAAATGGGTTAAATGCATAACCACTAGATTATATATCTTATATTCTACCCAATTAGAATTCATATATATTTAAAGATCTACTGTGTTGTATCTCCTCTAAGACACCATCTCCCTCATAACATAAAGAGTACTCAAAATAACCTATAAATATTTGAAGACCCTTTTCAACTTGCAATTGATCTTGTCCAATATTAACCATTAAATTAATAAATACTCCCATTTATGAGGTAATGCTTGGTCTAGTGTAGATCGTAGCATACATACGATTAATAGCTACACTAGCATAAAGAAAATGAGACATATACTTTCTCACTAAGTGTAGATGGATATTGGTCCACTAATAACTTAGACTCCATTAAAATGTGAACACTCATTATTTTTTGTCTACCATGCTTAAATTCTAAAACATAGAATTCACATACTTGCTATTATCCAACAAAATATTTCTTGTTATATCACTTTTCATTTACATACCTAAGATGAACTAAGTATCCCCTAAATCTTTTATATCAATATATATAAAACTAAGACTTTAATTTCCTAATCACAACCTTCCAATTACCAAAACACAACATATAATTTAAGAACAAGGAAATTATTACCATCTTATTTACAATAAACACAATAATCTAATTTTTGACCATAGATATCTTAGTCTCAACACAAAAGAAGTAACCTTCTAATAACACATTCTAGGTGATTGTTTAAGATCACACAAAAATTTTAATCTACAAACTAATGACTCCTTACGTTTTACAACATAGTATTCTAGCTATGGTATATAAATATCTTCTTCAAATTCATCATGAAGAAAAAAAATCACATCCGTCAATTCTATCTCAAGACCAAAATCTATTGCAATATAGAAAACTAACCTAATAGTTGCCAAACTAGTGTTTAGAGAAAAATATGACCAAAATTTACCCCCTCATCATAATAATATATTTTCACAACCAATCACACCTTGTACTTATTAGCACTATAATTTGAACCAAAATTCTTCTTGGAGACTCATTTATGACTAACATGCTTCCTTCCTTCTAATAACTAGACCAAGTCTCAAAGCTCATTATTTTGATGCAGTTATCTTCTCATCCATGGCCAGTCTCCAAAACTCACTATCATCTATACCTAATACCTCTTTAATAGCTTGAGGCTCATCACTATTATTAATCAAAGGAAAAATATATATAAAATCAAGTGGGTTATACCTCGTTAATAATTAGTCATGAGGGGGTATTCTAGCTAAATGGAGCCACATCCCCTTATTAAAAATACACTAAGATTTCTAGTCTAATAGAATTACATCCTAAGTGTGACTAAATTTTATCTTCAATGGAAGTATTACATGATAATTAAAATGAATAAGATTTATAATTTTGTGATTTTTAAAATATTAAAAAATATATTTTAACTATTTTTATGACTAAGTGTCTAGATTATTATTTATAAAATAATATTACACATATTCACAATAAAAAGGTGGGTGTATATATAAAAACACACCCCTAGAGTCTCTAAATAACAAGGCCACAATATATAGAGGTTTTAGGGGGAAAATAACACTATGGTATTCCAAAACAATATGCCAAAACCTCCTTTGAAAACCAACACCCACTTTTAGGAGAATTAAAATAAAATGGAATATTTTAATTGTTTACACGACCCTCACAGGGTGATCCCACAATATTGGTTTACAATTTTTGGCCAAACTGGACATTGAACTAATTTTTTTTAATTAAATCTTCACTTTCAGGCACCGATAGCTGCCAAAACTATGAGGAATTTGAAGATAATTTAAACTAGTGATTTGTGACATTATTTTTTTAAAGAGGCAAAGCCACAAACTTTATTAATGAAAATAGTTTGAAATACATATAGTAGTTCAACTGGGGCTGATACGAAGCAAAAATTTGCCAAAAGAACTAGAAAAACTCTCATCAAAAGGAAAGTGGGGAGGAAAAAATAGACACCCAAAAATATATTAGGGTTTACAGTGCTACAAAGAGCAATAGTATAAAACCATGCTAAACAAATGAACACCTTGTATAGAGAACACCTCAAAAAATCCATTGAACCCAGTAGAGATAGTGGATGTGAAGCCAAAACCGAGTTTGTGAATTTATTTCTATAGATTCTAAATATATATATTTTAAATTTTTTTGGAATTAGATTGCATTTCTTTTTCCATCTCCTTAGTTTTTAACAGTAAACACCATTTTTAAAGAGTGACGTGTACTTGCTAACACATAACTTTTTTTCTATGAAGGATAAAATTCTAATTTTTTCGAATTTAGATTCGTAACTACATTATCTTGTACATGCAATTGGTTTCATAGCATTTCATTGAATATTTTTTTCTTAATTAAGTTTTGAAGTCAAACTAGTTACAATCTAGACATAGGTTTACTTGCTAACACATAACTTTTTTTGTATGTATCGAAATTCTATTATTTTTTGTTAGATTAGGGACATCAATGTCTAGTGTATAGATAATTTTCATTTTTTTTGATAATTTGCTATTTTTCAACATGTGCAAAACATAGAGCTTGATTTTCAGTGAAAAACCTATGTTTAATTAAACTAAAAAAGTACATAATAAAAATATATATATATTAAAATTATATTTGATGCATAGCTCATTCTGAGGACTACCATCATCCAATCGGGTCTGTGAAGTTGCCTCCATTTTCATCTTCAACCCAAGCTTCAAAAGGTGATTTTTTGCAAAAAATTGGTGGAAGAGAGGGTGAAGGGAAAATAAGGGGGGTTTTCTTGAACCCCCTTCGAGTGAAGGGGGTTCGCTAGAAGGGGGATTTGAGTGAATCCCTCTTTTTTTGCTGAAAAGAAGAAAAGAGTGTGGGGGGCATCTCTTTCACTTCTAGGGTTTTGGACCTAAAAGGAGAGAGAACAATTTTCAACCTTTCACTCAAGAACAAACCCTTGAGATTTCAATGCAAAGGAGATTGAAATCTAGAAAAGGGAAGGTTCTAGGGATTGGATGAGGTGAAATGAGGGGTTCACCACCAAGTGTAAACATGGAACAAAACAATGAATTCAAAAACACAATGTGATATGCAAATAAATGTTAAATGACTTAAAAGGATAAACAAACTGTACTGAAAAGCTATGAAATTGAAAGTGTGCACCTGGAGGACTAAAGAAGGCAGAATGGAGGTCTGGATCACTGAAAAATCTCTTATTGAAGTTGACTAGGACTCATACGCTAGGTTGGGCGAATCAATCCAATTTCCAAGAAAACATGCAAGAGTAGGTTTCAGCCAAAAGGGTATCCAAATCTGCAAAAATCTTGTTCAGGGATGCACAGTGGGACTCATTCACCAATAGTGGTGAATCAGTCCACATCTGCTTTTCTAGAAATTATGAAGTGGATTTTGTGCCTCTCGGTCTGCTCTGTTCTTCTTGACTAGTTTTCGGATCTGAAATTACAGAATACCACCTGTAGGTCTTTTCCAAGCTTCTCCACAGTTTGGTGACAACTTTGACAACTTTTAGGGACTTGACAACTTTTCTCCACTTTCACTTCTTGGTAAATCTGCAACCTAGCCCTACAAATCACACATAATAAGAGGGAAAAATTTTGTGGGCTTAGAGAATATGGGTTTGCCTTGGTCAAACTGCTTGTTGGTAATTACAACTTCAAAGAGAATGAAATATGAAAAGAGAGTGATGAATGAACAAAAGACAATGTTGCAACTCACCAAACCCTTGCAATTAAGTGTTGTAAACATGTAAGTGATGGCTCCAATGGATGTAGACTTGGAATCTAGCTTGATGTTGATAGATCTTGAATGAAGCACTTGCTTGAAACACAAACCCTACATCACAATTGTTAGCTCTAAAACAACATGGTGCAAGCAATCTTGGACATGATGAATGACACTTGAAGAATGCTCTTGAAAGCTTGATAATCTACCCTTGAAATTCCTTGAATGTTCTTGTGAATTTTTAATGATCTCTTGAGAACTCTTGAGTGCTAGGTGACTTAATTGCTTGATTTCTTAGGATGAAAATGAGTGAAAGAACCTTGTATTTATACTTAATTATGCAAGAATTCCTAAAATTACAACACTACAAGCCAACAACATATCTAGGAGAATAAAATCCCACTGGAAATTTGATTTAAATTTGAATTTTGGTCACACGGGACTCATTCACCCAAGGTGGTGAATGAGTGCCATCACACATAATGTATGGGACCAAAAATAAAAAGTGTCTAGAAATGTGTGAAAGCTGCATCGGGGCCAAAAAGACCTAGGTGGGACTCATTTTCCCAAGGTGGTGAATGAGTCCCAAACACTAAATCCAGGCCACACAAGCCAAGAACACCTAAATTATGATTGGTTACTAATTGATGTTAGGATTATCCTTAAAAAATGCATTAAATGAGGCTTGTGGATGCAAATTTAAAGCATAAGAAAGCCAAATTATTAGTGAAAAACCTAGAGAAATGTGAAAGTGTATTGTAACACTTTACAACACTCTAAATAAGGTAAGGATAATATTAATTGTGATTGAAATTATGTTTATTATGCTTAGTTTTTTGATAAAACCCTAGAAAAGTGTGAAAGTGTGTTACAACACTTCACAACACTTTTGCAAGGCACCATTAAATTCCATTAGTTCTCAAGGGCCCAAGATCTAATGTGAATGTGTTATCCACATTGCAACACTAAATCAAGGCAACATTAAGTCAAAATCCACAAGGAGAACCCAAACGAGTGTGAAAAGCCGAAGGACCCATTTTTTGACACTACATTTAGCCCCCACTTTAGTGAGAGGATGAACCTACTTCAAACTCACACTAAAGTAGACCAACACACATCAAGAGGTTTTCCAATGAACCAATGCTAGCAAGATGAGACAACAAAAATCAAGAGGGCTGATCAAGCCTCTAGGACCAAGATCCCATGGCAAACCAACATAAGCACAAAGGAACACACATGAAAATGATATAAAGAACAACGACAAGGCCAATCATACACTACCAAAGATGAAAAATAGAAAAGAAAAGAAGTAAAAGAATTGGATCAAGCTTTGAACATTTTTCCATCTTGATGTTGATTAGATCTAGGTTGTTTTTCCAAAAAAATGCATACTCACTCTGAGGTGACGGAACTCCTAGTTGTCTGCTAGGTAAGAAGTCCTAAAAGGTAGGAAACATACACTCATGGCTAGTATGCACTCACACACACGTAAGTGGCTATGGGGAAATTCATGCCTCAGATTGGGCTTCCCGCTCAACCATACCAAAGTTATAGCTCCTGATAAATTTAATAAGGTACCACACAAAAATGACTTTTCAAGCTTCATGAGACAAGCAAAACTTCATATGCTTGGAGCTCATGAACAAACATGATGGCTCTATAGGCATGCAAGTTGTATTATGCAAGGTGGCCATATAACAAAAAATGCAAAATGAAAGAACAAGAAATGCTCAAAGGAGTCTTGCTTAGTTCATGCGAGGTCTTTAACTTAGGGAACATTGTGCCTAATGTCTCAAAGAGAGGACCAATCAAAGAATAGAAAATTCACAACTTAGGGAATGCAGTGTGTCACGTCAAGCCACTAAGAGGAATGTAATATGCTAAGAGAGATCATGCTCCTGAAGGAAATCACACCGAATGTCATCCGCAAAGCAAAAAATGCATTGTATGAAGTAAGAAGGCTGCACTAAGAATGGAGAAAAAAAAAAATTGCAAAAGGAATAATGCCAATGTATGCCCCCATTTTAAAGAAATTGCTACACACCATACTATGAGCAATTATTTGAAGTAGCAAATGAAAAATGCAAACAAGAAAGACTTGAGACCCAACTTGGAAAGCCCTTATGCCAAGTCATATGTTTCTCAGTAAAGTTGTGTCATGTAAAAGAAAAAGAAAAGAGAGGGGTTTCCCTCAAAATGAAAACACCAAACACATAAGGGATCTATGGATTTGGGGTCAGTATGTTTCTTTGTTTCAATATTTTTAGAGAGCTTAGAACTGTCATCATCCCCCAAATACACATAGAACTAGAAGAATGACATGAAGAGAGTGAAAAAAAAGGAAAAACTTTTGGGTCAACATGGAAGAGACATAGGGTGTCTCGACACCTTGCATCATCCCTAAAAGGAAAACAAAAGAAAAAGATAAAGATGAAAAGGAAAAGAAAAAAATAAAAGAAATCCTTTTGGGCCAACGTGAAGAAGATATGAATGTCTCGATGCCTTGCATCATCCGAAAAAGGAAAACACAAGACAAAGAAAGGAAAAAGCGATGCACAATATAGAGAAGAATGAAGGTACAAATAGAGGAATGTCACAAAGAGAGAGAACATCAAATAGAACGTCATGGGGGATCACATTACACACATGCAATCACACAAAATAAAATGCAAAAGGAAGTAACCCAAAAGACTAGTAAGAAAAATGTGAGTCAACCCATGAGCAAGTCATCCGCTTCCCAATCATGTTTGTGTATGTTGAGGGTGGACAACTGACCAAAGGGACAAGGGAAAGTGTCAAACTAGGAGAAGTAATAGGTTTGACACTCTTTATAGGAGATTTTTCATTTAAACTCATAGAAGAGGAAAACAATGTGTTCAATTCATTATACACCTCTTCATCGATTTTAGCTATCTCAATGTCATCATCCAGATTAACCACAACAAGAGGTCGACTGATAATATCTGTTGAAGAATTCAACTCTTGATGTGATTGTTGTATTGGGTCAATTTGTGTCAATTGGGGAGGGGCATCATCATGCATTTCTTTAGTCAAGTTCGTATTTTGATTTTCTTTGTTTAATTCTTCATTTAACTTGTGAGAAAAGGAACGATGTCTATTCCTACACTCTCTACCACCTCTATTTCTTTTGGTTTTATTTTCAAGTTGCGTTTGTGTAGGAGCAGGTTGATCAACCATATGTTTCTTTTCTTCCCTGAGGGGAGGAATGAAAGGAACCATAATAGGTTGTTCATCCACTTTCTCTTTGGCCTTGTAAACTTGTTTTATTCTAGGAGGTGTGATAGGGTTGTTTTCATTGTCTATTGGTCATTTGGAGGATGTGGGTGAAGTATCTATTTTTGGTTGGTCTTGGTTCTTTGGTTCTTGTTTAGGTTAAAGCATGGTTTCGTCTAGGATGGGAAGTTTGAAGGTGGATGAGGACATGTTTCAAAGGGATAATTATGTTATCTTCTTTGCCTTGAAATTTTGATAAGACAAGAAAAATAAGTCTTCTCTTGGCTTTATAGGTTCCATGGGCTTGGGCCAAAAGGCATCTAGGGAAAATTTTCCTCTAGAGCACAAAGGGTTAAAGATGCTATGGTGAACAATGAATATTTCATTGTCAAAGAGAAAATTTAGGCATTTATGCACAACCGAAGGGACAAATTTCATGGAGCGAAGCCATGGGTGGACTCGCTTCACATGAAATCGGTTTGATTGCGAGATGTTGGAAAATGTGACATCTAATGTTTTTGGTCCTATTTTCAATGGTAGGGTGATTGATCCTATCGTAGGGCACATGAAACCATTGTGTGTCTTGATCCATACTTTTGATCTATCATATTCGTCTTGATAGAGTTCATGCAATAGTAGAAATTCCTCAGTGATCACATTCTCTCCACAGGCATGATCTATTAGTATCCCATTAGTAGGCTTGTCATAGATACGACCGGTTGTGTAGAGAGGACCATCAGGTAAATGTTTAAGTATATCTTTAAAGGAGAAAGCAATATCAAAAGGACTCTTAGGTCATCCCTTACGAGGGATGACATCTATCACCCCTATCATTTCATCCATATGATTGATATTGATAGAATTATTTAGAACAAAAGCATTGTTTTCAACATTCATCACATCATTCTTGGTAGTTTTGTTGGCTTTGACAAATGAAACATTATGTTTGGGTATTGGATTGGTAAAAATTTGCAAGTTTTGGTTCAGAGGGGCAACAAACTTATTGCCTTGATTGCTAACACCTCTAATGGATAGATGGCCAGAATCAATGAGGTCTTGCACAAGATGTTTAAGACGCTTGCAATGTTCTGTGTCATGTTTATCTTGTCGATGATAGTGTCAATAAGCATTTGATTTAAAGATCGGGGGTAAAGGCTTGTTAGGGTCGAGTGGTTTGATGGGTGGAAAGGTAATCATTTGTTGTTCTAGAAGTTGGGACATTGTGTTATGAAGGGTATCAGGTATGGGAGTAAATTGTCTTTTGGGATCTCCATAACTAAAGGGTATCGAGGATTTGAAAACAACTACTTGGTTGTTGACATTTTGAGTTGGTTGTTGAGGTGTGTTGAATTGAAGGAACCCTTTTTTTTTTCTAAAAGGTTGGGAATTGTTTTGATTTACGGGTTCAGATCTTTCAATTCAGCTAAAGGTGGACTTTCTATCTCGACTACTAACCGAATTTTGATAATCACGAAGGACAGTGCATAGGTGCATGAAGGATGGGAATTTCATCATGGTCAACTTGTCTTGAATCTTAGTTTGCAAGTTTTCTATAAACATCTTTTGAAGGTGTGGGTCGGGGACCTTGACATCAATTTGGGAATAGAGCAATTGATAGCATGAGATAAAATAAGTTATATTCTTTTCATCCTCTTTTTGCTTGCATCTCATCAAATCGGCCAAGGTCATCTTAGGAGTCATGTGCACTTGGAAATTGTTTACAAATGCCTCAACAAGTTCATTAAATGAACAAACTGAGTTGTTCGATAAAAAAGAGAACCATTTCAAGGCGGTGTCTTTCAAGGACCTAGGAAAAAGTTTTTCCAATAGTTTATCATCAAGGATAAAGTCACTACATAAGGCAGTGTAGGAATTGACATGGTTAGAAGGATCCCCCTTCCCTCCATATTTCTCAAATCTAGGAACCTCTACACCTTGTGGCATCGGTGTTTGTAATATCTCCAAGGACAATGGGCTACTTTTGAAATAATATGTGGGTGGGCCATTTTGATTTTGGTTGATGGTGGAAATTTGCTTTTGAAGGGATGAAACAATTTGGAAAATTTGTGTTATGAGAGGGTCATTGTTTGCGTTATGAGATGGAAGTGAAAGTGGTGATGGAGTGTATGTGGTCGTAGGACAAGTGAATGGAATGCTTGTAGGTGGTAAGGTAGAAGATATAACTTGTGATGCCACATAGGAACTAGGGATGCTAGCAGGAATACCCAGGGAAGGAATCACATTACTAACTTGCTGCATTGTTTTTGTGACTTGAGGAGTGTTATAGTTAGAGATCAAGGCTATTGTTGTGGGAGGAGGAATTTGAGTTCCTCCTTGGCCTGTAACATTGCTTGTGGGAAAAGGACTAGTGGTTGAGGGAAGGTGCTTTCCAAATATTTGAACTACATTTTTCATGAGGTCAAGGCCATCGTCCCTTTCAAGCATGCAGTGAATGTTTTCTATTGTAGGAATTGAAATAGTTGAAATGTTTTCAAGGCTTATGTCATGTTGTAAGTTTGCTAGGTCCTCATGAATGTGCATTATGTTTTCTTGTGGGATGTTATCATTCCTTGTTTCAACTTGCATGCAATCTGAAGGCAAAGAGTTACTAAGGGTGTTATCCATGCCTAGTGTACTAGTGTCAATACTAGGAGTGGAAGCTCTAGATAACCCAAGATCCACAACGATTATGCTATTGTGGGAAGACATGAGTCTCAAAATTCTTCTCACTAATGTATTAGCAATAAGACACCAAACACTTATGCAAAGGATACTAAATGCAAGGTGAATGCAAATGCAATTTAAACTAAAAAGAATGCAATGCTTATAACTAAAATTCTGGAAACTAAAACTGAAATGCAAAAACAACAAACAGAAACCTAGAAACTAAATTGTAAATTCTAGAAAATGCAGTGAAAAATATGCAATGGAATTTATTCGCCCAAGGTGACAAATGAGTCCATGTACTTATTTTTTGAAATTTTTCAAAAATTTTGAATTGGATTTTATGATTTTTATGTTTTTTGATGCAAATATGAGATGCAAATGCAAAATTTTACTGATTTTCAATTAAATTAAATGCAATAATGCAAGCTAAATGAGCTTTTCACTAATGGAAGATTTGAAACCCTAGAATGCAAATTAACAAATGCAAAATGCAATGCAATGTTAAATCTAGGATGTGTGTGGTTCACCAAAATGAAAAGAAGAAAATAGTGTGGTGGCAAGGGGTTCTCTCTTTCACTTCTATGGTTTTGGACCTAAAAGGAGAGAGACAACAATTTTCAACCTTTCACTCAAGAACAAACCCTTGAGATTTCAATGCAAAGGAGATTGAAATATGGCAAAGGGAAGGTTCTAGGGATTGGATGAGATGAAATGAGGGGTTCACCACCAAGTGTAAACTTGGAAAAGACAATCAATTAGAAATCACAATGTGATATGCAAATAAATTCTAAATGGCTTAAAAGGATAAAAAAATTGTACTGAAAATCTATGAAACATAAAGTGTGCACCTGGGAGACTAAAGAAGGTAGAATGGACGTCTGGATCACTAAAAAAATTGTTGTTGAAGCTGACTAGGACTTATACTCCAGGTTGGGTAAATTAGTTCATTTTTTGGAAAAATGAGCAAGTTTCAGCCAAAAGGGAATCCAAATGTGCAAAAATCTTGTTTAGGCCTATACAATGGGACTCATTCGCCAATAGTGGTGAATCAATCCACTTCTTCTTTTTTGGAAATTCTGAAGTGGATTATGTGCCTCTCATTCTTCTCTATTCTTCTTGATTGGTTTCTAGATCTGAAATTGCAAAATACCACTTGTAGGTCTTTTCCAAGCTTCTCCACGGTTTGATGATAACTTTGACAACTTTTCTCCACTTTTGCTTCTTGGTAAATTTGCAACCTAGCCCTACAAATCACACACAAGAAGAGGGAAAAATGTTGTGGGGTTAGAGAATAGGGGTTGCCTTGCTCAAACTGCTTGTTGGTAATTAAACCTTGAAATAGAATGAAATATGTAAGTGATGGCTCCAATGGATGTAGACTTGGAATCTAGCTTGATGTTGATAGATCTTGAATTAAAAACTTGCTTGAAACACAAACCTTACATCACAATTGTTAGCTCTAAAACAACATGGTGCAAGCAATCTTTGACATGATGAATGACACTTGAAGAATGCTCTTGAAAGATTGATAATCTACCCTTGAAATTCCTTGAATGCTCTTGTGAATGCTTAATGATCTCTTGAGAACTCTTGAGTGCTAGGTGACTTAATTGCTCGATTGCTTAGGATGAAAATGAGTGAAAGAACCTTGTATTTATACTTAATTATGAAAGAATTCTCAAAAATACAACACTACAAGCCGACATTAGATCTAGGAGAATTAAATCCCACTAGAAATTTGATTTAAATTTGAATTTTGGTCACATGAGACTCATTCGCCCAAGGTGGCAAATGAGTCCCATCACACATAATGTATGGGACCAAAGAACAAAAGTGTTTATAAATGTGTGAAACCTGCATTGGGGCCAAAAAGACCTAGGCGAGACTCATTCGCCCAAGGTGGTGAATGAGTCCCAGACAGTAAATTTGGGCCACACAAGCGAGGAACACCTGAATTATGATTGGTTACTAATTGGTGTCAAGATTATCCTCAAAAAGATGCATTAAATGAGGCTTTTGGATGCAAAATGGGGCCAATTTTTAGAGCCCCTTAGTTTACTTTCTATTACTAACAGTTACTTGGTTGCATTTGGACATTATGATACTTTGTTTGGTGTTGGAATCATAGTTATGATGATACTTTACCACTGATGTTTATGCTTATGCCATGTTGAGTAGATCAATTTATTTGAGTGTGTGGATTATTCTTGCTATGAGCAACATGTGATTATTTGATGTATGTTTTTATCATGTTGTTGGCACCTGATTATTGTGTGTTGATGTATTTTGGTGAAGGGGAATAGTGTTGCATCACTCACTTGTGAGTGCCCTGTGATGTTGTGACTTTCCTTTCACGGTGTGCCTGACTGTTTGATTATGTACATACTCGACTGTGTGGTTTGTTGTAGGTTGCAGGTACCAGGCATCGAATCCACTTGAATTTCTAGGTTTGAGCATGCCTTAGACCTAATGGAAATCGTTGATGGAGATAGCATTTGGTCCCTGTTTATCCATCATCCTTGACAAGGATGAGTATCCATTTGTAATACCCTATCAGTGTGGTCAGTTCATGTTGGTTTGTAAGTATTATTGTTGTACTACCTTCCATTTCACTGTAAGGTCAGGTACTACTTGGTATTTTGTTCATTTGATTAATTATTACATTAAAATAAAGATTATTGAAGTTTAAAAAGGCATTTTTCATAATCAAATAGATGCTTTTATATGACTGTGGTTTCGATAAAATAAAATATTATTAATGCCTGTATTAAATTTAAATAAATTAAGATTATGTTATAATTAAGAAATATAAAAATAAATATATTAATTAATGAGAGGTACAAATAGAATTGAAAGGGTAAGTTAAAATTAATAAATTAAATATTTAAAGTTGAGTAATGAAGTGTAAAATAAATAAAGATATGTTTGTAAATAAATATATTTTAAATAGTGGCAGTTAATAATGGATGGAAAATTAAACTAAATAATTAAATAAAAGTAAATGCTTGCAGTAATGGACATGGTGGGGGAGTAAATAAATTGGTGAATTTGCTAAAAGAAAGGGGGCTTTTGGTTATTTAAAAAACAAAAACTAATCTGGTTGCGTCCCATGAATGTTTTCTTGATTCTTGGAAACTCTAATTCTGGTTTTTTAGGGGTTTTGGAATTGGTGGTTACAGTGTTGGTTGAGATTCTAGAAGTGTGTTAAAGTTGCAAGCTGGGAATGGTGAGCTTTGCAACAAAACTTTCCTCTGGCAAGCAGGAGAAAATAGGTTCCACTATTTTTCCCAATTTTAATTTTGTTAAGGTAAAAGAGTATTGATGGTTAAGCTGTTTGAAGCAAATACTTCTTTTTTTACTTAAAGTCTAAATCTGATTAATTAGGAATTGCACCTTTTGAAGGTTTTGTCAGAGTCTTTTTTCTGAATGTTGCTTGAGCTTACTCTACAACCATTGCATTTCTTGAGTTAGAGCCTGTCATTTCTTGTGCTAGAATATTCCTTGAGCTTATCTGTGTATTTTTCACTATTTTCCTTTTGGGTATTTGTTGATAGTCTAAAATCCAACACTCTACCCCAACTGTTGTCTTCTTTTGTTCTTCTGCAATCTCTTAATTTTGCTTGTATTGTCTAGGTGCATTACCACTATGATTTTGAGACAGATTGTTCTCTATTGGTTGTGTATTAGTCTGGCACCAATTTGGGAAGTTGTTTTAGCTACACACGAGGAATGACTCATCCATTTGATATTGATTATTGACTAAGCAATTTGTGGTTTCTTTTTTTTTTAAATGTATTCAATGTAGTTGTGTTGACCTAGTCACTCCTTACAACAATTTATTTTTGCTTTTCATTTTGTGTAGTGGGAAGTGTGAAAAAGACCAGTAGTCGAGCCTTTGAAGGCAAGGAAAGTTGAAACCTTATAGAGAAAAGACTTGCCCTTAATTATTCTATCTTCACATAACCAGTAGTCGAGCTTTTTGCAAGAAACAAAGATAAGGGTGATTCTTGAATTAGAATGTTTCCATCGACATCAATGGATTTTTTTTCTTTTTATAGTTCACTATACCTCTACATTTTCTCATGAAATTAATTATGGTAAATGAAATCAATTTATTCCCATATAAACACCATTTGAGGATCTTTGTATGGTTATCAATGGAGATGAGATAGGCTTCATTTCCTTATTTCTCCCTCGTAAAAGTTGTTTCTGACATTTCTTACCATCATCAACTATGCAGAATGTTTTTGCCTCTATTAGCGTCAATAATCCAGAGTCATAACACATAAATTTCATGCTTATCCACATCTAGGATATTGACTGCATTCTTCAAGTTCTGTGTATTTTGATGCATTCCTTCGTCATATGTTTGTAAACTATGGTTAGATCTGAGGTCTAATAGTAATCCATTGGTTCAATCTGCATGCATTGTATCTTATTATGTTAGTTGTATAGGTTTACTGATGATTAGTTTCAACATTGCATTCTTATCGCATGTGATGCATGGTTAGTAATTCAATTTACTTAAATTAGCATCGATATGTAATATGTGGAATATGCGTTGTGTTTAATATCTAAAATAATTTGACATCTAATGGCTTCATATATCTTTATATATACATATGTACAAATATATATATATATATATATATATATATACATATATATATGTATGTATGTATGTATGTATGTATATATAGGTATATATATAGGTATATATGTATTACATGATAAGTGTAGTCTGGTTTGAGAACTTTATGATAGTTAAATGTATGGAAATTAAATAAGAAAATTTGGTAATATAATTGGATAAATGAGGGGTTGCATTAAATAAGTGAACAAGACTACTTTTGTAGCTTTATATTGAATGTTGAGTTCTTTAACAAATATGAATTAGTTGAATAGTAAATTATCTTGTAATGGGATATAGAATACAATAATTGTCGTGGAAATAATGTCTCTCTAAAAATAATGTTGTTTGCTTATTAGTTTGGAACATTGTGATTGATTTTCAGATTGGAATGTTTTGGGGTATTATTGTTACTGTTCCAAGTTGAGTCTTTTGGTGTTTATGGAATTGGAAGACTTCCAGAGGCTAGGAGGGATTTCCTACTTGATGGATTATATGATTATTCATTTTGAGATGGTTGTTCATGTATTAAATGAGTACACGAGGGTCGTTAGCCTTGCAAAGTATATTCACCACTTTTATTGGGATTTGTGTATGGGATGGTTTATGCCTCGCCTCGTTGTATATGTTCATGAGGTGTTGTGATTTGTGCAAGTTGGTTTTGCCATGTTGATTTTATTGGATCTCCTAGCTACTAGTAGGGGGAGTGGCTCTCAGTGGGGGCCGACAAACAAAGTGGCGCTAGGGTAACTCATGTGGGTGTTTCTTAATTCAATGATAACTTAAAATGAATTAGGGGGTTGGGTAGTATTCACACTAAACAAGATAAGTGAATGCCTCACTCATGGCTCAAGTGCTCATTTAGGCTTGAGATGAGATGAGAAGGCTTGGAATGGTAAGATCAACTGCCTTGTCCTCATGAGAGGTATTTTGATTCCGCATAAGTTTGTATGTGGGCCAAAGATTGGTAGAGGCTTCTAGGGTAACCTAGGATGGGGGTCGGGGCTTGGGAAGATCTGCCAGGGTAACCCATAGTAATCTATGCGATGACACTCCACCCTACTACAACCTAGCATTCCCTTGGCTTGTGTTTTCCCTTGTTGCTTGTGTGCCTCTAGAAGCAGTGTCATTGTTGTGTAATGTTATGTTGTTTTTTGTATGTCAAAGTCCTATTTAGCTTTGTTATGTCAGTTGATTGTCACTTTATTGTTTATTGTTGTTGTGGGGCCTTATTGTTATCTCCTAGCATGGGGGGTGGACCTTTGGGTTCCACATGGTCGGGTGGATTGTCCCTTGTACTCCGTTGGGTTTTCCCCACTTCTGATTGTTCATGTGGCAACTATTCTTGGTGATGTGGACTCCTGCACTTGTTCCAGTTTGAGTGAACTATCTTTCATGTACGTGTATTGTACTATAAATTAGTTATATCATGTATTGCAACTATGATGAATAATCTCCCCCAATTGATCTCAGGGAAGCATTGATGCAATGATGTAATGTTGTAATTCATTGTTGAACTTTCTCTTGTAATGGGTAATGTTAATGATGTACCTTGTTTATGTTAGTTAATGAAATTAATTTTGAATGGTATCGATTGATTACATATTATGGTTAATTCATATTGGTTTATCATTTAAATGTGATGGATTAAATGAAATTCATATTGTTATATGAATCTTGTTTAATGGGATGATAGCGATAATTTATTATTCTTGTCAGTTTGGTTAATGGGATTCTTGTAGCGTAGTCATGGAACCTTAGAGGACTTAGGTTTAGAATGCAAGTATTGTAAAATTTGCAATCCTTAATATGTTGCACTCTAAAAAAAATCATTTTTTTTTAAGTGTTGTAGCGTGTTGTCCTCTAGGGTTTTGTGGCAGGGCGTTACACATGGTATCAAAGCTCAAGTTCTAACACTAACTACTCTGGGTATATACAAGAGCCCATTTTGTTGTCTTAGGTACATAGATTCTAAAGTTTTTGTTTCCCATTTTTATCCTCGCCTAACACCTTGAAACTTGTCCTTGGTAGGAAATTTTCAAGAGGTCAAGGTCGAGGTCGAGGACGTGGTAGAGGTCGTGGTGGTGTCCATGGGGCTAATAGCTAGAACACCCCTCCTTAGAGTTCCCATGAGTCTGAATGAGAGGAACAATAGGGTTCCCAAAATAATTAGGGAGGTAGAGGACAAAATCCAGATTAGTCAGGATTAGAGGGCGCATAGTTGCATCATTTGCTTGAGGAGGTTCTTGCCCACCTAGGTCCTAGATAGGAGGGTGATCAGTTGGTGGTTAGGCAGAGAGAGATGTCTCCCAGGAGGAGAGAGGTTATAGTGGAGCAGGAGGTTGTCTTAGCCAGTCATATGAGGGATCTTTTGAGAGCAATGGTTTGGAGGTAGAAACATGGTTAATTGATTTGAACAAGTGTTTCGCCATACATTCGTATGGTAGCAACAACAATGCTAGGTGTGTTATCATACACCTTAGATGCTTTGCTTCCACATTGTGGTATTTGGAGGAGCAAAAGCTACATTTGGATATAGGATCAGTCTCATGGGAGATGTTTTTAGAGAGATTCAGAGCTCGTTTCTTGTCTGATCATTGGAGGCAGCATTGTGCGAATGGGTTCCATGAGCTGAGGTAGATGGCAATGTTAATAGAGCAGTATGAGCAGAGATTTTATGAGCTTAAGCAATATACTGGCATAGGTGATGATGAGGGTATGTTGGTGCAACATTTTATCAAGGGATTGAATGCCTGTATCAGTAGGGGAGTTCGTGTGTTTGAGCAGAAAACCATGGAGGTGGCTATAGAGAAGGCTTAGATAGTAGAGGAGAATTTGGCCATGGCACTAGGTGGTCATACAGGTGTACAAATTGGTAGTGCACCCCGAGCATGTTTTAGTTCTCGAGGTGGCCAAACTTAGGTAGCAGGCCCCTCTAGGAGCCACCATGTACTTGTTAAGAGTGGATAGTAGCAACAACAACAACACTCATAGTCAAAACCTAAAAATTCTCAGTCTCAACATGGTAGCAGGTTTCAGTCCGAGAAAGACTAGAATTGGAGTCAAAACAAGCATTATCGCTCTAATTAGCTAACCTAGAGTTCGTAGTCTACAGTTAGTAGGGGCAGTTTCCAGTAGTCTAGTACACCTCCAGGTGGTAGAGGTTACAGTAGAGGTACAAGGTGTTTCTCTTGTAGGCAACAAGGTCACATTGCTAGACAATGTCCTTAGAAGGGCACATCTAGATTTAGTTAGAGGCCAGAAACTTAAGAGCTGACAGTAGGAGATGTAGGAAGGTCACACAGATTTTTTGTAGCGGTTGATAACTGGCAAGCCAAGCATCAGGGTATAGTGGTGGAGACTACATGCATGCTACAAGGTAGTAGAGTCTCTATTCTCTTTGACTCGGGTGCTTTGGATTCTTTTATTTCTCCTTCTATAGTGGTGTGTTGTGGACTGGTGGTAGTGAAGCAGGATGATAGGTGGCAGGTCAAATTGGCCTTCGGTGCTAAAGTAGCAATTGAGTCTCTTATTCTTGGTTGTGGTTTGAGGATTAGTTCTCTCTATACCACAGTAGACCTTCATATTATACCACTTGGGTCTTATGATATTATGTTGGGTATGGATTGGTTGGATGCTCACCAAGCAGTGATAGATTGTCGGTGTAAGTTAGTGTAGTGTGTAGATGATTCAGGCAGTGAGGTAGAGGTAGTTGGTGTTCAAAGGCCTATTTCCTTGCACATGATCTCTGCTATGCAGTTGAAGAGGTGTATGCAGTAGGGTTTCCAGTTGTTTGTAGTGACATTTAATGATCTAGAGTTAGGGGAGAACTGAGAGGTATCTCTTGATAGTCATCCCATACTTAAACAGTATGTAGATGTCTTTCCTAGTGAGATTTCAGGGATGCCACCTAAGTGTGACATCGATTTTAGGATAGACTTTGTTCTCGGAGCAGAGCCTATTTCCCAAGATCCATATCAAATGACCACTCAAGAGCTTAAGGAGCTTCGATTGTAGCTTGAAGATTTGTTGGTGAAAGGGTTTATTCGTCCTAGTGTCTCTCCTTGGGGAGCACCAGTTATTTTTGTGAAAAAGAAGGATGGATCCCTTCAATTGTGCATTGATTATCGACAGTTGAATAAGGTGACGGTGAGGAACATATATCCCTTGCTGAGGATTGATGATCTTTTTTATCAGATCAAGGGAGCTAAGGTGTTTTTGAAGATTGATCTTAAGTTAGGTTATCATCAGTTGCGCATCTTTGAGGCTAACATTCATAAGACTGCATTTTGCACTCATTACGTGCATTATGAGTTCACTGTTGTGTCATTTGGGTTGACGAATGTGTCATCTATATTCATGAGTTTGATGAATGGTTTGTTTCACACTTACCTTGATAGGTTTGTCCTTTTGTTCCTAGATGACATTTTGATCTATTTGAGGACCATGGAGGAGCATGAGGAGCATTTGCGTCAAATGCTACAATGTCTAAGGGAAAACCAGTTGTATGCAAATTTGGAAAAATGTGAGTTCCTCTAGACAGATGTGAAATATTTGGGTCACGCTATCTCTAGTGAGGGCATTGTTGTGGATCCTTCAAAGATCCAAGCCATCATTGATTGTCCTGCACCCACTAATGTTACAGAGGTTCACAATTTTATGGGTTTGGCAGGTTACTACCGATGGTTTGTATAGGGTTTTTTGAGGATATCCCATCCCATCCCTTCTCTTCAGAGGAAAGGGAAGAAGTTTCTTTGATCAAAGCAGTGTCAGGTAGCTTTTCAGACTCTTAAGCAAAGTTTGACCAATGCACCTATCTTGGCAGTTCCTAATCCTACTCGGGATTTTGTGGTGTGTACAGATGCATCCTTGGAGGGTTTAGGAGCAGTGTTGATGTAGGATGGTTGCATGATTGCTATGAGTCTCGCAAACTCAAGGAGGAGTTGAAATATCCTACACATGATCTGGAGTTGGCCACTGTGGTTCATGCTTTGATGAGATGGAGGAATTTCCTATTAGGACATCGGTTTGAGCTACACAGTGATCACCATAGTTTGCAGTATATTTTCACGCAACCTAATCTAAATGCAAGGTAGAGACGATGGATGGAGTTCCTATGTGAGTATGATTTTGAGGTGAAATTCATCCAAGGAAAGGAGAATGTGGTGGCAGATGCTCTTAGTCAGCAGAGACATGAGCTTTCAGCAGTGACTCTTGGAGTAGACTTGAGGAGTCAAATCCTTACAGCGCTTCCTTCAGATAGTTGGTATCAGGAGGTGAGGTATGATATTGAGTCAGGCAAAGCTTTAGAGGGTAGATTTGTAGGTTATTCCCTTGAGTCAGATGGTCTTTTGCGGAACTTGGGTCACATTTATGTTCCTTCCTCAGGAGATCTTCGTACTTTGATCATGTTAGAGGCACATTGGGCACCCTATTCAGCTCATCTAGGTGTCAAAAAGATGCACGTAGACCTTCGTCAACTGTACTTTTGGGCTGGAATGAAGAGAGATATTGCTGATTTTGTGTCGAGATGTTTGGAGTGCTAGAGAGTGAAGGTAGAACATCAACATCTTGCAGGTCTATTGCAATCCCATCTGGTTGCAGAGTGGAAATGGGACATCATTTCATTGGATTTTATTATTGGTTTTCCAGTGTCTTCCCATCAGCATGACGCCATCATGGTCACCATGGACAAGTTGACTAAGGTAGCACACTTTTCTCCTATTCAATCCTCATACAATACTTCATCAGTGGCTAGAATCTTCATGGAGGATATTGTTAGGTTGTACAGGATTCCTCATAGGATTATCTCAGACAAAAATCCTATTTTCACTTTAGCTCTTTGGATGTCCTTACAACATGCGTTGGGGACTTAGTTGAACTTTAGTTCAACTTAAAGTTCAACTTATCATCCAAAGACTGATGGGCATACCAAGAGGGTTAATCAAATTCTTGAGGATATGCTTCAGATGTACGTTATGGATCATTAGTCTTGTTGAGAGGATTACCTGTATTTGGTGGAGTTTGCATACAATAATGGATATCACAGTTCTATTGGCATGCCTCCTTTCCAAGCGTTGTATGGTCATCCTTGTCGAACCCTATTGAGTTGGGATCGTCTTGAGGACAAAGTACTTATTGGTCCGAAGATGCTTCAGGAGATGGAGCAACAGGTGATTCACATTAGGGAGCATTTGGTGGCAGCCCAGAACAGGTAGAAGAAGTATGCAGATGCTCATAGGGTGGATCGTCAGTTCTCAGTTGGAGACCGGGTATTCTTACTGGTGCATCTGCGAAAGAGTCTGATCTATTATGGAAAAGGCTCTAAGCTCACACCATTCTTTGTTGGGCCTTTTGAGGTGTTGGAGAGGATTGTTCCTGTTGCATACTGTCTTACTTTGTTGCCCAGTCTATTGTGCATTCATGATGTGTTTCATGTTTTTGTTCTCAGGACCTATTATCCAGACATATCTCATGTTCTTGATTGGAATGCCTTACAAGTAGAGGACGAGTAGATGGATTTAGAGCCCGTGGGCATCATACAAAACAAGAGACTCACCCTCAGGGGTCGAGACATTGAGCAGGTGAGGGTCTAGTGGGATCCTAATGATGATTCTTTTGCTACTTGGGAGGATGCATCCAGGATGCGAGAGTTGTACACATATATGTTTGCAGGCTTCTAGGAGTAAGCCTGATTCTAGGGGGAGTATGTAGTGCCCCTAAGTTTTCTTTCTGTTATTGATAGTTACTTGGTTGTCTTTGGACATTATGATACTTTTTTTGGTGTTGGATTCACAATTATGATGATACTTTACCACTGATATTTATGATTATGCCATATTGAGTAGATCGATTTATTTGAGTGTGTCAATTATTCTTGCTATGAGCACCATGTGATTATCTGATGTATGTTCTTATCATGTTGTTGGCATCTGATTATTGTGTGTTGATGTATTTTGGTGAAGGGGAACAATGTCACATCACTCACTTGTGAGTGCCCTGTGATGCTGCAACTTTTCTTTCACGGTGTGCCTGACTATTTAATTATGTGCATGCTTGACTATGTGGTTTTCTGTAGGTTGTAGGTACCAGGCATCAACTCTGCCTAAATTCCAAGTTTGAGTGTGCCTTAGACCCAATGGAAATCTTTGACGGAGATAGCATTTGGTCCCAATTTAGCCATCATCCTTGATGAGGATGAGTACCCATTTGCAATACCCTGTTAGTGTGGTCAGTTTGTGTTGGTTTGTAAGTATTGTTGTTGTATTGCCTTCCATTTCGCTATGAGGTTAGGTACTGCTTGGTATTCTGTTCATTTGATTAATTATTACATTAAAATAAAGATTATTGAAGTTTAAAAGGGCATTTTTGATAATCAAATAGATGCTTTTATATGACTGTGGTTTCGATAAAATAAAATATTATTAATGCCTATATTAAATTCAAATAAATTAAGATTAGGTTTTAATTAAGAAATATAAAAATAAATATATTAATTAATGAGAGGTACAAATAGAATTGAAAGGGTAAGTTAAAATTAATAAATTAAATATTTAAAGTTGAGTAATGAAGTGTAAAATAAATAAAGATATGTTTGTAAATAAATATATTTTAAATAGTGGCAGTTAATAATGGATGGAAAATTAAATAAAAGTAAATGCTTGTGGTAACAAACATGGTGGGGGAGTAAATAAATTGGTGAATTTGCTAAAAGAAAGGGGGATTTTGGTTATTTAAAAAAAAAAAACTAATTTGGTTGATTCTTGTGAATGTTTTCTTGATTCTTGGAAGCTCTACTTCTAGTTTTTTGGGAGTTTTGGAATTGGTGGTTGCAGTGTTGGTTGAGATTTTGGAAGTGTGTTGAAGCTGCGAGTTGGGTATGGTGAGCTCTACAGCAAAACTTTCCTTTGGCAAGCGGGAGAAAACAGGTTCCACTATTTTTCCCAATTTTAATTCTATTAAGGGAAAAGAGTATTGATGGTTGAGTTGTTTGAAGCAAATACTTCTTTGTTTACTTAAAAGTTTGAATTTGATTAATTAGGAATTGCACCTTCTAAAGGTTTTATCAAAGTCCTTTTTCTAAATGTTGCTTGAGCTTACTCTATAACCATTGTGTTTCTTGAGTTAGAGCCTGCCATTTCCCATGCTAGAATATTTGGTGAGCTTATTTGTGTATTCTTCACTATTTGCCTTTTGGGTATTTGTTGATAGTTTGAAACCCAACACTCTACCCCGACTATTGTCTTCTTTTGTTCTTCCACAATCTCTTAATTTTGCTTGTATTGTCTAAGCACATTACCACTCTATGATTTTGAGACAAACTATTCTCTATTGGTTGCGTATTATTCTGGCATCGATTTGGGAAGCTATTTTGGTTGCGCATGAGGATTGACTCATCCATTTGATATTGATTATTGATTAAGCAATTTGTGGTTTCTTTTTTTTTTTAATTTATTCAATGTAGTTGTCTTGACTTGGTCGCTCCTTACAACAATTTCTTTTTCCTTTTCATTTTGTGTACTAGGAAGTACAAAAAGGACCAATAGTCGAGCCTTTGAAGGGAAATAAAGTCGGAACCTTCTAGAGAAAAAGTCTTTCCCTTAATTATTTTATCTTCACATAACCAGTAATCAAGCTTTTTGCAAGAAAAAGAGATAAGGGTGATTCTTGAATTAGAACATTTCCATTGACATCGATGGGTTTTTTTTTCTA
The DNA here is from genome assembly GCA_007258455.2 of Sequoia sempervirens. Classification (NCBI taxonomy): domain Eukaryota; kingdom Viridiplantae; phylum Streptophyta; class Pinopsida; order Cupressales; family Cupressaceae; genus Sequoia; species Sequoia sempervirens. The sequence goes on along the minus strand of VDFB02056241.1, from coordinate 118,416 downwards.
TTTATAGTTCACCGTACCTCTACTTTTTATCATGAAATTCATTATGGTAAACAAAATCAATTTATTCCCATATAAACGCCATTTGAGGATCTTTATATGGTTATCGATGGAGACAAGATAGGCTTCATTTCCTTATTTTTCCCTCATAAAATTTGTTTCTAACATTTTTTTACCATCGTCAACCTTGCAGAATGTGTTTGCCTCTATTAGCGTTAATAATCTAGAGTCATAACACATAAATTTCATGCTTAGCCACATCTAGGATATCAACTACATTCTTCAATCTCTATGTATTTCAATGCATTCCTTTGCCATAAGTTTGTAAACTATGTTTAGATCTGAGCTCTAACAGTAAGCCATTGGTTCAATCTGCATGCATTGTATCCTAGTTTGTCAGCTATATAGGTTTACTAATGATGAGTTTTAACATTGCATTCTAATCGTGTGTGATGCATGGTTAGTAATTCAATTTACTTAAATTGGCATCGATATGTAATGTGTGGTTAGTATTTCAATTTACTTTATTTGGCATCAATATGTAATATGTGGAATATGCATTGTGTTTAATAACTAAAATGCTTTACATCCAATGTCTTCATATATCTTTATATATACATATGTACAAATATATATATATATATATATATATATATATGTGTGTATGTATGTATGTATGTATGTATGTATGTACAAGTGTGTATGTGTACTACATGATAAGTGCATTTTGGTTTGAGAACTTTATGATAGTTAAATGTATGGAAATTAAATAAGAAAATTGGGTAATATAATTGGATAAATGAGGGGTTGGATTAAACAAGTGAACAAGACTACTCTTATACCTTTATATTGAATGTTTTTGATATGGTAAGAAGCATTTACATGGTGTTGTACACTTTACACTAAGAGCCACTAGGGCCAAAAAAGATCAAGTCCAAAAAACATTAAAGACCAAGCCAAAAAACATACACACCGGACCAATAGTAGACAGACATACAACGCAACAACAACAGACTAACTGGCATTTTCCCAGTTCTTAGAAAGGAGATTAACAACATCATCCCCAACCCATTCATGTTCTTCTTCAACATCCTTCTTGTCCATTTCATCCTTCATCATAGCAGAAAGGGTGTTGGTAACACAGTGGACCAGCTTGATAGTGAAATGGATCAAGCCACTAAATTACTTGTCCATCTTTTCTATTCTTTCCTACAACACACGAAGCTCCTCCCCATAATCCATAGCCTTCATAGTATCAACATGCTCCATGTCTAGAGGGTTTGAGGACTGGGAAGTTGAGTTCTCCTTATGCACTTTGCTAATATCAGGAATGGTGTGGGATCCTCCAACATACTCCTCCTCGTCCCTGCAATCTTTGTTGTCAGGCTGCTCCTCTTTTGTATCCATGTTATTAACCTGCACTTTCTTGTTATTCTTAGCCAGCCTACCAGACCTCCTGATGATGGTATCATCACCAGTCTCCACTGTAGTAGTGACTACCATGTCTCCCTTAGATTCCCTACCCACAACATTTTTACCTCTGTTGTCCTTGGTCGGAGGCTCCATCAAACCCTTTGCATCATCCTTAACTTTCTTCTTTGGGGTAGGTTTGCTAATAGTCTTAGTAGGGGTCAACTTGAGCTCACATAGACTAGCCACAACAATAGTCTAGGCAATTCCCGCATTCCCCTTAAGCTTCTTAGCAGCAGGTTTAGGCTTATGAGTTTTAGCAAAAACCAAATGGGTTTTCTTGATGGGACCTTTGGACTCGGCCATGGATATATTGGCCACAACATGAGGTTCAATTTTCTCAACACGAACAAAAATGGGTTTGGGCAGGCATAACACAAGATGGAAGTGGTAGAGCCTCATAATGAGGCCTTGGTGGAGCGACAGGGGAGGATTATCCTCAAGGTTTAGGCCAGCATCCTCAATACATTTTTCAACAGAGCTCTCTAAATCCTTAAGAAGGAAAAAAGGAAAGCCTAACAGAACTTTGTGTCGAAGGTGATTTAAAAGAGGGAAGTGATAGAAATAGTAGGTTTTGTATCTACCTTCCAGGATTACCTACTTCATTAGGGCAAGACAGACATGGTCCCAAGGCTGTGGGAGAGCCTCTCTCTCAAACCCTGATTGATTATGAACCGGCTTCTCATTCCCCACAAAGAAGGCATTTAGACTTTCATTATATTGGGCCTTAGTATGCTTTGGGTACTTCTTACTAGTACACAACAACCCTGTCACCTACGCAATCACTTCCTCCTTCACTTCAAAGGAAATACCACCCATCGTAAACCTTCTATCTTTCCAAGAATTTGCAAACCACGTAGATAAATTAGGGTTGTGACCCACCCGATTCTCCATCAAGGGAGTCAAACTGCCTTCAACACATATGTGCCACACCAATGGATCCTTGTGAAATTCTCCATAGTTGTCAGGCTTTGTTCGCACCCTATCGCCACCTATAATGCCTCTCTGCACATGGAATAACCAAAAAACCTATGAGAGAAAAAGGTTTGAGAAAATGGTTAAGTGAAAGGTCAACCACACACTTAAGATTTTAAGCCAAACATTGTAGCCTTGGGAAATCAAAGCAATGTACAGAACACACACTTGAGGAGATAAATCCCTAAAAGAAATCTTGGCGAACTCATAAATGAAAATCTTTAAACACTTGCGGCTAGGTAAGCAGGACGTGACGGGAATGGAAGGTTTTCCTTCCACATTGTTATTATACAAAAACCAAGGCAAGATGGTCGCGGGGCCAAATTTAGAAACACCTAAGATCTCGACCTTTAGAAGAGGAGACAAAATAGCGAAAAAGATAAAACCAATTAGAAGCTTTATCTCATAATTATTAGTCACATCAAAATTAAAATAAAAAAACTTCATGGATATACGATAGCTTAGCACAATCCCCAAAAAGAGATTACATAATGTACGGCCAAGCTTGGTCTTAATCACAGAGTACCCACAATAATTCCTCATGATGGCCTTTTTAAAAATATACTCCGCCCCATTATTAAAATTTTGCCACTTGTAGGATACCTCAGCATTAACACCTCCCTGCATAGCCCATAAGACAAGAATGTGGACCCCCCATAAGGCCCAAAAAAATCCATGATTAATTATTATCATGGATCAAGTAAGGGCTTTGCTCCTTTAGGATTAAACGTTGAATACCTAGTGGTAGGTTCCCCAAATTATGCCAACACTTAGAGATTTTCCAATGTGTGCCAAAGTTGGCTAAAGCATCAACCACTTGATTTCCCTCTCAGTAAATGTGAGTAGCAATCTTCAAATTCAACTTAGACACAAAGAGCCTTATGTCTAATAAAATGTCTTTAGTACTCCACCCCAGTAATCTGCCAAAGTTAACAACATCAATAATAGACTTAGAATCACCTTCAATATGAAGGTTCTCAATCCCCATAGTAACAAAAAATTGGATGCCCTTCAACAACACTCTAGCTTCCACAATCATAGAAGATTGGATGCCAATCCCCCCAGAGTAACCAGCCACAAAAATTCCCTTACAGACTCTGATAACACCTCCTATGCTAGCTCTATGTGGGTTGCCTTTGGCCACCCCATCAAAATTAAGTATACCAACCACTATTCATAGGCTTCCAGATAGTATCCCTTCTAGCTAGGGATCTAGAGTTGTCATAGGAGTTGGCATCTAGGTTTTGATGCCAAGCTTTGGCCATAATAATTTCCCTCTCATTTAGACCTTTATCTAGGGTTTTCCCTTTGAAAAGTGAAATGTTTTCCGCAATGAGCCGAGAACCACTACCAAATACCTCCTTCAGACTCATCTCAATGCAACTAAAAATCCTATTGTTTCTCTCTTTCCATAAGCACCAACAAATAATGAGGGGAGCCTGGTTCCAAATCTCACAAGGTAAGGGGTAGATGAATGGTCTAATCCAACTCAAGATAAAGGATTTAATATCCTTACACATAGTCCACTGAATTCCCAAACGCTCTAAAGCCAGCTCCCACACACCAATAACAAACCGGTAGTGTAACAACAAGTGGTCCACTGATTCTTCATTGCACTTGCATAAAAAACATTTGTTGGGGATCTGGAATACCCTTTTCCTCAAATTGTCCTGAGTAAGAATCATGTTATGGCAGAAAATCCACCAAAGGAAGTTTACTTTTGGGATCATGTGTCAATTCCAAACCCTCTTCCAAAGGTCAAGGACAACACCCTAGTCTATCATTAGATTGTAAGCCGATTTAACTAAAAGATCACCTTGCTTGTCATTAGTCCAAAAGAATTCATCTCCCATGTTGTTTGATGGAAGTCTAGTAAGGGAGAGCAACTCCTGCAGGGACTTGCCAAGGAGGATTAGTTTAGGGGATAAAGGGCAACAAAGGGCCAAATCCTTCCACTTTCTACTTCCATGTGGGCTAAGGAGGTAATCACTAATATAAACACCAAAGAACCGTTGTGCCAACCTCATAAGATTCCTCAAATCAATTTTCTAGAGGGGTATCAAGTAACCAGGGGTCCTCCTAGAATCTAATTTTATTACCATTACCAATCTTCCATTTCATCCCAGTCCTAAGCAAACCATGCAAACTAAAAATGCTCCTCCAGGCCAAGGAACCCGAAGGGTGAACCTCCAAGAGATAGTCAATCAAAGGTCTATTTTGAAGATACTTAGCATTCATAATCTTGTGCCAATCATTTCTATTCCTTAGTTGCTCCCAACCCACTTTGGTCATCAAATTCTTATTGGTATTAGAGACAAACCTTATCCCAAGCCCACCACAATGTTTAGGTTGAAAGACTTTGTCCCATTTAACTAAAGAAAATTTATTCCTTTCCTCGGTCCCCAACCAGAGGCTCAAATTTCTCAGCAATATATCCGGGGATCTTGAATAAGGAGAGGAAGTAGACAAAGATACCTTGAAGAGCAACAAATAGGAGATGTAGTTTACTAGCATGGCTAAGGATGGAACCTTTCCACCCAACCAACTTTCTTTGGATCCTTTCAAGGACCGAATTCCAAAAGTCAAGAGTGACTTCCTTGATAGTAAGGGGTAAACCAAGGTAACTGAAGGAAGAGAACCACTTAGAAACCCCAGGAAAATAGTCACCTAAGCTTGTAGGTTAGGAGTGTTGTTGAAGAAGTAAATCATACTTTTATTATAGTTAATACACTACCCAGAACAAGTAGCGTAGCTATTGAGATAATTTTGTCATTTCCTAGCTTCAATCACAAAGGATTTCCCAAATAGGAAAGTATCATCCACAAATTGTTGGATCACAATCGGATTTAAAGAAGAGGCAGCCTTGATTCCCTTAATAGACCCCTCCGACAATAGATTAGAAAAGTTCTTGCTTAAAACATCATCTGCAACCATGATAAACAAATAGGGTGAAAGGGGATCACCCTATCTGATACATCTCCCAACATTAAAGAACCCAAAAGGAGTCCCATTAACCATAACAGAGTACTTTACCATAGTTATGAATTTCATTATGAATTTGACCACATATTGGTCAAACCCAAACTTAGCTAAGACTTTAGGGATAAAGTCCCAAATCACCTTATCATAAGCTATTGAAATATCTAATTTAAGGTCCATAGTAGCATTGTTGCATCTATCCATGGAATGGAGTAATTCATGAGTGGTTATGGTAGCATCAAGGATATGGTGATCGGGAAAAAACCCTTTTTGAGAGGGGTTGATTAATTTTTCAAGGAGAGGTTTGATGTGGTTCACCAGAATTTTAGAGAGGATTTTATAAAAGGTATTGCAAAGGCTGATGGGTTGAAAATTAGTCATAGACTAGGGATTAGTAATCTTGGTAATTAAGGTTACAAAGGTGTGGTTCAATTGTTTGAGAATCTTACCAGATTTGAAAAAATCATGAGCGGCTAAAACAAGGTCCCCACCAATAATCTCCCAAAAGATCTGAAAGAAGGCAGTGGAAAACCATCTGGGCCAGGCATTTTGTAAGCTCTCATATTGAAGGTAGCCAACCTGACCTCCTTAGGAGTGACAACACTAAGAATCCCAAGGTTATCATTTTGGGAAATGATGGTCGGGAGAGGGTCCAACAACATTGTCTAGAGTCTGATTAGGAACCTCAACAGGGGCCAAATAAGCCTTCTGAAAATAGTCTGCAACCAAGAGATTGATCTGGGTGGGCGTATTGATCACATCCCCCTACTCATTATGCAATTTAGTTATTGATTCCTTTTCTTATGTTTAATGGAAGAAACATGAAATAAAGAGGTATCCCTGTCACCTTCTTGCAGCCATTGGACCCTGGATTTTTGTTTCCAAAAAATTTCCTCTTTCCTTAGAATTTTCTCCCACTCCCTTCGGCTCTCTTTTTCCTTGTTGCAAGTAGGTAGACTGACATCCCCCTCCATTTTCTTTTGGATAATTTTTAATTTATCCCCAACAACTCTTTTTTCTAGAAAACATCCCTAAAAACTCTTTTGTTCCAGCCTTTCACCATACATTTGATATATTTAAGTTTTAAAAAGATCTTAAACATGGGGGAACCACGAACAAGAATATTCCACCATTCAACAACTTTTTTCTTGAAGTCAGGGTGGGAATTCCACATTATCTCAAACCAAAAAGGGAACGGTCCAACAACATAATGTTCATTCAAGATCAGTAGTAGAGGATTGTGATCTGAAACTGTCTTGGGTAGAGCCTAAAGATTGGCATTGAGCAGGCCAATCCAGTTACTGGAGCAAAGGAATCTATCTAATCTAACTTGAATTAAGTCTTCCCCAAGACACCTATTGGTCCAAGTAAAAGCTTGGCCCAATAAGTCAAATTAAGTCCTCCCCAAGATGCCTATTGGTCCAAGTAAAAGCTTGGCCCAATAAGTCAATGTCAATCAGGCCAGTAGAACTCATAAATTTTTCCAAATCAGCCATGCTATCAGAATAATCCACCTGACCACCACTTTTCTCTAAAGACTATAAGGGGGAGTTGAAGTCCCTAGCCACAAGCTAGCAAGATTTACTATTATTTTTAACCCAATCTAAAAGATCCTGCCACAAGGCATTCTTAGCATTTCTCTGGTTGGGAGTATAGACATTGATAAGTGACCAAGAGCCACCCAGGTAAGAAAAGGAAACTCCCACACTACTTCAATAGTGGAATGGTTTATAGCCATTAATCCTAGAGGGGTTCCATAGCACAACAAGACCACCTGACGCCCCTTTAGCATCACTATAGGAGTAAGTGGCACCCGACCATAAATACTTAGCAATATTGTCAAAATTAGCTTTCTTCATCTTGGTTTCTTCTAAAAGTAAAACAAAAATCTTATATTCTAATAAATAGTTCTTCAAAGCAAGTTGCTTATGAGAGTTTTTCAGACCTTGCACATTCCACGACATGACCTTCAATTTTTACCCTTCTTGGAGGACACTTCCAATGTCCTATGTTTACCAATGGCTATCTCATTTGCACATTATCTCAACCTAGCTTCTCTATGGCTGGGTCTTCTAGGTTTGGAGTCACCTCCCAAATTCACCTTCTTCTTTCTCCCTCTTTTCTTTAGGGCTACCCAATTATCCTCTTCTACAACTTTCTCCTAATTCAATCCCTTAGAACTAAAAACTATCTCTTCTATAACTCCAATACCAACATCCTCCCAAATTTTTCTCTCTTCACCCATAGTCTCACTAGTCCTAGCAGTAGATCCCACCTCCAACAAGGAGCCACCTAATAACTCATCCCCCCAAGAGTAGGGTTAGAGGATAGAGCATTGACATCCAAAATCTTATCAACTACCAATTTCTCAGTCAAAGTATGAATAGAAAGGCTCAAAGCCGAATCCACACTAGATAACTCCATCCCACTAGAAGGATCCCTAGAGATTAGGGGTTCGACCAAAATTGGTGAGGAAAACTTGGCCAAAGAGTCACCATCCTTCAAAACATCATTTTCCAAAGGAGGGTGAGCATATGCAGTAGAGTCCCCTGGGTTAGGCTCCCGATTAAAGGAAGATTTATAGTCAGAGATAAGGTGGCCAAGTTTAGCACACTTCTAATATTAAACGACAATATTTTCATAGCAAACTAGTTGAACCCAGGTTCCAAACTTAGAGCACAGCTTCATAGAGTTAGGAAGTGTCTTATTCACACCAATATTCACACAAAAGCGGGCAAACACTAACCTGGATTTGGATCTAGTGATGGAGTTTGAAGTAATGAACTGGCCCAAGGAATCCCCAATGCTTTTGAAGATGGATTCGTCCCAGTATTTCAAGGGTAACCTAGGTCGTTGAACCCAGACCGATGTTGATTTATTTAGATCCACAATAGGGTCAAAACTCGACTTCCAACGACATAATGCCAAACTGTGCTTTCCATACACCCAAGGCCTAGAAGAGAGGACCACAAACAAGTCTTCTGAAGCTATGAATTTAAAAAGGAAGAGTCCACCTAACATTGTGTAGATGTCCACACTTCCTTTGAGGTTCCATTTAGCAGCAACCCATCTTCATACCATATCCACAGAGGGACAAAATGAGAGAAAACAATCCACAACTGCATTCTCCATGGAGGAGAGAATCCTATCACTGACTATATCAGAGATAGCAAAATCCATTCTTGAAGCTTTGACTTCCTCTTCATAAAGAGGTGAAGGGCACTTTGAGCTCTGTTTACCATTGGTCGACACATCCTTCCAACCTTTAGTTTCTGGAAGAATCTCAATTTCTAGCACTTCCACACTAGACAAGACCAAAATCATAGGTGACTCTGATTGACCCACAATCAAAGGATCAAAACCTCTAGGAGTGGCTCTCGAGAGACACAAGTCTGCATGTGACAGGGCAAGATGCGGGTCAAGAGGGGACATAGGGGGACAGTGGGGTACCCCAAGGCACAATCCACCATATGCGCAGGTTGTTGTAATGGGATATAGAATACAATTGTCATGGAAATAATATCTCTTTAAAAGTAATGTTGTTTGCTTATTAGTTTGGAACATTGTGCTTGATTTTGAGATTGCAATGTTTTGGGGTATTGTTCTTGTTGTTCCAAGTTGAGTCTTTTGGTGTTTATGGAATTGGAAGACTTCTAAAGGCTAGGGGGGATTTTCTACTTGGTGGATTCTATGATTATTCATTTTGCAATGGTTGTTCATGTATTGAATGAGTACATGAGGGCCATTAGCCTTGCACAGTATATTCACCACTTTGATTGGGATTTGTGTGCGGGATGGTTTATGCCTCACCTCCTTGTGTATGTTCATGAGGTTTTGTGATTTGTGCATGTTGGCTTTGCCATGTTGATTTTATTGGATCTCCTAGTTGCTAGTAGGGGGAGTGGCTCTCAATGGGGTTGGTGCACAAAGTGGCGCTACGGTAACCCATGCGGGAGTTTCTTAATTCAGTGATAACTTAAAATGAATTAGGGGTTGGGTAGTATTCACACTAATCAAGATAAGTGAATGCCTCACTCATGGCTTAAGTGCTCGTTTAGGCTTGAGATAAGATGAGAAGGCCTAGAATGGCAAGATCAACTGCCTTGTCCTCATGAGAGGTGTGTTGATTCTGCATAAGTTTGTATGGGGGCTAGAGATCGGTAGAGGCTACCAGGGTAACCCAGGATGGGAGTCAGGGCCTAGGAAGATCTGTTAGAGTAACCCATAGCAAGCTATGTGATGACACTCCTCCCTACTACAACCTAACATTCCCTTGGCTTGTGTTTTCCCTTGTTTCTTGCATGCCTCTGCAAGCAGTGTCACTATTGTGTAATGTTATGTTGTTTTTGATTGATTAAGTAGGGAAAAGGGTCCTGACCTGAGCAAAAAGTACATGATAAGAATAGTAGGTGGTAAGAAACAACAAAAAATAAGAAGCCTACCAAACTTCCTCCCTCCCACAACAAAATGCTTAACCAATTCACATACAATCAAACATCACAGTTCTATCATTCAAATAAAAAAACCCTAATCTAGCATTAATAGCATCCTTCCCTATCCATCTACAATAATTATAAGCATCTATCATAATGTTCCATCTTAAAATATAAACAACATTATAGAAGTTTAAGTTTTGGCACCCATAGCCATAACCAGTAGCAACAAACCTATAAAACAATGTTATGTTGTTTTTTGTATGTCGGAGTCCTATTTAGCCTTGTTATGTCAGTTGATTGTCACCTTGTTGTTTATTATTGTTGTGGGGCCTTATTTTTACCTCCTAGCATGGGGGGTGGACCTTTGGGTTCCACATGGTCAGGTGGAATGTTCCTTGTACTCCATTGGGTTTTCCCTGTTGTTGATCATTCATGTGGCAACTATTCTTGGTGATGTGGACTCCTACACTTGGTCCAGTTCAAGTGAACTATCTCTCATGTACTTGTATTGTACTATAAATCAGTTATATCATGTATTGCAACTCTGATGAATAATCTCCCCAATTGATCTCGGGGATGCATTGATGTAATGATGTAATGTTGTAATTCATTGTTGAACTTTCTCTTGTAATGGGTAATGTTAATGATGTACCTTATTAATGAAATTGAGTTTGAATGGTATCTATTGATGACATGTTATGGTTAATTCATAATGGTTGATCATTTAAATGTGATGGATTAAATGAAATTCTTATTGTTAGATGAATCTTGTTTAATGGGATGATAGCTATAATTTATTATTCTTGTCAGTTTGGTTAATGGGATTCTCGTAGTGTATTCATGGAACCTTAGAGGACTTAGGTTTAGAATGCAAGTATTGTAAAATCTACAATCCTTAATATGTTGCACTTTACAAAAAACAATGTTTCATTTTTAAGTGTTGTAGTGTGTTGTCCTCTAGGGTTTCGTGGTGGGGCGTTACACAATTAAAGCATAAGAAAGCCAAATTATTAATGACAAGCCTAGAGGAATGTGAAAGTGTGTTGTAACACTTTACAACACTCCAAATAAGGTAATGATAAGATTAATTGTGATTGAAATTATGTTTATTATGCTTAGTTTATTGATAAAACCTTAGAAAAGTGTGAAAGTGTGTTACAACACTTCACAACACTTTTGTAAGGCACCATTAAATTCCATTACGTGACAAGGGCCCAAAATCTAATGTGAATATGTTACCCACATTGCAACACTAAATCAAGGAAACATTAAGCCAAAATCCACAAGGACCCAAACGAGTGTGAAAAAGTCGAAGGACCCATTTTTTGACACTACATCTGCCATTTTCCTTTATTTCATAAGAGAAACCCTACCAAAAGGGGTTCACTCGAACCTGTCTTCAAAAAGGGGTTCACTTGAAGGGGGTTCAAGCAAACCCCCCTTTTTTGGGTTCGATCAAACACCCCCCTTCAAGCGAACCCCTAAAAACCCGAATTTTCATTTTTTAGAGCATTTTTGCAATTCTCCTTCCTTAATGTAATTGTAAACTAGTTATGAGGGATCACCCCACATGGAGGCCTTTCTCTCCACCAATCAACTTTGGTCAATTATAGCATCTTCATTGATCTTCAATGACCTTGCTAGCTCCAAGAAGGAACATGCACCAACATGCAAAGTTGGATGGACAATATGCAAATGCATGAAATGACATATAAATGAATGACAAAGGAGTGGCCCCACCCAGAAATGGGACACCCAAAAGGAATATTCCCCTAGAGATGCCTTAGAAACATTTACCAGAGCATATTTCCTCCAAAATTACATTTACAAATCACCACAAGGAAGAATTACAATATTTTAGAAATTAGAAATAACTAAATTCCCATACATTAGCCCACATTAGCTGTTATTGAAAATGAAAATAAAGGAAAATAATATTTTTGGGTGATGTTGATTGCTAGTACCTGTGGATGCTCTTGCATCAGTCTATTTCAAGTATGTTGGGTGGTCTTTTTCTTCTTCTAGATGTGTTTCATTCTATAGAGGTGAAATGTGTATTCAATATCTTGAACTATGAAATGCAATGCATGTTTGGTTTTGAAATCCCTTAATTCTAATTTGGAATCCCTAGGTGAAGATCTTCTCCTCAAGGAGAGAGGTGTTGAATTCCCTTATTTTCCTCTTCAACTTGGGTCCTCATGGTGCAATGATGGGTATTATGAATAAATTTATTGGGTAGGTTGAGAAAAAATATATTTTAATGATTAATTGATGTATGTATTGCTTGTCTATGGTTAGCTACTTTACCATGGTGGGGTTTTTTCTTTATTTGTGTTTATTCTCAAAGACATTTCCTTTTTTAGTTTTGGTGCTCTATTTGTTGACGCTTACTAAGTGTATTTCTATGTATTCTCAACTAGTATGTGATTTTTTAAAATAATTTAATATATTATAGGTTGTTACCAGCTTTTTGCTAAAAAAATTATTCCTCCACATGATCTTAAAGTCTCCATATTTGACTAAAAATTTTAGGGGATAGGTAAAATATATGGTATATATTTGCTACTATATTATTATTTTTATTATTTTATTATCATAGTAATTTTTTTAAAATAAATTATTTTAAGACTCTTTTCATAATAGCATATGGGGTTTGTTGGATCAACCATAGAGTGTTAAAGTAGATTTGTTCATGTGAAGTTTTCATTAGTTTGTGAAGTGCACTTGGATGAATTTTTTGGTAGAATCATTGGATTCTAAAAAAATATATAATTCTCTATTTTATGTTGATTCACATAATATTAATAGGTTCATACTTAAATATATGTTTGTACTTGGTTTTGAATCTTGACTTTATCACCAATTTATTGAGGTACTAATATTTTAGTACTTAACCCTTCTACATTTATAAACCATTTATTATTTTTAGGAATATTTAATTTATAGTCCTACTAGTCTACATAACTTAGTAACACCTCACCTTTTCCATATTTATGGAGAGCCTTCACTTGTTAGTCATTTTTAGAGGATTGTGGATTTCTAGGATTTAGGGGTTATATGTGAAATAAGATTTTATGAATGATCACATATAGGTATATATATATTATTTACATATTTACTTGTATATATAACCTAATAATATTATACTTTGTTTTAGAGATATTTAGGTCTTCTAAACTATTTTATAAATATTTTGGTTTACAAAGGGTGTGACTAAGTCATGTGACCTATTTTATTTTTTATTTCCAATTTATTGTCTTAAGAATATTTATGGGAATAACCTCCTTTGTCCTACAAATCTAGAAGTGTATAATATTTTCCCATGCTTGTTAATTGGTCCATAATTTTCCATTGTATGATCATGAGTCTTACCTTATCAATCTAGAAGTTTAATTTGGATCACCAAAAAATTATCATGTTTCATAAAAAATATGTATATTTACAAAATCATACAATGCAATTCTTGTTGATGTTCGATGCAGCTTCAGTCGCACCTTCCAGCCACATATATTCAAGATCAATTAAATGATAGACTATGTCTATTTAATTGATGAAGTCGAATTTATGATGAGCCACGTCTCTTGGAAAAATATTAATTATATTTGTTATGAGATAAAAGACGTTTTTATGAAGTGGTGTGAATTCCTAGTAAAGCGACTTCATTTGTTAGGAAGTTGTTTATTATTGAGGCCGACTTATCTATCTTGAAGAGTCACGTCTTCTTCTTGGATCTGTATTTATATTCATTTCGATCCTTCACTCTTATCATTCAGTTTTCATATATTCATTGTTTTATATCTGTTCAAATACGATTTGTAGAAGAAGCAGATCAAGTAAAGTCTGTATCTATTCTGTTCAAAGCGAATCTCATTGAAGTGCAATTGAGTTAGTTGAGAGATCAAAGCAGAAGGCAGAAGTTTTACAGTTTGTAAATCTGGGCATATAATTGGCCTCTAATTGTAAAAGAGTTTACTCATTTGAGATTCAATAATATAAGAGATATTATTGGCTGGGCTTTTCACCCTCAAGAGGAGGGTTTTCCCAGGGTATTTGCTGTGTACTGTGTAAATTTGAATTAATTTTTCTGTGCATGTTAATCTAATCACTTAAATTTAACATGGTATCAGAGCGGGTTTGAAGAAGATCATGATTAGATTCGTGTTTTCACAGCAATACTCTATTTTTGTTGTTTTTAGTTTCTTGTCTATCTATACATCAATCAAGATGGTGAACGGATTGAAGATCGAGGATAGACTCGAAGGAGCTTCAAACTATACCTCATGGAGATTCTGAATCATGCTTACATTGGAGGAGAATGATTTGGTTGAATTTGCGGAGACCAAGGTTCCCGAACCTGAAGAGGAAGAAGAGAAGCTGCAATGGAGGAAGAAAGACATCAAAGCAAAGAAGTTGCTAGTTGACTCCGTTAAAGACCACATCGTCCCTATTGTTTCTAAGTTGAAGACTGCGAGGGAGATGTTCAAAACTTTGGAAGAAATGTATGAAATCAACAACACCAGCCGGGCTCTTGCGCTGAAGCAACAACTTCATCATGTGAAGATGACGAAAGGAGAGACGGTGATCGCCTACTTCATGAGGATTGCAGAATTGAGAGATCAGCTCTCCACAATTGGCCATATGGTTGAAGATAAAGATTTGACAATGCTTGCTCTCAACGGCTTGCCATTGTCTTGGGAGTCCTATATTCAAGGAATTAGTGCAAGGTCTAAACTCCCGAAGTTTGATCGTTTGAGGGCCGATTGCATCCAAGAGGAATCAAGATTGGTGGCTAGAGGTGTTGGCCAAAGTTCTTCTAATCAAGAAATTCATGTTCTTGCAGCCCAAGCTTCGAAGAAGAAAGGAAAAAGTGGAAAGAAGGGTCACTTCAAGAGGAATCGTGATAAAGGAAATGATGGTGCTCCCCCTTCCAAGAAGAAGCGAGACTTGTCTAAAATTCAATGCTTTAGGTGTGACAAGTTTGGTCACTTTGCCAAACATTGCCCTGATAGACCTAAGCATCAAGCCTCCGTTGCAGATGTAGATAATGTTTCTCCACAGAAGGATGAATATCTGTTTTGCTCAGCCTTGTCAAGCAATGTTGCCACCGACACCAACACGTGGTTGATTGACAGTGGTGCTTCTCGTCACATCACCGGGTTCAAGGAGCACTTATCAAGCTTGGTGAAGAAAGACTCTTCGGAACAAGTTATCATTGGAGATGATGCTAGTTACACCGTGAAAGGGATTGGGACCTCTACACTCCATTTGGATTCCGGCATCACACTTCAGTTGAGCAATGTTCTTTATGTTCCGGGGATCAAGCGCAACCTCATCTCTATTTCAGCCCTAGAAGATAAAGGATATCAAATTGCCTTCTCAAAAGGCAAAGTTCTTGTATGGATGGAGAACTCTAGCTTCAAGGATGCTCAAGTTATTGGAGTTAGACATGAAAGTCTTTACAGGGTTTGCACTCGTCCTCTACAAGCTTTGGTTCATGATACTTCTTCTCTATGTGATCTTTGGCATCGAAGATTGGCGCATCTACACTTCCGTGCCTTGCCTATTATGGAGAAGATGGTGACAGGTCTACCTAAGTTCGACAAGGAGCATGAAGGCACTTGCAAGGGGTGCGCTCTAGGTAAGAATGTAAAAGCCACCTTTCATAGTAGTGAAAATAGATCTAAGAGTATTTTAGATCTCATTCATTCAGATTTATGTGGTCCTATGTCTGTTCCGTCTTCGAGCGGATTTTTGTATTATGTACTGTTTATTGATGATCACTCTAGGAAGACTTGGATTTATTTCTTGAGGTCTAAAGAGTCTGAGGAAGTATTAGCTAGATTTAAGGAGTTCAAAGCCTTAGTAGAAAATCTTTCTGGTAAAAGAATTAAGGTCCTTAGATCTGACAATGGTGGAGAATACACCTCTGGTAGTTTTCTAGACTTTTGTATTAATGCAGGGATTAAGAGGGAGTTATGTGTTCCCTATAATCCTCAGCAGAATGGTGTTGCAGAAAGAAAGAACAGGACAATCATGGAAGCAGCAAAGGCCATGATTCATGATCAAGATTTGCAGACTTTCTTATGGGCAGAAGCCTCCAGGACAGCTGTATATGTGCAGAACAGAAGTCCTCACAAGGTCTTGGAGAATATAACTCCGGAAGAAGCCTTCACAGGGAAGAAGCCTGAAGTCAGTCACTTAAGAATCTTTGGATGTCCTATTTATATCCATGTTCCGAAGGAGAAGAGAACTAAGTTGGAGCCTTCTGGCAAGAAGGGCATCTTTGTGGGCTACAGCGAGACATCTAAAGCCTACAGAATTTACATTCCAGGACAAAAGTTGATCGAGATCAGTAGGGATGTTACCTTTGAGGAAGACATTGCATTTAGGAGATCCAAGGGCACTCACATGGAGATCAGTAACGAAGAGTCTCCTCAGGATATGGAAGTTGACCATACTCCTGAGATTCAGAGGGAGACTGTTGAACCAAAAGAAGATGCTGATCCTGTTGAACCCTTGGAGCCTACTGATGGGCCTACTGACATTGTCATTGGAAGAAAGAGACCTCTATGGGCCAGGCGCACTATGCAAGAGGCAGAAAGCTTTGCAGCTCCTAGAGGCACATTCAGAGAAAGTAAAAGGCCTCATAAGTTCTTCAATTATGTTGCCTTGATGAGTCAGATTATTGATTCAGAGCCTTCATGTGTTGAAGAAGCATCCAATCATTAGGTTTGGAGAGATGCAATGGCAGAGGAGTATCAATCAATTCTGAAGAATGATGTTTGGGACATTGTTCCTAGACCTAAGAGAAAATCAGTGGTATCTTTGAAATGGCTCTTCAAAATCAAGCATGCTGTAGATGGGAGCATTGAGAAGTATGGGCAAGGAATTTGGCTCGAGGGTTTTCTCAGAAAGAGGGAGTTGATTACAAAGAAACATTTGCTCTTGTTGCCCGTTACACTTCTGTTAGAACTATCATTACCATTGCTGCATCAAGAGGATGGAAGATTCATCAGATGGACGTGAAGACAACTTTTCTCAATGGCGTAATTGAGGAAGAAGTTTACATCGAGCAACCTGATGGTTTTGAAGTTCATGGGAAGGAGTCACACATGTGTAAGCTGAAGAAGGCCTTGTATGGTCTTAAGCAGGCTCCTCATGCTTGGTACGAAAGGATTGATCGATACCTATCTAGTTTGGGCTTCTTGAAGAATGATGCTGATTCAAATCTCTACTTCAAGGTAATCAATGGTGATGCATTAATATTGGTTTTATATGTTGATGATTTGATCCTTATTGGAGAAGATCACCTGATTCTCAAGTGCAAGAAGGAGTTGACTTCAGAATTTGAGATGAAGGACCTTGGGCTCATGCATTACTTCCTTGGTTTAGAAGTCTGGCAGAAACCAGATGAGATGATTCTAAGTCAAGGAAAGTACACCATTGATATACTTAAGAGATTTGGTATGGTGGATTGCAAATCCATGTCCACACCTATGGAGACCAACTTACATAAGTTGAAGGAGGTTGCAGCTAATTCAGACTTGGTGGATCCTACATTGTACAGACAGTTGATTGGGTCTCTGATGTATCTGGTTAACACTAGACCTGATATTTGCTATGCAGTGAGTGCACTTAGCCAGTTTATGTGTGATCTGAGACAGATACATCTTGTTGCATTAAGCATATCGCGTGCTTGCGACACGGTTTGGATGGTTGAGTATTCTTCAAATCTGAGACTTGAGTTACATGGTTTTCACAGTTACGATTAGGCGATTATGTCCTGCGAGATAGGAAGAGCACCTACGGTTGTTGGCAGCAGGTTACGCTATGATTTCCTGGGTACAGCAGCGGTCATGCAGCATTAAAAGCCTGTGGAGGCGAGAATATATTGCGGCTTGTGGCAACTGAGTAGTGTGGCTTTATGGCTCCTTGCGGGATTGCCCCGGACAATCCGTGGAGCCTGCCATCCATTCGTGTGATAATTAGGTTAAGTGAGCTTTCTTGTCGAAATCCTGTGTTTCATGACAGGCGAAGCATGTTGAGGATCAAGTACCACTACATTGAGATATGATCTTTGCGGGAAGGTTATGCGGTTAAGTACATCGTGGCGATGAGCAGATGGTAGATATTCTCACCAAGCCTCTCTCCAGGATAAAGTTTGTATACTTTCGAGATAAGCTTGGTATGGTGGAGAATCCAGCCTTGACTGAGAAAGAGTCTCAGTATCAGTGAGCCATTCTATGAGTCCTTCTCTACGAGAGAAGTTCAAGGTGAAATTCCTTGTTTTTGTATTTATCTTTTACCATAGTATGGTTGTAGCCATTATGGTAGATATCGTGTTGAAGCGATATCCAATATCACGTTGAGGTGATATTTATCTTTTACCATAGTATGGTTGTAGCCATTATGGTAGATATCGTGTTGAGGCGATATCCAATATCACGTTGAGGTGATATTTATCTTTTACCATAGTATGGTTGTAGCCATTATGGTAGATATCGTGTTGAGGCGATATCCAATATCACGTTGAGGTGATATTCCTTTGTTCACCATAGCATGGTTGTAGCCATTATGGTTGCTATCGTATTGAGGCGATATCTGACATCACGATGAGGTGATATGTCTTGAGCAGCTGGAAGTATACTCCTTAGCTGAGAGGGAGTGTTGATGTTCGATGCAGCTTCAGTCGCACCTTCCAGCCACGTATATTCAAGATCAATTAAATGATAGACTATGTCTATTTAATTGATGAAGACGAATTTATGATGAGCCACGTCTCTTGGAAAAATATTAATTATACTTGTTATGAGATAAAAAGACGTTTTTATGAAGTGCTAATTCCTAGTAAAGCCGACTTCATTTGTTAGGAAGTTGTTTATTATTGAGGCCAACTTATCTATCTTGAAGAGTCACGTCTTCTTCTTGGATCTGTATTTATATTCATTCAATCCTTCACTCTTATCATTCAGTTTTTCATATATTCATTGTTTTATATCTGTTCAAATACGATTTGTAGAATAAGCAGATCAAGTAAAGTTTGTATCTATTCTGTTCAAAGTGAATCTCATTGAAGTGCAATTGAGTTAGTTGAGAGATCAGATAGAGATCTGAGCAGAAGGCAAAAGTTTTACAGTTTGTAAATCTGGGCATATAATTGGCCTCTAATTGTAAAAGAGTTTACTCATTTGAGATTCAATAATATAAGAGATATTATTGGCTGGGTTTTTCACCCTCAAGAGGAGGGTTTTCCCAGGGTATTTGCTGTGTACTGTGTAAATTTAATTTAATTTTTGTGCATGTTAATCTAATCACTTAAATTTAACAATTCTTATCACTACATTTCAAGACATAACAAGATAATATGGAAAGTAAAGATGATGTTCATTCTTTAATATAAAAATATGATGTCAAAAGAGTTGTATGGGAATTAGCATGAATATTATCATACAAATTAAAATTATTTACTATACACCATGTACTTAAGGTATATTTCATTTGTATTATATCATTATCACAATATAAATAGAAAAAAAGGTTAGAGAGGGATATTTTACTAAACCATTAAATCAGGATATTAAAGGACACAAATATAATGAATACATACATTCATGAATGAGATCAATTATGAACATTTGTATGGTAGAACCATAGTAAAAGTCATTCATTACGATCTTTAAGAAGTTGGAGAGACTAAAAAATCATCTCTAATGTCTTAAATAGGATTAAATGGGGATGAAAAATAAGCCTAAACATCGCATGTTCACTTTCAAACACTTACAAATATTTGAGTATTTTAATTTTGAATTCAAATATAATATTTCATTGGATAAACATTGTTCTAGGATTATATCACCATCTAGATAAGCAAAGACTAGATCATCATTCTACTAAAAATTTTCTAATAATAGAAATTTTGTAACTTAAATTAGAATAAAGGAAATTAAGGTGCTTTGATCATTCAATATTACATGTTTTATTTTTCATAAATTTAAAAACTATGGTCTTTCAACTATGAGGTAGTAACAACTATCCTCAACATGCTAAACACATTATACACAAGATTACTTTTTTTACACCTTTAGAATATATATATAAGGATTCAATTACAGTTTTTTACTAAAATGGTAATTACATGTGCATTTTTCATGAACCAAGGTGAACAATTAAAGTCATAAACTAAAAATAGACTCACAAAAGGTGTCCACCTTATTATTAATACAGAAAATAATAATTAGTCATGAGGGGGTATTCTAGCTAAATGGAGCTACATCCCCTTGTTAATTAAAATTACATCCTAAGTGTGACTAAATTTTATCTTCAATGGAAGTATTACATGATAATTAAAATGAATAAGATTTATAATTTTGTGATTTTTAAAATATTTAAAAATATATTTTAACCTTTTTTTATGACTAAGTGTCCAGATTATCATTTATAAAATAATATTACACATTCACAATAAAAAGGTGGGATTGCATAACTGTTGTATTATGAATAATAATAGCGATGAGGTTCAATTTTGACATACTTGTATGGAAGTGTTGTGGTATAGGTTTGTTAAATTGAGAATTGGTGTGTAGGTATCCTTGAGAGACCTTGTGAGGAGGACTACATGTGACTTTGGTCCATTTGGAAGAGGGTACGTAGGCAGTCCTTAGGTGAAGGATTCCCTTGTGACCTCAAGTCCTTAGGGGGAGGGTTCAAGGGGATAACTCCAAGGTTGGGGTTATTCCTATATGGTTTAATCTTTCCTCCTTTGTAAGCTTCAGTTTGAAACTGAATGGGTACCAAATGGGTATGATCAAATTAAGGGGATTTAATAACTTATATTTAATACATAATGTGCTTCTAAATACTAATTTGAATGAAGTAATGGATTAAACAACTTTATAATTCGTATTTGAATGTGTTGTGAAAACTGACTCCATATCTAGAGGTCTCTATGTATAGGCCTATGTATCTGTTGATTATGCTTGTGATTCATATTATGTATGGCCCGCCTAAGAGTGAACCTCTGAGATATTTGGGAAGTGACAGGAAGTCATTGGATTGTGCCAATGATTGATATTCAGGCTACTATTAGGGACTAGCCTACATTCACTTGGTTCACAGAGGTGAAGGTTGTGATGGGCTATCATGGTTATGATTATGATACGACAATAATTGTATGGGTAAGGACCCATCCATGCAGGTAATGGTAATCTAGGGCTAACCATTATATCGAGGGGGTTCACTGGCTATCACTGAGGGCACGAAAGTGGCCAATGTCAATGTTACCTAGGATTGTGAAGAAGATAGTTGACAATATCACTAAGGTCATAAGGTTGTATATGTCAGGAGCTACTTCTTCCTACATGGACAAACTTGTCATTGGTGGCCTATAAGCGATTAAAGTTATAATCCACCGAGTTATGATAGGTTTACTACTTGGAGAAAGCCTTGGGATGGTGGACAGATGTGCGATGTATTATGAGATACACCGAATTGCCTTCCCAATTGTCAAACTATATACCTATCCTTGTGGGGTTGAGGATGGACTCGCGATGTAGTATGAGATGCACTGAATCCTCCTCCCATTTCTCCAATAGTGGAGAAAATTAGAAGAAAATATAAGACCCACAATGTAGTGTGCAATGCATCGATATTTTTTCTATCTGGGATGCATTATGGACATGTGTTAGCCATTGTGATATGTTAATCAACCATTGTGAAGTGTTAATCAACCATTGTGGATGTGATGTATGTTGAAGCTCATCACTATGTGTATGTGATGTATGTTGGACCTTGCCCCTATGTATGTGGCGTATGTTCAAGCTCATCACTATATGTATGTGATGTATATTGGACCTTGCCACTATGTATATGATGTATGTTGGAGCTCATCATTATGTATTTGTGATGTATGTTAGAGATCATTATTGTGTATTTGTGATGTACAGTATAGCTCGTCGCTATGTATATGTGATGTATGTTAGAGCTTGCCAATGTGTATTTATGATATATATGTTGGAACAAGTCACTATTGTAAATGTTATGTGTATGATACAATCATTGTTGTACTTGTGATGTACATATGAGTAATCACCATTGTACTTGTGATTTGTGTATGAACCAATCAGTGTTGTATGTGTGATGTGTATGAGTTAGTTAGCTTGTAATAGATGGAGGATAGCTTGTAATAGATGTGTATGATCTTTTGAATTGAGGTATGAATGACACCTTATGAATATTATAAATGTTTGTACACTAATGTTTGGTAATATTTGGTATGGATCCAACACTTGATGGCAAGTTATTATCAATGTTATTAAATTATATTATAATTGGCTAAGTTGATAAGTTACATGTACTTAATTAATAGTCATCAGTTAAAAACGAGATTAGAGATCCCATGCAAGATGAGAGAATGAACTACCTCTAACATTGTGGGGTGAACTATGAGGGGATAGGTCATCATGAACCCTCAAGGCTTAGGTTGTAGGTTTGAGTGTAAGCATATACGTAGTGGTGTTGATTTGTTGTCACGAGGATGAATGAAGAACTTTTGAGATTAGCTCATCTAATCTAATTGGAATATTTGTTTAATCGATTACGTTTTTAGTTGTTACAAATTAAAAAAATTATTATACCCAAGACGGGGATTTTACAATTACTTAATATGAATGGATTGATGGTGTATCAATCAATAGGTACACTAAAATCACATTATGAATTTTTTACAAATTGGCCTCCAATTAATCAAAATATTCCAATCCAAACCCCTTTCAAAGATGATAAAAATATATGAACTTCTCTTTCTTCTTCTTTTTCTTAACTCAGGGGTAGCCCTACGACTCAACCCAACACCCAACCTGCCTTACCTTGGTCTTACATTTTGCCAAGTTGAGGTCAAGAAGGGGTGTCATGTTGGGGAAAGACTAGTCCCTTGAGGATGTATGCAATAATCAAAGACAATAATTTAAGATATGAACTTCTCTTTCTTTTTTTATTGACTCAAGGGTATCCCTACGACCTAGCCAAACACCCAACCCACCTTACCTTGGTCTTACATTTTTCCAAGTTGGGGTCAGGAAGGGGTGTCACACTAGGGCGAGACTAGTCCCCTGAGGAATTGTTTGTAAATCAGCCTTCAATTAATCAAAATATTCCAATCCAAACCCCCTTTCAAAGATGAAAAAAATTATGAACTCTTTTTTTTTTTAATTGATTTGAGGGTATCCCTATGACCCAGCCCAATGCCCAACCTGCCTTACCTTGGTCTTACATTTTTCCAAGTTGGGTTTGAAAGAGGTGTCACACTAGGGTGAGACTAGTCCCCTAGGGATTTTTTTATAAACTGGTCTGCAATTAATCAAAATATTTCAATCCAAATCCCTTTCAAAGACAATAAAAAGTTATGGATTTCTCTCTTTTTTTTGTTGACTCGAGGTATCCCCGCGATCCAAAATCAATGCCCAACCTGCCTTACCTTGGTCTTACATTATGCCAAGTTGGGGTCGGAAAGGGGTGAGTTGGGTCACAAGAATATAATATATTGACTCGAGAGTGTTCATACGACCTAGCCCAACACCCCAACTCACCTTACCTTGGTCTTACATTTTGCTAAGTTGGGGTAAAAAGGGGTGTCACGCTAGGGTGAGACTAGTCCCTTGGGGATGTATGCAACAGTAAAAGATGATAAAAGGTATGAACTTCTCTTTCTTCCTTTTTTATTGACTCAGGGGTATTCGTACGACCCAGCCCAACACCCAACCTGCCTTACCTTGATCTTACATTTTTCCAACTTGGAATTAAGAAGGGGCGTCACACTGGAGCGAAACTAGTCCCCTAAGGAATTTTTTGTAAATCGGTCTTCAATTAATCAAAATATTCCAATCCAAACTCCTTTCAAAGAAAATAAAAAGTTATGGACTTCTCTTTTTTTTTTGACTTGAGGGTATCCCCGCAACCTAACCCAATGCCCAACCCACCTTACCTTGGTCTTACATTCTGCCAAGTTGGGGTTGGAAAGGGTGAGTTGTGTCAAAAGAATATAAATTATTTTAAGGCACTTTTGATCTAAAGGGCAGAGGAGAAGTATGTTATGGTACTTAATATGAATGGATTATTGGTGTATTAATCAATAGGTACACTAAAATCACATTATGAGTTTTTTGCAAATTGGCCTCTAATTAATCAAAATATTCCAATCCAAACCTCTTTAAAAAATTAAAAAAAAATATGAACTTATCTTTCTTCTTTTTTATTGACTCAGAGGTATCCCTACGACCCAACCCAATGTCTAACTCGCCTTACCTTGGTCTTACATTTTTTCAAGTTAGGGTCAGGAAGGGGTGTCACAATAGGGTGAGACTAGTCCCTTGGGGATGTATGCAACAACCTACAAGCCACGTGTATCGGTTAAACCCGAACCTCAAAGTCAAATCCAAGACCATGGGGAGCATACCCATGACTTAAGCCACCTCTGCTATTTGTGTGGGCTTTGAGACAAACCCGACTTCTATTCCTTCTTAGGAGAGAGAATGAGGGTATGAAGATTGGGTTTTTAATTCAATTTAACATAGATAAGACAAATACTATCTATGCCTCTAGCATCATCAAATGATTGAAAACATGTTATGTATTAAAAATTGAAGGTGAAAGAGAAAGATAAAGAGAAAAATGAAGGGAAGTAATGGGCTTGACATACTATATACAAGAAAAAATAATAGGAAAATAGATATAGATATAAAATAGATAGAATGAGAAGTGAAATATAAAGAGTAAAAATGGAAAATAAAATAAATAAATAGAATGAAAGAGGTAGGGACATGGTGAGACAACAAAGAAAAGGTTGTGAAAGAAAGTCAAAAGACAAAAAAATAAACAAAAACAATAAAAATATCAAAAAATAATAATTAAAGTTAAAGAAGAAAAAAGATGAATAACATAGAGATGAATAAATAAATAATGAATGACCAAAAAACATAACTAAAGGGAAAAAGATATATAGAACAAATAAAAAATCAATAGATAAAAAATAATTAATGAAAGATAAAAGCAATAGAATGAATGAAAGTACTAAGTGAGAGAAACAATAAATCATAGAAAAGAAAAAATGAATAAAAAGGAGAGGGTGGGAGAGTGAAATAAAAATAAATAGAAATAGCAAAACAAAAAAAGAAGTAACTAAAAAAAGAATTGAAGATAGAAATAAATAGAAAACAAAAATGAGGTAGAAATAAGAATAATCATAAAGAGAAAGAGAAAGAAAATAAAAAGAAAGAAAGAAAGAAAGAAAAATAGAGAAAACAAAAGAAACATTGAATGTCAAATAAGAAAGAGAGAGAAACAATCAAAGAGGAATAATTACATGGTGAAGGTGATTAAAAAAGATGTTGAAAATAAATTAAAAAGTGGTATGAAGAAGGATAATTTTCAAAAGCATTTACCCTTTTTAATAAAAAATAAAATAAATAAAGAACAAAATAAGAAAAATAAAATAAAATAAGTAAATAAGTAAATAAGTAAAATAAAACAAGTAAAAAATAAACTAAAATCAAATCAAATATGGAAAACAAAAGAAGTAAATTAAATAAGTAAAAAAAGAGAAAATAACATTAAGGAAATAAAGTAAAATTATAAAAATAAAAATAAGTCAAATAAATAAAATAAAATATGCATAAAATTTATTGGTTTTTTTAAATGTAAAGGGTTTACAAATAGGAAATGCAATTTTTCTTGACCAAAATTTGATTAATGAATGATGTTTTTCTTGGGCATTTTTACTACTATGTCTGCATTTATTTGCAATACATGAGCATACTTATTCAAGTTTTTAAAAATAAAATACTTGAGAGTTTACTGCTTTTGGATTAGTTTGTGTTAGTTTTTGAATCAACTTTTGGGATCACACTCTGTGATCTCTTTTTCATCATGATGATGGATCACAGAGTGCAATCTAAAACATTGATTCAAAAACTAACACACAATCTAATCTAGAAACAACAAACTCTCATTGATATGTGTTGTAGAAATCTAATTCTTTCAATAAAATACTTATAAGATGATTGACCAGTGAATTTTGGTTTACCCAATATTGTATCGACTATTTTTCAATTTGATATCCATAAAGTGCTCGTGCTCACGAACCACATTTGATATGTGGATCTACACAAGATAAAAGCACAAGGACAACAACTATAGCAAATTATTTATTGTAGTCTTCATTTCTAGGTGGTTTTTTGCGTGTGTTCTAAACTCTATCTAGCATTTAAATTTTTAATGTAATTTCCTTGAGCACATTGCAGGTTTGAACATGTGGGTTTGTATAAAAGTGCAGGACAAGATGACAAAGATTGAGAATTCTTTATAGTGACTTCAAATCCATGTGGGTTTTTGTGTACATTGTTTGATTTTCAGTTTTGGTATTTTTGTAGTATAGTTATGCTAACTATTTGAACAAAGTAGAACAGAGAAGGGCCAACAAATATAGAGATTCTTCATATCAACCTTCAATTCTAGGTGAGGTTTTTTGTCCATTGTAAATCTCATTTACAATTTAATTATTAACCAGTGATTTTATCCTCTATGAAATTTGTTTGCAATGATTCTTGATGATGTTTCAAAAAAAATCATGGTGGCTAGCAATGACTCATGCCAAGGATCATGAAATCCTCTCAGCCCTACACCTTTGGTCTAATGCCATCCAAAACTCACTAGACAAGAAATGGCTTTTCTTCAACCCAAGGATGACTTTGAGAGTGGATTTAGAGAGGTGGTGATAGTTGTAAATATAGTAGTTTATTTGAGATTAATTGCCATCAAAATTTGGACACTAGGAATTGGGTTGGCTTAACCAACACACTCTAAGCATTGACCTACTTTAGTGGCTGGTGTGGGGCCCCTTAATCCGTCTCATTCATTGTTCTCATCATAGTTGTTGTTCCCTATTATCCCACACAAAGTTTAATTTTTTTAAACCTTTTTCTCTCGCCCGTATATACCCATTTGCAACAAACAAGTTTTTGCACTAAACAAACTTCATTTGCATGACTACTTAGAACCTGTGCCCAAATGGGAGCTTTGTAACAGGGTATGGACACCCATCATCACTGTTGGAAATGCTCAAGTAGACATGTCTACAAAATGTGTAAGCATAAACAAGGATGTGAACTGTTTGATAGGATGCCTCAAATAAACATGGTCTCGTTGAATGCTAAAATTGCAGGGTATGCACAAAACATATTTGTTGAAAAGGATTTAGAAAATTTTAGTCAAATTGCATCAACAGGTGTAAACCCAGACTCTACAATCTTTGCCATCATCCTCCCTGCTTGTGACAAAATGAGAGCTTTGGAATAGGGTATAGACATCCACCAGAGGATAAAGGAAAGGAATTTTGTCAGATGTAGTTGTAATTGCCCTAGTAGACATGTATGCAAAATGTGGAAGCATAGATGAGGCATGTGAACTATTTGACATAATACCCCAAATAAATGTGGTCTCGTGGAATGCCATGATTGCAGCATATACACAAAATGGATTTGTTGAAAAGGCTTCAAAAACTTTTAAGAAAATGCAATTGGCAGGTGTAAAGCCAGACATCGCAACCTTTGTCGGCATCCTCTCTGCCTATGCCAAAATGGGAGCTTTGGAACAAGGTATTCAATCAATCAAAGGATAAAGGAAAATGATTCTCCCAGATGTATAAAGCTTAATGGAAGGGGGTTTTTGGTTAGATATTATCGTTGGGAATGCTCTAGTAGACATATATGGAAAATATGGAAGCATAAACAAGGCATGCAAATTGTTTGACAAAAATGCCTCAAAGAAATGTAGTATGAGGGAATGTAATATTTGTGGGATATGCATAAAATGGATTTTACAAGGATGCTCTCAAAATATTTGAATTAATGAAGCACTTTGGAACATGTCCTAACACTATAAGCTTTGCTTGTGTTATATGTGCATGCAACCATGCAGGCTTAGTGAATGTGAGTTGTACATATTTCAATCACATGGGTAACCCTTACTTGTTTACACCTACAATTGATCATTATGTATGTGCTTGACCTACTTGTTCATGTTGGATATCTTGAGGATACCCTTAACTTTATCATCAAGATGTCAGTTAAACATGGGATTAATGTGTGGATCTATTTTTCCTCGAGATCCCATATGAATATAGGCTTAGGAGTATTTGCAACAATGCTATTTTTTAATTTGGATCTTAAAAAAGATGCAACTAATGTTTTTCTCTCAAACATTTATGCAGAAGTGGGTAGGTCATGTGAGAAAATACTAAGGGGATTGATGAAAGATAAAGAATTAAAAAGCTCCCCGAATGTAGTTGGATTAAAGGCCATAAAATGGTACGTGCTTCTTGTGTAGGTCACAGTAAATCTACGCAAATTTGGAGAATTTGGCTTGGGAGATGAAGTTAGCAAGGTATTTTTGAGATGCAAGACACTTACTTAGTGGTGTGGAAAGGGAGGGGAAAAAATTATTTCTCCACCATCATAGTGAAAAGTTGTCAATTGCTTTTGGTTTTTTAGATATGCCCCTTAGAACAACTATTAGACTTGTTAAGAACCTTCAAGTATGTGTTAAGTGTCACATTGCAACGAAATGTATCTCTAAGATTGTTGGAATTCCTACTTCTAATTGTTAGTTTATTTGATTTCATGAGGAAATGAACTCACATGCATACACATTTTTCCATGGATCACTCCAAGGCCTTGTTAATTCATGAAGATTAATTTCTTGTATGAAGTTATTTTGAAAAGCTTTAATTATGATGGTAATTTCTTGTATGGTTCCTATGTTGGTCTGTTTATCCTAGAATGTTTAAAAACATTCTCTACTAAAGTTTCCACTTCTTTATGGCTTGCAAAACCATATCTAATTTTAGACAAAATTAGGGAACCCTTTGTTGATGTTTGTCCTTTTGAGCCTTTACATTGCAAATCATTCTTACTGAAAGGATTTTAGTGTGTGTCTAATTCTTTTTAAGTTTGATTTTTTTTTCCTATAGAGTCCCTCATTGATATTATATATATCTATGCCCATATAGTTATGTTATATCTTTGCCTTTCCTCTTTATAGGTGATGTTGGGGCCTACATTAGTAAGTGGAAATTTATCTAAGCCAAGTGTTTCCTTTCTTAATAGAACCATGTTTTGGCAACTTCCTATAACCAATCTAAGAATTCCTTCAACATACTCCCTTATTAAACAATGTTCTTGTTGTAGTGGTTTTTCTTTCATTATACTTGTCACATGCCTAAATATCTTAGACTATAGAAATTTCCAAGTGTTAGGGATGATTGTGTATATTTGTAGCCTTTATTGGGTTTATAGGTTTTCTCTTGCTAGTATTCTTTCCCTCCATTCCTTAAAACACAACGTTTACATTTTTGTTTGAAACCTTTGATTATTTTAGTCTTTTAGACTTCTCATTACCTAGGTACTTTATCATGGCTTTATCTATGCTTCCACTCCCTTTGTCTTTACCTTTGGCCCTAGGATTCTAGGTCTCCATGTAATCATGTACTTCTTAAGCTATGAGATTAATCCATGTACTTCTTAAACTATAAGATGGATTTCTTTCTTATAGGGACAATGTTGCCAATTTCCACTATAGATAGTCAATGAATTAGAAGAAACATACCTCTAGTAGTTTGGCATCAAGATGTACCATAAGGTGATGAATTACTAGAGGTAGATAAAAGTCAAGGATATCTACATATGACTCAACAAAGATGTTAGTATAATTTTAGAGGATAGAATTGATAGTTTCCTATTTTGTGGTTCCCAAGGTGGTTGCAATGTAAGTGATCTTTGAATTATCTAGAGACTAAATATTAAGCTCATGTATGTCTTCAACTAGAATTATTGACTAACACTACCACTACAAAGATGTTGGTAGTAGGTCAATTTCCTCAATGATTCATGTCTCATAGAAGTTTCTATCAATTTAAAATCATTTCTTGTGATCTTCTATAGGGATATTATTGTAGATCCCCATGAATTTAATGATATCCTCATCATTGTAAAATGTATCTAGACTTGGTGCATGCCTAATGACTTGGTGCAAGAGCATAACTCACTCTTTGTCATCACATTAAAAGATATTAAATTTCTTGTAACCTTAGCCTAATGAAAAATATACCTCAAATGGAGATTCATTTGATTCTCTAATTTATATACCTCACTGTAACACAACGATTCTAGGTTGCCATTGGGCGATGAAACCTAAGTTAGGCCCACTAAAAAGCAAATTAAAGGACTAAACTATAATAATAAAAAATACTAACTAATTGTATTGCATAATAAATGAACTTAAACTTAATTATTTGCATGATAAAATTAAGAAAATAATTGCTAATATTAAGTAAAAAGTTAAAATGACTCACTAAATTTAACTATTATTAACCATCCTTAATAAAAATAAAAATAAAATAAAGTACTTTAATCATATAAAATCCTTAACTGTTATTAACCATGGGAATCTTAG
Source organism: Sequoia sempervirens (assembly GCA_007258455.2). Taxonomy (NCBI): domain Eukaryota; kingdom Viridiplantae; phylum Streptophyta; class Pinopsida; order Cupressales; family Cupressaceae; genus Sequoia; species Sequoia sempervirens. The sequence continues at coordinate 88,060 of VDFB02056241.1, read as the reverse complement.
ACAACATTAGAGTGTTAAATGTTGAATGTGGAAAGATACCCAACCATGTAATGATAATAACCATGATATTGAATTTATCTAGCCTAGTGAGAACAATGTAAAGCACACATCTTTGGGACATGATATAGGCTAATCATTGTTGGATTTAAGGGGTGCACACCATGTCCAAATTAAAATTTAATTGGAGAATTTTGAGGAATATTAGCCACCCTAAAAAAAAAAATTGTTCTTTGGAAGGAAAATTAGAAGATGGTAAGGACTAGGCGGTTAGAAGGAAAATTAGAATAAAAAGATAGCTTGGAAGAGTACAAAAATATGATAGAAAATTACTTTTCTTGGACAAAATTGTATAAGATTGGGTATTTTTATGATTTAATATGATAAATGATGGGCATATTCATGTTATACTACTATTTAAAGATGTGAGAGCTTTTAAATTTATGATTTGAGTAGGGAAAGGGGAATGGATGGGCTGCACTATTAAATTTAAACGGATCCTAAGATAGCAATGGAGGAAAAAAACCACAAGCAATCCTAGGATAGCAATAGATTTTATTTGAGCTCTCAAACTCACCAATTAAAAATATTTAAATAATAGTAATCTTGGAGTACAAGCAAAATGGATCCTAAGATAGCATTCGAGGAAAATCAAGCAAAATGCATCCTAAGATAGCAATCGAGGAAAAAAACCACAAGAACTTTATATTTGTGTGAAGTTGATTGTGGTACAAAGACAGAGCAAAAACAATAGCAGAAACAAAGAGAGAAAAAAATAACAAAAACTGTAATGCAGAAACATGGCAAGAATTGTGGTGGCTAAGTTGATAGGTTACATGTACTTAATTAATAGTCATGGGTTAAAAGTGAGATTAGAGATCTCATGTAAGAGGAGAGAATGAACTCTCTCTAACTATGGGGTAAACTATGAATCCTTTGATTCCCATGAGGGGATGCATAGGCAAGGTCATCACAAGCCCTTAAGGCTTAAGTTGTAGGTCTAGGAAAGACCTTATCCTTGGGACCTTACAACAGGTTGAGTGTAAGCATATAAGTAATGGTGTTGATTTGTTGTCAATAGGATGAATGAAGAACTTTTTAGATTAGTGCATCTAATCTAGTTGGAATATTTGTTTAGTCGATTACGTTGGTAATTGTTGCAAATTAAAAAAAAGTTGTACCCGAGATAGGGATTTTATAGTTACTTAATACGAATGGATTGTTAATGTATCAATAAATAGGTACAAATCACATTATGAATTTTTTTTCCAATTGACCTCCAATTGATCAAAATATTCCAATCCAAACCCCTTTCAAAGGTGATAAAAATGTATGAACTTCTCTTTCTTTTTTTATTGACTCGGGGGTATCCTTACGACCCAACCTAACGCCCAACCAGCCTTACCTTGGTCTTACATTTTTCCAAGTTGGGGTTAGGAAGGGGTGTCACACTAAGGTGAGACTAGTCCCCTAGAGATTTTTTTGTAAATCGGTCTCCAATTCATCAAAATATTCCAATCCAAACCCTTTCAAAGACAATAAAAAGTTATGGACTTCTCTCTTCTTCTTTTTTATGTTGACTTAGGAGTATCCTAGCGACCCAACCCAATGCCCAACCCACCTTACCTTGGTCTTACATTTTTCCAAGTTGGGGTCGAAAAGGGGTGAGTTGGGTCACAAGAATAGAAATTCTTCTAAGGCACCTTTGATCTAGAGGGCGAAGGAGAAGTATGCTATGTTAATATGAATGTATTGTTGGTGTATCAATCAATAGGTACACTAAAATCACATCATATTTTTTTGCAAATAGACCTCCAATTAATCAAAATATTACAATCTGAACCCCTTTCAAAAATGATAAAAAATTATGAACTCTTTTTTCTTTTCTTTTTTATTTCTTTAGGGGTATCTTTGCGACCCAGTCCAATACCCAACCCATCTTACCTTGGGCTTACATTTTTCCAAGTTGGGGTTGGAAAGGGTGTCACACTAGGGCAAGACTAGTCCCTTGGGGATTTGTTTGTGAATCGACCTCTAATTAATCAAAATATTCCAATCCAAACCACTTTCAAAAACTATAAAAGTTATGAACTTCTCTCTCTTCTTTCTTTTGTTGACTTAGAGGTATCCTTGTGACCCAACTCAATGCCCAACCCGCCTTACCTTAGTCTTACATTCAGCCAAATTGGGGTAAAAAATGGGTTAGTTGGGTCGCAAGAATATAAATTCTTCTAAGACACCTTTGATCCAAAGGGAAGAGAAATATGATATGTTACTTAATACGAATGGATTGTTGGTGTATCAATCAATAAGTACACTAAAATCACATTATGATTTTTTGTAAATTGGCCTCTAATTAATCAAAATATTCCAATCCAAATTCCTTTCAAAAATGATAAAAAGATATGAACTTCTCTTTCTTATCTTTTTCTTATTGACTCGAGGGTATCTCTACGAGCTAGCCCAACACCCAACCTGCCTTACCTTGGTCTTAAATTTTGCCAAGTTGGGTTGGAAAGGGGTTTCATGCTAGGGTGAGACTAATCCCCTAGAGATGTATGCAACAATCAAAGATGATAAAAAGGTATGAACATCTCTTCATTTTTTATTGACTTAGGGGTATCCCTACGACCTAGCCGAACACCCAACCGCCTTACCTTGGTCTTACATTTTTCCATGTTGGGGTCGAGAAGGGGTGTCATGTTGGGGTGAGACTAGTCCCCTAAGAATTTTTTTGCAAATCAGACTCCAATTAATCAAAATATTCTAATCCAAACCCCTTTCAATGATAATAAAAGGTTATGAACTTCAATAAAAAGTTATGGACTTCTCTCTCTTCTTTTTTTGTTGACTCCAAGGTATCCCCATGACCCAACCCAATGACCAACTGCCTTACCTTAGTCTTACATTTTGCCAAGTTGGGGTTGGAAAGGGGTGAGTTGGGTCACAAGAATAGACAATTCTTATAAGGCACCTTTGATCCAAAGGGTAGATAAGTATGTTATGTTAATACAAATGGATTGTTGGTGTATCAATCAATAGGTACACTAAAATCACATTATGTTTTTTTACAAATTGACCTCCAATTAATCAAAATATTCCAATCCAAACCCCTTTCAAAGATGATAAAAATGTATGAACTTCTATTTCTTTTTTTTTTATTGACTCAGGGGTATCCCTATGACCTAGCCCAATGCCCAAGTCGCCTTACCTTGGTCTTACATTTTTCCAAGTTGGGGTGGGAAAGGGGTGTCACGTTGGGGTGAGACTAGTCCCTTGGGGATGTATGCAATAGTCAAAGATGATAAAAAGGTATGAACTTCTTTTTCTTCCTTTGTTTATTGACTTAGTGGTATATGTACGACCCATCCCATCACCCAACTCTCCTTACTTTGGTCTTACATTTTTCCAAGTTGTGGTCGAGATGGGGTGTCACGTTGGAGCGAGACTAATCCTCTAGGGAATTTTTTCTAAATCAGCCTCCAATTAATCAAAATATTCCAATCTAAACTCCTTTCAAAGATAATAAAAAGTTATGGACTTCTCTATCTTCTTTTTTTGTTGACTTAAAGATATCCCCGCAACCCAACCCAATGCCTAACCCACTTTACCTTGGTCTTACATTTTGCCAAGTTGGGGTCAAAAAGGGGTGAGTTGGGTCACAAGAATAAAAATTCTTTTAAGGCACCTTTGATCCAAAGGATAGAGGAGAAGTATGCTATGATACTTAATACGAATGGATTGTTGGTGTATCAATCAACGAGTACACTAAAATTACATTATGAATTTTTGCAAATTGGCCTCCAATTAATCAAAATATTCCTCCAAACCCCTTTCAAAGATAATAAAAGGGTATGAACTTCTCTTTCTTCTTTTTTTATTGAATTATGGGTATCCCTACGACTCAGCCCAATGGCTAACCCACCTTACCTTGGTCTTACATTTTTCCAAGTTGGGGTCGGGAAGGGGTGTCACATTGGGGTGAGACTAGTCCCTTGGGGATGTATGCAACAGCCTGTAAGCCACGTGCATCAGGTAAACCCAAACATTAAAGTCAAACCCAATACCATGGGGAGCATACCCACGACTTAAGCCACCTTCGCTATTCGTGTGGGCTTTGGAATGAACCTGACTTCTATTCCTTCTCAGGAGAGAGAATGAAGGTATGGAGATTGGTTTTTTAATTCAATTTTAACATAGATAAGCCAATTACTATCTATGCATCTAGCATCATCAAATGATTGAAAATATGTTATGTATTAAAAATTGAAGGCAAAAGAGAAAGATAAAAAGAAAACATGAAGGGAAGGAATGGGCTTGATAAATTAGATACAAGAAAAAATAATAGGAAAATAGATATAGATATAAAATAGATAGAATGAGAAGTGAAAGATAAAGAGTAAAAATATAAAATAAAAGAAATAAATAGAAAGAAAGAGGTAGGGACATGGTGAGATGACAAAGGAAAGGTTGTGAAAGAAAGTCAAAAGACAAAAAATAAAGAAAAAGATAAAAATATCAAAAAGAAATAATTAAAGTTAAAGAAATCAAAATAAAAGAAGAAAAACATAGAGATGAATAAATAAATAATGAATGACAAAAAAACATAACTAAAGAAATATATATATATATAGAACAAATAAAAAATCAATAGATAAAAAATAATTAATGAAAGATAAAAGCAATAGGATGAATGAAAGTATGAAGTGAGAACAATAAATCATAGAAAATAAAAATGAATAAAAAGGAGAGAGAGTGAGAGAGTGAAATAAAAATAAACAGAAACAACAAAAAAATAACATAACTAAAAAATAAATAATGAAGGTATCTAAAAAAGAATTGAAGATAGAAATAAATAGAAAATAAAAATGAGGTTGAAAAAAGAAAATAAAAAGAAAGAAAGAAAGAAAATGAGAGAAAATAAAAGAAACGTTAATGTCAAATAAAAAAAAGTTGAAAAGAAATAAAAAGTGGTAAAACCAAAGACAATTTTCAAAAGCATTTACCCCTCTTAATAAAAAATAAAATAAATAAATTAGTAAATAAAATAATTAAAATAAATAAAATAAAATAAGTAAATAAGTAAAATAAACAAGTAAAAAATAAACTAAAATCAAATCAAATATGGAAAACAAAAGAAGTAAATTAAATAAGTAAAAATTAAAGAAAATAACATTAAGGAAATAAAGTAAAATTATAAAAATAAAAATAAGTAAAATAAATAAAATAAAATATGCACAAATTTTTATTGTGCTTTTTTAAACGTAAAGGGTTTACATATAGGCAATGCCCAAAATTTGATTAATGAATGATGTTTTTCTTGGGCATTTTCAATACCATGTCTACAAGTTATTTACAATACATGAGCATACTTAGGCTTATTCAAGTTTTTAAAAATAAAATACTTGAGATTTTGATGCTTTTGGATTAGTTTGTGTTAGTTTTTGAATCAATGTTCGGGATCACACTCACGGAGTGTGATTTGAAACGTTGATTCAAAAACTAACGCACAATCTAATCTAGAAACAACAAACTCTCATTGATATGGGTTGTAGAAATTTAGTTCTTTCAATAAAATAATTATAAGATGATTGACCAGTGAATTTTCAGTTTGCTCAATTTTGTATTGACTATTTTTTAATTTGATCTCCATAAAGTGCTCATGGACCACGTTTGACATGTGGATCTACACAAGATAATAGCATAGGGCCAACAACTATAACGAATGATTTATTGTAGTCTTCATTTCTAGGTAGTTTTTTTTGTGTGTTTTGAACTCTATCTAGCATTTAAAATTTTTAAATAATTTCCTTGAGCACGTTGTACGTTTGAACATGTGGGTTTGCAGAAAAGAGCAAGGCATGTCGACAAAGATTGAGAATTCTTTATAGTGACTTCAAATCCATATGGGTTTTTGTGTGCACTATTTGTTTGTCATTTTTTGTATTCTTGCAATATAATTACGTTAACTATTTGAACAAAGTAGAACAAAGAAGGGCCAACAAATATAGAGATTCTTCATATCAGCCTTTAATTCAGGGTGAGGTTTTTTGTCCATTATAAATTTGTTTAAAAATTAATTATTAACCAATAATTTTATCCTCTATAAAATTTGTTTGCAATGACTCCTAATGATGTTTCAAAAAAAATCATGGTGATTGGCAATGACTCATGCCAAGGATCATAAAATCCTCTTAGCCCTACACCTTTGGTCTAATGTCATCCAAAACTCACTAGACAAGAAATGGCTTTCCTTTAACCCAAGGATGACTTTGAGAGTGGATTGAGAGAGGTGGTGACAATTGTAAATAGAGTAGTTTATTTGAGATTAATTGCCAAGGGAATTTGGACACCAATAATTGGGTTGGCTTAACCAACACACTTTAAGCATTAACCCCTCTTATGTGGCTGGTGTGGGCCCCCTTAATCTGTCTCATTCGTTGTTCTCATCACCATTGTCGTTCCCTGTTATCCCGCACAAATTCTAATTTTTTTAAACCTTTTTCTCCTGCGCGGATATCCTATATGCAACAAACAGGTTTCTGCACCGAACAGATTTCATTTGCATGCCTACACAGAGCATGTGCCAAAATGGGAGCTTTGTAACAAGTGTGAACGTCCATCATCACTGCTGGAAATGCTCAGGTAGACATGTCTGCAAAATGTGGAAGCATAGACAAGGGACGTGAACTGTTTGACAGGATACCTCAAATAAACGTGGTCTCGTTGAATGCTAAAATTGCAGGGCATGCACAAAATGCATTTGTTGAAAAGGATTTAGAAACTTTCAGTCAAATTGAATCAGCAGGTGTAAACCTAGACTCTATAATCTTTGCCATCATCCTCCCTGCTTGTATCAAAATGGGAGCTTTGAAACGAGGTATGGACATTCACTAGAGCATAAAGGAAAGGAATTTTGTCAGATGTAGCTGCAACTACCCTGGTAGACATGTATTCAAAATGTGGAAGCATAGACGAGGTACGTGAACTGTTTGACATAATACCCCAAATAAATGCAGTCTAATGGAATGCCATGATTGCAACATATATGCAAAATGGATTTGTTGAAAAGGCTTCAGAAACTTTCAAGCAAATGCAATTGGCAGGTGTAAAGCCAAATGCCACAACCTTTGCCAACATCCTCTTTGCCTGTGCCAAAATGGGAGCTTTGGGATGAGGTATTCAATCAATCAAAGGAGAGGACAAAGATCATGTCAGATGTATAAAACTTAATGGAAGGGGGATTTTGGTCAGAAATTATCGTTGGGAATTCTCTAGTAGACATATATGGAAAATATGGAAGTATAAACTATTTGACAAAAATGCCTCAAAGAAATTTAGTCTAAAGGAATGCAATATTTGTGGGATATGCACAAAATGGATTTTACAAGGATTCTCTCAAAATATCTGAATTAATGAAGCACTTTGGAACATGTCCCAACACTATAAGCTTTGCTTGTGTTATATGTGCATGCAACCATGCAGGCTTAGTGAATGCGAGTTGTACATATTTCAATCATATGGGTAACCCTTACTTCTTTACACCTACAATTGATCATTATGTGTGTGTTTGACCTACTTGCTCATGTTGGATATCTTGAGGACACTCTTAACTTTATCATCAAGATGCCAGTTAAACCTAGGGTGGATGTGTGGATCTGTTTTGCCTATAGATCCCATAAGAATATAGGGTTAGGAGTATTTAGAACAATGCTATCTTTTAATTTATATCTTTAAAAATATGTGACTAATATTTTCCTCTCAAACATTTATGCATAGGTGGGCAAGTTGTGTGAGCAAATACTAAGGGGATTGATGAAAGATAAGAAATTAAAAAGCTCTTTGAATGTAGTTGGATTGAAGGCCATAAATTGGTACGTGCTTCTTGTGTAGGAGGTCACAATAAATCTATGCAAAGTTGGATAATTTGGCTTGGGAGATGAAGTTAGCAAGGTATTTTTGAGATGCAAGACACTTACTTAGTGGTGTGGAAAGGGAGGGGAAAAACTTATTTCTTTGCAATCATAGTGAAAAGTTGTCAATTGCTTTTGGCTTTTTAGATATGCCCTTAGAACAACTATTAGACTTGTTAAGAATCTTCAAGTATGTGTTAAGTGTCACATTGCAATGAAATGTATCTCTAAGATTGTTGGAATTCCTACTTCTAATTATTAGTTTAGTTGATTAAATGAGGAAATGAACTCACTTGAGTACACATTTTTCCATGCATTACTCCAAGGCCTTGTTAATTCATGAAGATTAATTTCTTGTATGCAATTATTTTGAAAAGCTTTAATTATGATAAACCTTAATATATGGGTTCCTATATTGGTTTGTTTATCCTAGAAAGTTTACAAACATTCTCTACTAAAGTTTTCACTTCTTTATGGCTTACAACATCTCTAGTTTTAGAAAAATTAGGGAACCCTTTGTTGATGTTTGTCCTTTTGAGCCTTTACCTTGCATATCATTCTTAATTAAAGGACTCTAGTGTGCTTCTAATTCTTTTTAAGTTTGATTTTGTTTCCTATAGAGCCCCTCATTGGTATTTGATCAAATATATATATATATATATATATATATATATATATATATATATATATATATATATATATATTCCCCTATAGTTACGTGATATCTTTGTCTTGCCCCTTTATAGGTGATGTTGGGGCCTATATTAGTAAGTGCAAACTTATCTAAGTCAAGTGTTTCCTTTCTTAATAGAACCATGTTTTGGCAATTGCCTATAATCAATCTAAGAAATCCTTCAACATCCTCCCTTATTAAACAATGTTCTTGTTGTAGTGTTTTGTCTTTTGTTATACTTGTCACATGCCTAAATATCTTAGACTATAGAAATTTCCAAATGTTAGGGATGATTATGTATATTTGTAGCCTTTATTGGGTTTATAGGTTTTCTCTTGCTAGTATTCTTTCCCTCCATTCCTTAAAACACAACATTTACATTTTTGTTTGAAACCTTTGATTATTTTAGTCTTTTAGACTTCTCATTACCCAGATACTTTATCATGGCTTTATAAATGCTTCCACTCCCTTTGTCTTTGCCTTTGGCCCTAGGATTTTAGGTCTCCATGTAATTATGTACTTCTTAAGCTATAAGACTAATCCATGTACTTCTTAAACTATAAGATCAATTTCTTGCTTATAGGGCAATGTTGCCAATCCACTATAGATAGTCAATGAGTTAGAAGAAACATACCTCTAGTAGTTTCTATCTAGTTTTCTTTGATCAAGAGAGTAATTTGGGGATGGATCTTCCTAAGCTTTTGTTTGACTAGTTTGGCATCAAGATGTACCATAAGGTGATGAATTACTAGAGGTAGATAAAAGCCAACAATATCTACATATGACCAGGCAAATATGTTAGTAGAATTTCAGAGGATAGAATTGATAGTTTCCTATTTTGTGGTTCCCAAGGTGGTTGCAATGTAAGTGATCTTTGAATTATCTAGAGGCCAAATATTAAGCTCATGGATGTCTTCAACTAGAATTATTAACTAGCACTGCCACTACAAAGATGTTGGTAGTAGGTCAATTTCCTCAATGATTCACGTCTCATAGAAGTTTCTATCAATTTAAAATCATTTCTTGTGATCTTCTATAGGGATATTATTGTACATCCCCATGAATTTAATGATATCCTCATCATTCTAAAATGTATCTAAACTTGGTGCATGCCTAATGACTTGGTGCAAGAGCATAACTCACTCTTCGTCATCACATTAAAAGATATTAAATTTCTTGTAACCTTAGCCTAATGAAAAATATACCTCAAATGGAGATTCATTTGATTCTCTAATTTATATACCTCATTGTAACACAATGGTTCTAGGTTGCCATTGGGTGATTGAACCTAAGTTAGGCCCACTAAAAGGAGAATTAAAAGACTAAACTAGAATAATAAAAAATACTAACAACTAATTGCATTGCATAATAAATGAACTTAAACTTAATTATTTGCATGATAAAATTAAGAAAATAGTTGCTAATATTAAGTAAAAAGTTAAAATGACTCTCACTAAATTTAACTATTATTAACCATCCTTAATAAAAATAAAAATAAAATAAAGTACTTTAATCATATAAAATCCTTAACTATTATTAACCATGGGAATCTCATACAACGTTAGAGTGTTAAATGTTGAATGTGGAAAGATATATCAAGTATTTTCAAATCAAAGCCCAGGAGCTGCAGAAGAAGAAAGCCTTAATGTGGGTATTGAGGTTTATAGTAGTGAAACAGTTATAGTAAGAATTAGCTCCACAAGAATGCCATGCTCTCTCTGCAAGATTTATCAAAGAGGTTGAAGCTCATGGTTTGGGCATACAGAGAGCAGATGTTTACAGAGGGTACTCCATTGTCTTTCTCTATTTCCATGCCAATGTAATTGTAAGGACTGATGCCCATAACTCATTACAAGGCAGCCAAACCACAAATTTCCTGAAGGCAACTTTACAAAATATTTATTAGTCATATGTTGAATATAAATCTAGAGTCACCTTGATATGGTTTTGTCTCTGGCCAGTGTATCTTTTTTGCACCTAGTATGGAGCTACTCTGCCAAGGGGATGACAGTGGATACTCTTCTTTTTGACAGACAGCAGTCATGGTAAAGATATCTACAAAAGTGCAGGTTTTTTGCAGGAATACAGGACTCACCTTGCAGGCTGGTAGATATATCTCAAGGCAGCTCATAGGCTGTATAAAACTATGTAAAAGGATTGTAATCTATGCTGTATATATAATGCTTATGGGGGGTGCATATGATATATATGGGACACTGGGAATGTGAAAAATGATGTAATACTGGGGCCTCAAATACTGCAGTAGTACTGCTATGATCCGTATGTAACTCTGGTTCGCTTATAAGTTATATCTAATACAAAAAATATAAATATAGAGTTGGCATATGCGTTGTGGAAAACATGGGTTCCTAGATAAACAGCCCGAATGGATTGTGATCAGCAAATTGTTTACAAAGGTTTTCCAAGGTTTACACAAATTTTATGGAAGGATGTTGAGATGATTTATGCTATAAACTTTGCAATCATTAAATTACCTTTGGAGGAGTGGAAACAAGCAGCAGAGACTGCAGAGACTGCAGAGACCGCCATCGTTTGCATGATGGGGAAACTGGATATGCTTGTGGACGCTACTGGCCTCCTTATATCGGCAGCATGCAACCAATTACAACATTATTTACAGGCCATAGGAATCTGATTGTGCATGATTACACAGACCCCATAATAACTGGAGTTGGCCAATGGACGAATTAATAAGATGCAAGCTTGATCGTTCACAAGAATATATGAACCAAGATGGTTTATTACAGCCCTTCGATTTGTGTCTCGAATTCAACCCTCTGCTATCCCTAAATTTTTGGCAGAAGTACTGCCAGATTCATCTAAGAGCTAGTTTTGCAATCCCTTAACTTATGTTAAAATATTTTTTTTCAAATTTATATTTAGCATGATATCTGGGTATTTTTGGAAGAGAATATGTTCTTAGAAAATTCTAATAAGCCCTGTTAGAGAAAGAAAAGCCATATTCCGAAAAGATGAAGAATCCAGAGTTTGAGAAGGTTGTGAGAGAAACTAAGGAAAGATTTGATCTGGGATTTTGATTTTATTGGAGATTTCGACTTCAAATTTAGAACAGAACATATTTATGGCCAAATTTTTATTGTCCAAATTGAGGCTAACTGTTTGACAAAATGTCATTTGTTCAATGTCAATGTTCTAATGCTTGTTCAGTGAGTGAATTTCTTTCGAGTTGAAATAGTTTAACATCTAAAGAATTGTTATAAACATCGTCACGATTCTTTTTAGCTTCTTACTGATTACTGTTTATATGTCATTCAAAAGAAGTTATTGCTAGTTTTTCTCTTAAAAATGAATGAATGCCAGCCATCTCAAATTTTCAGAACATCGCTGATGGGTTGCCCAACAGTCATCCTCTCAGGCCAAGCAGGCAACCGATTTCTCTTCTACAACGATGGCCACACCATAATAAACACGCAACCCAAACATTTAACCAGGATTTTTGGGGAAAATGGTATCGGTCATGCAGAGGAATTGATTCGGGTATTCAACAACACTTGGCTGATGCCATTGATGAACAAGCCTGTGATATGTTCTTCAGCTTGAATGACAGTGAACAAAGGGATAAATAGGGTTTGGAATTGGGTATTTGGCCATCTCAGTTTTAGCTATCATTAATTTGACACGCCAATGACTGCATCTAGGTGGGTAACTAAAATTAATCCTTCATGCATAGCTGAGCATAAGTAATAAAAGATCTTGTTGCCTCTACTTCCAGGTTTACACCTTGTAAATAGGTTTTCATGCATACCTTCTACAGAAAATCTATACAAATACTTTCATTAATTTGACCTACCTCATTACTCATTCCATAGAATCAATCCAAGAGGGAAAAATAAATAGAACTACTCTGACCTGTCAAATTTGCTTCCAATTCTCCTAATTCCGACCATATCTTGAAGCTCCTGCTCCATATCAACCAGTATATCATTAAAAATAACAACCAGCATTCCTAAATGCTGTTTAAAACCTTAACAAATTCAGACCTGATAAAATACATACCAGTAACAGTAAACAGAGATGAATTGTATTCCAAGACCTGATAAGGTAGCTAACCGTTGAGGATGGGCAGCCAATTTTGAACTTACAAGCTCTACATTTCTTGAAATAGACCGTTTGAAGAGAAATCTGAACGTTGATATTTTAAAATTTGAAATTTAAACAAAGCAAGAAGTCTTAAATATTTTAAGTTAAAAAAACACATGGTTAGCTATATGATATTAAATGGCATTCTTTTATAATTATTGTTTCTTTCACAAACCAAAATAAGGGCACACCATAATGTTACATTTTTTTTCAATAATATTTTTTAACAACTTTAATAGTTTAAAGAAAAATTAAATTAAAATTATTTTATTAAGTGTAATTAAGAGTATAATTTTATAAATATAATTTACAGTTATGATAAATTATATGATATAATTTGTAAGTTGAAAATTATTAGAAGAATACTTTACTAATTTTGACAATTAATAGTTAGTTGTCCAGTATTTAGTAACTCAAAACTAACACAACGTATAATTTATTAAACTAGCACAGTGTATTATTAATTATACAACATAGTTAGTTGTCCATGATGTGACAAAGCCACTGTGAAGAAAGGGCAATGGTATCAAGCAGAAGACTGTAAACTCAAGGCCTATATAGAGTAGCATGGCAATGGAGGCAATTGGATCGCCCTACCCCAGAAAGATGGTATGTAGGGCAGTATATACTTGAAACCATCAAATGGTAATTACAAAACCAAGAGTTGAAACCACCCAAAAATATGATTCCTAAGTCCTTAGCTTAGAAATCTAACACCTGAATCTCAAGATGAGTTTATAAGCTAAAACTAGCATATTCCTACCACATTAGGAATTCCACTCACCACATTAGGAATTCCACTTTTGGTTCATTTAGCTCCAACCAAAGACATCAATTGATGTTTGATAACATGCCTCATAAGTTGGTCAACAAGTGTAACCCAAATTTACAACTCTTGTATGTCCAATTGCTTTTTTTCCATTTTCTTTGTAGAAGGACCAACTTTTAAAGGTCATATTTTTTTATTTAGGAGTTTGATTGGACCCTATCTTTTTTTAACTATAGATCTCAAAGATATCTATGCAACAATAACTCCCAAAGGTAGTCCTAAAGGACGTAAAATATTTATTTTGACAAAAAACTAACTTTATACCCTAGAAATTGAATTTTTCTATTTTAAGACCAAAAAATTGCACTTTTTATAATTTTAACATTAGGAGAAAGGTTGAGATACCTTTCTTAAAAATATAAACTACTCTCTATTTTGACCAAAAACTAACTCTGTAGCCTAGAAATTGAATTTTTCTATTTTATTACCAAAAAATTGCACTTTTTTTATAATTTTAACATTAGGAGAAAGGTTGAGACACCTTTCTTAAAAATATAAACTACTCTATGACTCAATCCAAAATCTAAACACAATATTTGAAGCTATATGGCCTCCATATATAGGCATGAATAGCTTTGATATACTCTACCTCTAACATCAACACAGTGCCCACATCTTAATTCTTTTTCATCTAATTGATTGTAAATACGTAACAACCATATTACATATCTTATCTTCTACCCAATTAGAATCTACATATCTTTAAAGATCTACTAAGTGTTCTATCTCCTCTAAGACACCATCTCCCTCATAACATAAAGAGTACTCAAAATAACCTATAAATATTTGAAGACCCTTTTCAACTTGCAATTGATCTTGTCCAATATTAACCATTAAATTAATAAATACTCTCATTTATGAGGTAATTCTTGGTCTAGCGTAGATCGTAACATACATAAGAATAATAACTACACTAGCATAAAGAAAATGAGACATATACTTTATCTCACTAAGTGTAGAAGGATATTGGTCCACTAATAACTTAGACCCCATTAAAATACAAACATTCACTAGCTTTTGTCTACCATGCTAAAATTCTAAAACATAGAATTCACATACTTTCTATTATCCAACCAAATCTTTCTTGTTATATCACTTTTGATTTACATACCTAAGATGAACTAAGTATCCCCTAAATCTTTTATATCAAAATATATAAAACTAAGACTTTAATTTCCTAATCACAACCTTATAATTACCACAAAACAACATATAATTGACATATAATTTGAGAACAAGGAAATTATTACCATCTTATTTACAATAAACACAATGATCTAATTTTTGACCTTAGATATCTTAGTCTCAACACAAAAGAAGTAACCTTCTGAGAACACATTCTAGGTGATTGTTTAAGATCACATAAAAAAAAAATCAATCTACAAATTAATGACTCACATTTTACAACATAGTATTCTAGCTATGGTATATAAATATCTTCTTCAAATTCATCATGAAGAAAAAAATCACATCTATCACTTCTATCTCAAGATCAAAATCTATTGCAATATATAAAACTAACCTAGTAGTTGCCAAGCTAGTGTTTGGAGAAAAAATATGACCAAAGTTTACCCCCTCATCATAATAATAGATTTTCAAAACCAATCGCACCTTATACTTATTAGCAATATAATTTGAACCAAACTTCTTCTTGGAGACTCATTTATGACTAACATGCTTCCTTCCTTCCTTCTAACAACTAGACCAAATCTCAACTTAGCTCTTTTTTTAATGGAGTTATCTTCTCATCCATGGTCAGACTCCAAAACTTGCTATCGTCTATACCTAATAGCTCTTTAATAGTTTGAGGCTCATCACTATTATTAATCAAAGGAAAAATACATATAAAATCAAGTGGGCTATACCTATCTAGCTGTCTCCTTTACCAATTAGACCTCCTCAAATTGAAGATTCTTCCTCGTCATAGCTCTATAAAATATTGACACTCACCTCATCGTCTAGTTCATCCTTAACCTCTAGTTTAGCCTTAGGTATATTTTTTTAGTATTTGGTTGTAACTATATTGTAGACTTCACACTTCCATATGGTTTATCAACTAAGGGGGGAGATTTAATCTCCTTAAGGATCTCAATTTGACTATATATAATTTTTTTAGCCATAAGATCATAAATATTGTACTCTTTCATGATAGTTATCAAATATAAATTTCATAAACTTATAATCCAAATTTAACTAATTTTCCTTAGGAAGATGAGTATATACCCCAAAACAAAAAAAAAATTAAAGATGTTAAAATGAGGGATTTTCTTGAGAAAACCCCCATAGGCTTTTTCTCAACTATTTCTAATGTAAGAGACCTATTAATTAGGTAGGGTGATATGCTAACCACCTCTTCCTAGAATTTATGTTCCAATATATCCTCACTAAGCATACTCCTAGCCCTTTTCACAAGCATTCTATTTATTCTATGCATAACTTCATTTTGTTGAGGGGTGTACAATTTTTTCTTATCCCTTTCAATTTCATTCTAATTGTAGGTTATATTGAACTCTACTAAACATAATTATTTGCTATATTTATTCCTCAAAATATTGATATTTTATCCATTCTAGTTCTCCTTGAGAGCCTTAAATTCCCTAAACTAACTAGAGAGCTTAATTTTATTCCTAAGAAAATAAACCCAAGACCTAAGAAAAGCATCAATTAATGACAAATAATATAGGGATTTTAGAAGAAGTAACATTTATAGGACAAAATACATTAGAATGAATAAGATCTAAATGGAAAAAGACTTATGAGAACTTGAGTAAAAGAACATGATTTTATTTTGTATTTATATTATTCAAAAAAATCAAACTCAAGGAAACAATTAAAAAACCCCTCTAAAATATTTTTATTTTTCATATGGCTTATGTGTTGATTCCAAAACATTATTTTCTCAATTTGTAACTTTATCCCTAAGGTAATAGCATGCTTAGGTGCCTAGAATGCATAACCATCAGAACTAGATGCAACAAATCTCTTCATTGTAGGTTCTAATGTCAAAGGTATAGATTCAATAGATCTCTTTGACACATGTATAAAGGAACAATTACATTGTATATAAGTGATAGAATCATGATGGAATAAAGTACCAACCCAAACCCCCTACTTGAACACTTAATATTATTGAACCATCTTGCATGCTTTATTACAAAATATAGCATGAGTGCCCACATCATTCATTTTACTCTAGAGAAAATAATTTTTTTTGGCCAAACCAAGTATATGTCCCCAATAATATCTTCTATCCTCCCATCATAAAATCAAATTTGACTCTCCCATACTAAAAATACTAAGGTAAGATTTGTCACTAATTTAGACCTTCCCACTATCAAAATTCTCATAGTCCAAAAACCACTCCTAATCAGTAATCATATGGATTTAGATACTCTAATTTTGATCTACCGTGCATCTTCACATGCATGTGTAGTTAACACTAAAATAAAAGAATTACCTACATCCTCCTAAGAAGATTTATTAGAATCATCATAAGTTTCAACTCTATTTGTCTTATTTTTATCCTCTTTATAGTCTCTCCTAAAATGACTTATCTTACATTATAACTTGAAAAAAAATTCCTTGTCCAGACTTACTACCAAGAGAGGTAAATCCATATTCTTCCTTTTTCCTTCCTCTCCCATTCATCCATAGACAAAAAACCAACACTTCATTGGAATATTTGGAAGCCTTTAAACTCAACTCCTCAAAGAATAAATTACACAATACCTTATACCAAGCATAAGATTTAAGTAACTTACTTCTAATAGCCATCACCAAGTTGCCCAAAAAGTTTGGAAAAGACCACAATAGGGGTCATACATCAATAATTTTCTTCCATTTTTACACCAATAAACTATAACTAGTCTAGAATCATGTCAAATCTATTAAGTTTCTTAGAATTAAATTCTACATCACATATGTGTAGAAATTATTCTATAGAAAAGCTCGTTTATCATGAATTTTGACCAAAATAGGTTTGTCATTTTTTTCCAAAGAACTTGTGTAGCATGTATTTTTTTAAAAATTAGAAGCATTTAATCAACAAAGAAAAGTCTCACAAGGCTCTCACATTCCTGTCCATTATATCTTAATCTTTGATACCATAGGCATAGGTTTATTTCTACATACTACAACCCATAAATCTTTATTTATGTGTTTCTTATATCTTATTTCAAAGATAAAAATGGGTGTTATTAAAATAATTCATCTCTACTATAAGCATGCCTATGATCTCCCTTGAAATAAATATCTCCTTTGTACATGCTCTCACTCAAATATAGATTAGTTCTAAAATCTCTTTTCCTACTACCTAGGGTTTGAGTTGATTAAAATATAGTAAAAAATCAAAGAAAGATAATATTTTGATAAATTTATACATTAATATATGAGAGAGAAATACACAAAAATAATGGTCATAATTTGCAAGAAAGAAAAGATACAATTTAAAATATTTACTATAACATAATGTATATACTATGAAAACCCTTTTAAGA
Source organism: Sequoia sempervirens (assembly GCA_007258455.2). NCBI lineage: Eukaryota > Viridiplantae > Streptophyta > Pinopsida > Cupressales > Cupressaceae > Sequoia > Sequoia sempervirens. The sequence goes on along the minus strand of VDFB02056241.1, from coordinate 70,030 downwards.
AAAATCTCATCCTCGAAATTAAAACCAATTGCATTTATAGAAACACCAATAAGATTATAACATAAATGAAATCCAAATCATTCTAAGAAAATTAAACTAACATACAAATCTATGGTAAATCTAATAGCATAATGATACCCTACAATGCACTTTGAAACCCCTACCTTAGACACCAAATAAATATGATAAGGAATAAAGAAAACCATGAGTGAACACATGAGAGGTATAGAACCCAAAATATCATGAATTAAATTCTAATGTACCCTATTCTAATTTTTAGTCCACTAGATAAAAATAGTATATTTTGTACACCTATCATAAGTTGTCATATTGTGTCATAAATACCTCACCAACTTGGGCACTCCATATTGTATTCATTATATCTATTCAAAATGATCTATGATGTATCACAACAAGCATTATAAGTTATTCATAAAATTAACTCAACAATATAACTCCCATCTTATATTATTTTATGTAGGTCAAAAAATATCTTACACCTAGATTATACATTCTATGTTTTCATGGATAATGTTGCACATATTACATAACAATATACATGTCATAATAATGTATACACATAATAAAATAGCCAACTCATTGTGGGATGAATTCCTTTTCCAATAAGACTCATAAATAATTAATAAATGATAGTTATATTGAATGTTGAAATTGCAAGTGTGTAACACACCTATGCCAATAGCTACAACAAATTTAATGAGAAAAAATGATATTGTATGCCCAACTTATGGCTCTTGAAAAAAAGTCATCCTTTAAAAAATTGTGTTGGTGTTGTTTGGGTGACCTTGTGGTGGTGTCACTATCTTTGGGTGGCAAAATAGAAGGATTCACTCCAATTAGATATTCTAAGCAACACATTAGATATTTTGGGTGGTGGTGACAATATATAGTGACATTGCTCATAGTGTGACACATTGGGTTTAGCCCCTAAGTGTTGGAAATAATCTTGGGTTGCATTGTGGTAGGACCAAGACCTTAGGTGTAGCATTGTAGGTGTTGATGTTAGCCCTACAACTATAATCATACCCTAAAAAAAAAAAAATCATATCAACAATGGCATTGAATGATGTAGATCTAACATAAATGGGGTATATAATTTTCTACTAAAGGTATGATTATGTATTAATGGCACCATGAATGTGGTATGGAACTAGACTACTTTATGAACCAATACATATTCAAATACTCTTGACCCAAAAAAACTCAAAAAATAATTGTTTTCAAACCCTATCATGTCTTATATCAATTTATATGGTTTTGGGCCTTCTGAGCATAACCATGAGACCTATTTCGATCCAAAAGGCACCTTGTAAAAAATGTCAAAAACCCTCAAAAAATGAGAAGAGGTTTGTTATTTTAAAGCTATGATACTATGTTAGAGTAATAACAAAACTCATAGGTGCAACAATCTAATCAATAAGACTAAATACCTTCCATAAGAGAGATGCAATAAAAAAACTATTATATTGCCAGAAATAATGAATATAAAATATTAAAATACATTAAGATGACCTTGTTATATAGGCAAGGAGAGAACCCTAGATGAAACCCTGGGACAAACTAAAATCATGACAAGTGTCTTAACATTATGACCTAAGATACAAAAAGTAAATGACCAAAATTAGCTTAAGTAACTAGGTGTGAACAGGTCCTCAAGTGAAACTAGCTAGATAATATACCTTGTTCACACCAACCAAAAGTTTCATAATGCATAGATTTTGTACTTATTCCTTCCAAAACTTTTTAATAGCTTGTCTTAATCAATGCCTAGTACTATGCTTGCAATATATCAAAATAGGTTGGTATGCTTGAGGCTATATTATAGTATCCTCCATCACTATTGAAGAATGATGAGGATTTTTTCTTGACATAGTCTCTACATAAATAAGTCAAAGTACTAAAGGCATTATGTACAAAAAAATAAGGCTTATGTGACCCATAAAAAAGGTCATTTCGAAGTGTTGAGCAATGTTACAATGCCTATATTTATGGGGATTCAAGAGTGTAAAATAGGCTAAGGTATTGAGAGATATTTGTTTTCCTTCCCTAAATCCTATTAATATAATATCTATGCTAGAGAAAAAAAATTTTGAGGTTGAGTCAACCAATGCATGGGAAAGATTTGAGAATGGGGGTGTGTGAATTAGTACTTTGGCATTGTTCTAGAGCTTTACTACTGTAACGAAGTAGGTATGATGATTTCTCACTAGTTGTGGCATCGAGATAGAGATTTAAATGGTCATAATTATTTGGTTTTATGGAATTTCTATGGTCCCTTCATTTTGAATACTCTAGGAGTGGTGTTAGTGAAAATATGTAATTTCCTATTATTTTGAAGTTTTGTATTGTATGACCATTATGGTATTTGTTGTTATGATTTTATAATATTTTATTTTATATTTTCAAGAAATGGCCCCTATGGATTCCCCCAACTAAATTATTTATAAATAAACAAATATAAATATGATATTAAATTATCATTGTTTTAAAACTCTAAACTAAGAAATCGTAAATTAAACAACATAATAGAACATCTTAACTAATGTTAATTCAATAAAGTAGATCGTTATAATAAAGTACAACATATAACTACAAAATATAGGCATTGAGACCAATGGTTTGAAATAGAAATTTTATTGAAATCAATGACAAATCTCCATTTATTGTTTGAAGTAATAGAGCACACTATGAGAAATAAGATAAATTGCAATAATTTTAAAAGCATTAAGTATTCATCATTCGATTATAAAGTATGAATTTTAGCCACATATGATTACATTTCCTAAAAATGTCAAAAGATTATTCTAAAACAATATCAAATAATCAATTTGATCAATAAACTAACATCAGATATACCTAATTGCTCAAGAGTTAATATTTTACCACCAAAAAAGATGGTGTCAAACTTTCCTACAAATACATCTCCACCTCAACTAAAATGTTCTCATATGGAATATATAAGCTCATGGAATATGAAATATGTAAGAATACCTATACAAGCCTCTTATCTTGAAATTATTATTTTAAAATAATCTAGTTGGTTAAGTTGGTTATAAATTTTATTTTAAGAAAAAGGTTTAAAAATTAACCTAAAAAACCATTAATTTATAATTAAAAGACATTATAGTTGCTTTATAAGTGATTTAATCAAGTGTGGACTCTTTTAAAAATGATTGTATAAGATAAAATAGTGTATAAAATCAAATTTAACTATAATAAAGAGATTGAACAAGTCATTTTAAAATCAAAGCTAAAGGATATAACATCATATATTTTTTAATTCCATTAGTGTGGGTCTATTCTATCTATATTTATGTCATTTATATAAAGGGGAATGCAAGAGTGCAATAAAGAATATGAGATTTATAAATTGTATCTATGATCTTCACTTACAACTTTCAAAATACATATGGTGACTCAAAATCAAAGGTTGATGTAAATAATTTTTTTTCATCGCATCATATATCTAAAAATCATTATCAAAATAAAAATTGCATGTGTTGTAATGGCATAGCATACTTCAAATGACATTTATTTTCATCAATTACCAAACTCTAAATACTTCAAAATAAACAATATATTTTTAAAAATTATTTTGCTCATTTACCATAATCATCGAACAAATCAAAACTAATATAATGACCAAACAAAATTAAAAAATCGCTTCAATCATAGATATTGAAAATAAAACCTCCTTTAAACATTAAATACTTAAAAAATATAATACATGCCACTTCTTCAAGTAATAATATCTAGTCAATACACAATGATATTAACCATCATCCAACTTTAGGCTTTAAAAACTCACACCCATATTTTCTCACATTTCAAACATATTGGCTCTTTAGCAAATATAGTCAACAATAGTTACAAATATTTCAAACATATTGACTCTTTAGAAAATATAGTCAACAATAGTTACAAATATTAAGAATAAATTCTTTGAAAGGCCAAATAAATGCTTCAACATTTAATTGTTTACTTCTACTTGACTCCATAATTTCAACCATTTCATATTTATCTAAGTGAGAAGAAATATATTTTTGAACAAAAAAGTGTTGAGAAAGTGTTGTACACTTTGCATAAGAGAAAAATATTTTCTTAAGGAGATGTCTATGCAATTGCAAAGCATTTAACACGAGTAGTTTATTGGGAGGTATAATGGTCAATTTGACTTATTAGGTGAATGTTATTTAATATTTTCAATATTATAAAAGTATTACATACTTGAACTCACATGATGCATGCAATATTTTTTCTTAGTGTATTAAATATTGGTGCAAAGTGGTTGGGAAGCTCTCAACAAGTTCTATCTCTTATTGTTGATTTATTTCCTATAAACTAAAGAGGAGGTTGTTCAAATCATTTTGTGATTGATTTCTCCTTAAAGAATTTAGAATTTGGAATTTGAAAGTATATGATAATATTTTTAATGTTAAATGATACATTAATTTGAAGCTTCGAATATATTAAAAAAAAAAAATCTCTTAAAATATATTGATATCTCACATTCTTAGATATAAATCTATTATGATCTTTAATTTGTAATATTTATTTATACAATTACCATTTCAAAATACTGGTTTCACTTACCCCAACAATTCACCACCAACAAATTCACCTCTAACAATTCATTGCCAACAATTTGTCGTCATGACAAATTCATCTCATGAAAAATTCACCCCAACAATACCACATGAATCACTTATTCACTCACACTCTTTTCATAAAACTAACTGCAAAAATTATTTAGAAATCTTACAATCAAAACCATGGGTAATCTTACCAGCAACTCCACAATCAAAGCACAGTGAATATAATGTTACAATGTTAGCCCTGCTATCAAAGAATCAAACATACTGATAATAATATGGAAGGGTTTTATTGACTGCCATGTTCATTTTCCAACAGTCCTTAAATCTTGATAGCGAACAAGCATACAATCTAAGTCTGAAATAAACTTTAACTTCAAATGAATTCACCAGCTGAAAAGTTTTGTTCATACCTGCAATGCGGGATCATAGAATGAAACATGACAGAAACCAAAATCTCCAGCAAAACAGATGAAGCATTGTTTAGATTTTGAGAGGAATAAAGTGGCTTCCAATGCAAGTTTTAGTTTGTTGGAGATATTCATTTGCAACATGCTTTACCAGTGTCAAAAGTCACGGGCTCCATCTACCCATTAATGCCAATACCAACTTTCACCCAATGCCTCACATGTAATTTGTCATTCACGGCTATCACGGTATTTGGGGCGTCTGTAAAACCATATATAATGTTGGCCATGGTGAATTCCATGATGTGTATTACTTGCCACCTGGTAACGACTTAAGTTTATCTCATAATAATAAATTATGGACAACATACAGATGAATGATCAATTTCAATTTTTCTTATGTTTTTTAAAATGGTAATTAAAAATAAGAAATGGATTAAGAGATTTGATGAAATCTGATTTTTAAGCAAAATTAAGATTATACTTCAAAATTAAAAGATGTTTCATTTAGTGCTTAACATACACATGTTTCCATGCATGAACTAAAATTGGAAAATGACATTCAACTGTCAAACTAACTAAATGAAAATATGCTGAATAGAAAAAATAAGATTGGAGCGAGGAAGACCACCATACCAACCAACTTTTAAACTAGCAATCACACATTATTTGCAATGGACACATTGAAAAATGTCATTCGACTAAGTGAAAATATATTAAATAGAAAAAATAAGATTGGAGCAAGGAAGACCACCATGCCAACCAACTTTTAAACTTGCAATAACACATGATATGCAATGGAACACTAATAGGCACTCTCATTTAGTGTAATGTAATAAGCAACCAAGAATTTTTAAAGAAACACAAGTCTTTTATTTATTTCATAAATGTAATGCACTATAAGAAAGACACAAAACAAGGAGTTGAAATATGTTAATAATATTATGATCATGTTGAATGGTGTGAACGACAAGTAAAATTTGGCATAAAGCACCACATGTTTGATAATAACTCCTTCGAAACTCAAGGCTTGAGTTTCCCATAGGATTTGAGACTTCTCTCCAAGCTCCATCAAAATAAAATTCCATGGTATTTACACTCTCTAAGTCCATGATTACAAGGTGATTCTTAAGTGAATCAAGGTTTGATATGTGTCTTGGTAGTGACATAGACTATAGCCCAATGGATTTAAGAATGGTCACATGCCAAGATATATCAAGTTTTGTTAGTCCTTTAGCTAATTTGTAAGTTTAGGGGACACTAGGAAGCAAAAACAATCTATTTCAATTTAATGATTCTAAGTCCAATATGATATAAAAAGTCATGGATTGAAGATATCGAGTGTAGACTTAATATATGCTTCTAGGTTCATCTAACAATCCCCCAAACCTCCAAACTCGAAATATTAGACATGAAAGTGAATCAATCAAAGTTGGTTAGCTCTTCCAACTCTAAAAGGAACATATGAAACATTGGAGTTAAATGTGTAGGCAAATTCTAACCTAATAGGAAATCCTCAATTCTAAAAGGACTATGTAGGCATAAAATGTGTTTACATATATTGAAGAATACAAAGATTCATGTAAGTATTGCTTACAATTTTTTATGTGAAAAAGAAGACATGGGCATATATTTGTTAATAATGCAATTTACACATGCACCTCCATAAATAATAGGAAACCCTCATTCTCATCTTTTGTCCCTACATATCACTTCATAGGTGTATTGAATTCATGATTTTAATTTAGTGGTGAAAATAAGTGTAGACACTCTCTAACATAGCACAATGATATCCTAAATTTTAGGCAACCTATTTATCAAAATTAATAAAGTTGCATTTAACATAGTGCTATGGATATGCTATCTTTTGGGTTTACTTTTACCCTATTTTGGTGTGACTTGGTCTGGATTTGTTTTGCTAGTCAATGTTTTCTAACCTTATTTTATTTTGTTATATTATTTGATTTCTCTATTTCTTATGTTATGATTATGAACTTTTTGCTTATATAAGGGGTTGGGACCCTTTTCTTAGTTTATAATAAAAAAAACAAATCCAAATAAAATAAAACAAAGTATGACACAAGGGAAGTCTCCCCTATCCTTATTATGTGATCCTTTTTCAAAATTACTCAATATGTTACAAGAGAGTGGAAAACAACTTATTATTGAATCAAGTGAGAATGGTTGCCACCACGATTTAAGGAAAAGGAAAACTTTCTAATCCCCTTGGTGATTTTAGGAAAAAAATAAATTATGGTGTGATGGTTAAGTTGTTGTGTTGTTATTCTTGTCATCAAGGTTCAAACCTAATCAGGGCATAATTGTTGAGAATTTATATTGGGGATGAGGTCCCCCGTTTGTGACCTCACCAGTTCATAGCTCCAAATCAAAAATCATTTACCCCTCTTAAAAAGTAAAATTAAAGACATAAATTTTGATAGTTCATAATTTGTCAGCATGAATATTTTTATATTCGACTATGTGAGCATTTTTTGAATCATGGAGTGCGATCTAAAATATTGATGAACAAAAATGCTCACATAACTTCTAATCCAAAATTATTCATTCTAAATGATTAAATCATTCACAATCCAAAAACCAAAATAAAGTATACAAGAAAATATATATATATATAAAATCAAACAAACATTTAGCAGCAAAAAGCATTTTACAATTGACAAAATAATGTTTAATCTTCTTTTCTTAAGATGTAAGCAAGAGACTAAAAGTATCAAAATTTGTATTCTACATCCAATATTAAACTCCAATATTTCTTTAGTATTTGGGCTAAATGCATAAGATGAATTCACTTGAAAAATATGTGTTTTTAATGATTAAAGATAATTAAAACATAGTTGAAAATAAAAGGAAAGATAAACTCATATTTTTCAATTCATAGAATGCTAAAGGCATCATTTACTCTAGTAAATTATATCCACAAAATGCAAATGGGGAAATAGTTTCCCTTTGGGAAGTCTTAGTCTTTCATTAAAAAAATATTATGATTACATTAGATCTTCTTTGAGATGAAATTGGGCTCCAAATGAGGAATACTTCACCTCAAAAATATGCTACTTTCTATGAACTTAACTCAACAATGTGGCTAGAACAATCAAACAACTAACCTAAAGGGTTACGCTCTTGGGAACCATGATAGAGAGTTCTTGATAGCCAAAGCTTTAAGCACCAAGATAAGGACATTCCTTAACAACCTATTGAATTTTGCTTTCTCTTTTATGTTTATTCATAGATGTACATATTTATATATGGTTAACTATTTATTAACATTTATATTATAACACTGTTCCGCTCAATAGATTATATGGTTTATTATTGATTATCTTAGTATATTTTAAAGTTATTTTTAAAACTAGTTATTTTTTGCTCTCCCAAAAAAATGTGCAATTGCTAGTATTACCATCCCTTGTACAAAGAATTAAAATTGAACTCACATATTAATAAATAAAAATTCAAAATGATTGAAACTTCTTCAAACTCCTATGATATATAATATAATAACAAACAGTTGTCTAGCAATGTCTATTTGTCAATGCAACATGCATACTAATATTAATATAATCAATATAATGCTAAGCCTACCATCTAATGCATTATGAATAATTTAAACTCAAAAAAAATCAATTTATCTAATAAATATAAATCAATGAATTTTTTTTAAAGATAACATATCTAGCTCATTTATTTATATACCCTACTTTGAAACATCCTTACAAAAAGAGATATTTTACAAAAAAAAAATAGTTAGTCTAAAATTACCAAGTTTGAACATATATTAATACCTAACATACAAATGGGTAAACATCTAAACACTCTTCTTGATAAATCAATAATTCTTTCAACATGCATTCTAAAGGCAAGGAAACCACAAACAAGAGCCACAAATTGAGAAGTTCTAATAAGACAAAACATGGGTCATACACCTATGATAAGCAAAATATAGAGAGTTCTTGTAGTTAGAAAGGGATTGAGAATTCACTCTCCCCTTCTATTGTTTGATTCGTATGATCCATGTGAACTGATGTAAGGGTAAATGCAAGAACATGATTCCACTTCTAGTGGAAGTTTCAAACTTAGAAAAAACCCAAAATCAGGTAAAACAAAATGGGATCCCATTTCGCTTCAGGGCCTCAAGCCAAAAACAAGATCCCGTTTTTTAGAAATAGGATGTTGAATTGGAGAAAAAGGATCCCATTTCATAAAGGCTTAAAATTTTAAGCCTTTATAAAATGGGATCCCATTTTAGAACAAAATCTCGTTTCGAAAAAAGTTAAAATTTGGTTGGGTTTGTGCTTTGTTTTTTTGGTTCAGTAAAAGGCTTGGGGACCCAAACCTAAGCTTTGGACCTAGTTTGACTTGCAACTTGAAGGTCATGTCAATGTCATAAGAAAAGAGTGATTTTGGACATATGTCTGAAGACCTTTTTTGCAAAATTTTTTGACGAAATTAAAACCCATTATAGATGAGACTGTGTAGATTCCAAATATGTAATTTTTTTACAATTGGATTTTTTTTCTATTTTTCAAATATTTTTTGGTGAAACTAGTCCATAAACTTGAAATATTAGGATTTTTTAGTATTTTAATAACTTTTTATTAAAATATTTTTTTGAAAAACAAATTATACATTGGCAATCTTTAGAAAAATTATTTTCAATTTGAAAAAAAAAATCAAAAAATGATAAGTTTAGGTTATCTTATGCATGAAATACACGACTATTTTTCAAAACAACAAATATGGCCAATAAAAAATTAACAAAAATTTAAAAATTACAAAAAAATATTGTGAGCATAATTCAGTGTGTTAAAAATATTTTCCCAAAAAGATTCAAAAAAATGAAATTAGCTAGGTCAAAATATGGATGATGTACACATGCATGGTATGGTAAAAAAAAGTAACTTTTAAATAGTGGTTTTCAGACATGCCTATTGAAAATCAATTTGTATTATCTAGGTATTAAAATAAATTACATATTTAGAAACTAGACTTTGAGTACTACATATTATGATTAGTGAATTTTTTAAGATTTCATCTCTAAGTGCTTCTTGAATTTTAAGGTCAAATATGACAAATTCTAAAAATCAAGGAAAAAACTTCCACTTTTTGGCCAAAATGTGGACTTAACTTCTTGCACGCACCCATAATCACCTTCCCCATATTATAACAATAGGTCTTAAACACAAGTTTCATGTCATTGTATTTCTAACTCCTCTTGAAGTTGCAAATCAACTAGGATTGAATTTATCGATACATCATGCACCATGCATGTGACTTCCTTTTCACTCCTTTTGACCCTTCCTCCAACTTAGCCATGGCCATATTGCCAAAAATTTCAAGGATAAAATCTTAAGAAGGAAATCCATTACAAGATCCAATTTGTTGGGAAATTTCAATCTCTATCCAAATAATCAAGTCTAAATTCAATGGATGAGATACAAGGCTTGGACTACTATAATATGAAAATCTAAAACTTATATACAAATCTAAAATTGATTGACCTTAATATGGAATTACCATGATTAGATTCATCTTCTATATGATTTTAAAAACCATCCAACATAGCATGCTTAATAATACCACCTTATGTGAACTTATAACAACAATAAATAAAGCATAACATCACCATAAAATAACAGCAAAGAGGCACAAATCAACAACAAAAAAGGCATCACATAACACATGATTTATGTAGAAAAAATATTGTGGGAAAAAGCTCCACCAAGAAGAGAGGCCAAGTATGCATTATATTCAAATAAATGAGATTACAATATATTCACTTCCATTCTTCTCTTTGCCTCTAGAATGGTAGCACATGTATACTTGTGAAAAACCTCTTTATGCCTCAGTCTATCCTTATTCATATAGAGTAACTCTACATTTAACGAATCCTCTTAATTTCTACATCCAAGGAGCTAATTTTATAGATTTGTGAAGAGGTATTAAGCCTCAAACATGGTGCCCAAATATGACTCTTCATTCCAAACGTCCCAACCCTTGGATTACCTCCTTAGAATATGAAAGGACACTAGTTTTGGATCTAATACTTTCCCTCCAAATTGGGTGCCCAAAATTGGAGATTAAACATTACATTAAATGCAACAAAATATGGAATACCAAGAGACACATGTTGTCTTTTTCCAAGTAAACACTTCGAGAATCCAAATAGTCACTCATTTGTCATCTTCCTTATATTTTACCATCTCGTTCTAGATGTCCACATGCAGGGAAAATAATGTTAAATATTCATGTCCATAAGTCATCTTTACCTCTACTAGTGGAACCCATCACCCCTTATGAATATATTACAAACAATGCTGAGAATAAATATTACAATATATTTTCCCAATACACCCTAAGTGCCTAGGGACACTTTCCAAGGATGTTGGAACCAAGACATATGATTCACAAGGTAGATGTCACCTTAATCCTAAAATTCTCCCACTTGACATCATATATTATGAATACACCCATAGGAATCACAAACAACGAAAAAACATCCCTTAGCCAATCATATACTACATAAATATTTATCATGCTTTCATACTCCAACAAGATGCCTACAAAAACAACCATGGTAACCACCATCAAGCAAAAAAATCCTCACACCCACCAACATGCCACCTATAGAATAAAAAAGGAATATATCAAGGTGAGTCATACCAATTGTCACTGAAACCTACATCGATATTTACATGAAAAAAACCATCAAATTCAAATGATAATAAAGGCTCTAAGTAGTTACCTTACTCATACTAGTTAGAATAGCAACCGCAACAAATTACAACTCATTCAAGCTAACCATACTTCAAACTAGGGCATACAAATCATAGATAGAACTTCATGCCATCGACATATCATCTCAAAATTACTCTCAATTCTTTGTATATCCATCCTCCTATCTCAATGAAACATACCATGTACAAATGACCACAAAAAATTCCAACTAACAAAGTCTACATTAACACTGAAACAATCTTGTGGACATAAATAGTCCACATTCGAGTTATCCAACTACAATCAAATGGGTGATCAACCCCCACAATTTTATAAACTATCCTAATCTAATGAAACATGAAAACTCATCATCAACTCAATAATCAATAAACCAACATATCAAAGAGAATAATCGGAAATATATCCAAAAACTCTCATTGTACAAGTAATATCAAAATCTAAAATTAGATCAAGGCATATCAAGTCTACCTATAATACTTCACATAGAGGATGTGGCTAATTCCTCTATTACATAGTGTGAAGGAAAAATACAATGATGTAAAAAAATTCAAACATATATATTGCAATACCTCTCTCACTATTAGTCTCCATAGCTCTCTCAACTTATTCACACTCAACCATATGAATACAAACATCCAAGAAGAAGAACAAGACCAAAGAGAGAAGATGCAAATTAAACTGTATCCTTGTTCCACACTAGCATGTAACAAGCTATGTAAAGTAAGATCTCCTTTACCAATCCCATACTAAAAGGCTACCAACATCTAACATTCAAATCAAATGAAAGCATAGCAACATTATATATAAACTTTGTATACCAAAGGTATATCAACCAACCAATTATTTGCACAATAAAGGGAATATTCCCAAATCCATATATCATTTCTTATACCTCTCCAAAAAAGTCACTGTAACTAGATCCATAACTCAAGATTGAAATAAGGAGAACAATGAAAATCCATATAACCATGCATCTTATTCTTAACAAGTTCTCAAAACTTCTATATTCAATACTAACTCATATGAGAAGACAAGATACAAAATTAAAAATGCACTTGATATTCATGTGGGTAATACCTCTCAAATCATTCACATGCTGAGTAGACCAAGACTAGGATACAATCTTATCCTATATACACAATACCAAGCAATAAGAGCTTATAATTAAGGACAATCTTCTCTTCAGGTTAATAATGAACTCATGTCCATAACCAGGTGTAGGATCCTTGGTCTTTCTATTGAAACATCATCAAAGTGTAACAATCTCAAGGTATGATCTCCAAAAAATAAGAGATCTCTTAGTCTCACCCAAGTCTTCCTAGTTTCTATGAGCATCCACCAATAAATTCATGCCAACTTCAAATGCAGCCCTAAACAATCATGAAGCTCTAATAAAATGAGTAGTACTTAAAACCAAATAGAACAAACAAGACCATTGTCAAAGTTCCAACTACAAAATCAAAAACATATCATGACATAATGATCTATCATCTCCATCTAAGAGATCATATACTCCAAATGAACATATCATAAACTGACACCTCACCAAAGACTCAAGAGTCCTCCATGGCAAACCAAGATGTCAACATTTTCAATCACATGAATATAACCATCCATCATCAAATGATGAATCCACATCACTACCAAAGCTCTCACTGAATCCTATAACCAAGCTCTCCAAGAATCATGATAACCATCTCCTAACTAAAGATCCTCCATGGCCCCAACACAATCAAATAACTCAAGACCGTGAGCTCCCTTAAGGTAAAATCAAACCACAATCTCCAAACCAAGAAGATATAATCACCACACATCCTTTTTCAATAGAACTAAAGATGTCATTAAACTCTCACTTTAATCTAAAGGAAGAAAAAACCATTGTAAAAGGTCATCCATATTCTAATCAAATATTATTCATGGCTCACTACACACGTACAACAACAACTTAGAACCAAAATCTTGAAACAAAGAATATAGAACACATTATGTAACTACATAAAGCTCCCACTTAAATTAATATCGAGTTATACATGGCATCATGACCAATATCAATTCCAACACTCTATTGAAAGTAAATAAAACTTCTCATGCACCATAAATTACTACTATAGATTCAAATGAACAACTGTATCAAGTACTCCCAATAACCTTTTCTCACTACAATAAACATACCAATGTAATAATGGTGACCAAGAATATGGCCTACCAAAAAGAGTCCACATCAGAAAATTTTCCAATATTTTCACATATGCAACATCTCAAAGGATAAATACATGATTAGTGCTCCAATCTCAAATAATGAAAAGATAGATTCAACCCCACATCAATAACATGCATAATAGAGATGTAAACATAACTGAATTATTACTTAAACATGTAAATTCAATACATTCTCCTACTCTAACAACTTAATAATGGAAATTAACATGAGACTTTGAGGCTTCCAAAACAAAATTAATTGATGGTGAGTGTGAGCAGGAGTAGTTGCAACAAGGCGGGAGGGGCATTTTTGAAATTTGAGGGAGATGGAGCCGAATTAGATGATGTTGATGCAAAGGATGATGTTGGTTGGGGTCAATTTGTGGGTTATTTACATCAACCTGTTGGGTTTGTTGTGTTAACTTGGGCTTCTTTGCAATGGGTTTCTTCCTGTAGCTTTGCCTTGTTTGTTGAAGATCCTACACTTTTGGTTTGTAGCTGGAGCTTTGTGTGGTTTCCTGGGTTGGGGGAGTTTGGAAGGCATTTGTGGCCTTTTCCTTACCTGCCTACTATGCATGGTGGTTTTCCTTCACTATTGTAGACTACAGGAGGATGTGTTTTAGCACTAGCTTTTTTGGTGGTCAGTGAATGTTGCTTAAGTTGGCGTGCATGTGCACTTAGTGTGAGGGTTAGTCCCTCTATCCTATGCTCTCCTTTGCTTCTTTGTGGGGGAGCGACCTATGTTTGAGGCTCAACTAGGTTGTTGGTTGCCCTTGTAAGGAGTACTCTTATCCTGAGGATGGCATTTTAGATCTAGATTTTAAGCATGTTTTATTTCATGGGTTCCCATGATTTTTCTAGTTGTTTCTGTTGTTATAGAGAAGTTATGTGCTTTGGCTCTTATAGGGAGTGCTTCATATGGCTTGTAGTGTGTTTGGTTCAACCTAGGTTTTTCTATCGAGATCTTGGATTGGGTTCATGATTGTTAGCTAGATCCAAGTCACACATTATGCAAAACAATCAACCTATTTTCTAGTAGTTTTGCTAGCCAATCCTTTTATAATAAGGAATCAAACAGTCTACAACATAGTTTACGTTTGTCTCATCTTGGTTATTTAGTTTAACAATATATGCAAGGAATTTAACCAATTTTGATAAAAATGACATTAGAACCTTTGTCATAATACATGATCCATTTCATCAATAAGAATATAACAATTCATGCATGGCATTCAAATTTCCAACATTACCTTTATGAAATCTACGTTTTTTAGATAAAGAGAAATAAAGCAATTTTAAAGAAGGTATATCACATGTATGTGTAATTCATAATGGAAGATTTATGCATGTACAAATATATGACCTATAAAAAAAATGTGTATGCCTATACGTTCTTTGAAAAAGAAATGTGAATGTGAATTTTAACTTGATTTCTTATTAAAAACAATCAAAGTAGACAAAGAAAATATAAAAAAGAAAAGGTATACAATCAAGATCTTCAAAGAACGTCCTATAAAACTACTAAGTTAGTATTTTGTAGGATATACTTCTTGGATATATGAAAAATATCTACACATAAAAGTCAATCAAAAATAGAAAACCAATTAATCATGTATGAAAAAAACAAAAACAAAAAAGATTTTTTTATGATTTTCTGACAATTTTTTAAAAAGCATTGAAAAGGGACTAAATACACAAAATTTATGACTATAAAAGTTTGAAAATTTGATAAAATTGAGCAAGTTATAAGTGTTTGAGTGGAGGGTGCTTTTTAAAAGTTTGAAAATTTGATAAAATTGAGCAAGTTATAAGTGTTTGATTGGAGGGTGCTTTTTAAAAGTTTGAAAGGAAAATGGTAGTTCTTAAGCCCCTGTAAGTTGGCCCTTGGTCGCCTAGGTGACCAGTCATTGAGTGCAGAGGGGTACGGGGCTTGGGAGCTAAAGGATAGCACCTAGGGATTGGCTATGACCAAGGGCCAAAGAGGTCATATGGCTAGGGGCTTAAAAATTCATTGAGCTTATGGTCCCTAATATGACTAGGAGCTAAAGGTACAAAAAGAAATGGCCTAAAATTTCTAAAGATTATTAAAAATAATATAATTGATAGAATCTAGGTAGATTCCAAAGAAAGCTCAAACGAAATTTAATGTCTCTAAGATTTTGACGAATCTCTCAAAATTTCAAAACTATTTTAAATTTGATGAATTTTAAAATTATTTCAAAATACCTCCCTAGATTTCAAACTAGTTGTTTAAACCACAACTAAATAAATGGTCTCAAAAATCTACCGAAATTACTAAAAGTTTCAACAAACCTATTAAAAAATTTCACATAATTCATAAATTAAAATCTAATTAAGGGCCGACAAGTAGCCTAGATATGTATATACCTACTATTCGCATATACCTTACATAATTCCACGAGCATTTTCTATGATGAATATACACAAACTTATGTCTACACTTCGACCATCTACTTCTTGTATATATGTCTCGCGCCCATGGTCTATAATCTTCCTCTCGAAGTTGTGCATCTACTTGTGGATATATTTCATGAGTATATGTCTCACAGAAATTATATATATGCTAGAAAAAGTGTTTATATTTGTACGTGTGTATCTGTTGTGGGCGTATGAGTATATCTCCAACCTACGATTATCCATACAATACAGACTATATGGCCATACGGAATCTATATGATCGTACAACATTCCATATATAGCTGACTTTGAGCTCACAAGAGATCAAAAGATGACAATAACATCAAAATCAACTTAAAATGTTACTCATGACTTCATTGAGATTTGATGAGCTCCTTGAATATTTGATATGTGGATGAGCTCCTTTACTTGAAGACTAACAATTCGACATCATGTACTTAGTTTAAGTGATGGATTTTTAAATGAGTGAAGAAGTTCCTCAATTTCTAAAATTTTGGAGGAGGTAAAGGATGGTCAAGATTTGATGGTGAGATTAATGATGGAGGATTCTTGAGAGGAACTTCCTAGGATAAAAGAGAGAATGGAGGGTTGAGATGGAGGTTGTTGGATTGTGAATGGCTAGGATGCACTTACTAAAATTAGTAAGTGGTTGTGACCATGAGAGAAATAAGGGACATGTGCATCTAGTAGGGCTATATTCTTGGGTTCGGTGGAGAGAATAATGGAATCATAAGCACAACTGTTCTTAGGTTATCTTTATTCTTAGAATTTGAAGGAATATCAACATAATTAAATATTAATAATATTTAATTATTTTAGCCATGTGTGAGGTGAAAAATAGATGGAAATAATTATTAGTTATTTATTTATTGTGAGGTGATATGGAAAAGGGGATTAATCATTAATATGATTATTTAATTAAGTGTGGGAGACTTTAGATGAAGGGGACTTGGCCTAGGTGATGGGTTTGGTCAATTAGGACTAGGTACACTAGGGAAATATTTAGGCGTCTATAAAAATATTAGCTTAAAATAAATCAAATCCAATCAAAAAATTCATGCAAAGTGTCATCTCAATAGCCTCAAAAATAGTTTGAAATGATTTGTCAATATAGTCTAACAACTAAAAGTAGTTAAAAGAGAAATTTTCAGTTGCTACAAGGCTTTAAGCAAATTACCCAAGGAATACATAACATGTATACACATGCAAAGATCAATATCATACATGTCAACCCAAAAAATATTTAGCATAGGTAGACTAGTTCCAACTGAGATATTGCTTATGTTGATAATATTATTTCTAAGCTACAAATAAAGGAGATATATCAACCAAACTTCTTAGCACATAAATTTTAGATCTAGAAGAAAATGAGAAAATAGAAAACATTTCAAAAAAAAAAAGAATGTATCAATTATCTACTTGCAAGGCATGTGGCTATTTTCTTCAAAGAGTTATAATCTACATTATGAACAAAAGAAAGTATGATAACTTTATTGCGCTCACAAATTATATTAGATGAAGAGTGGATACCCTTTTAAAACCTTCATTAGCTTGAAAAACAATAATTTTCTTTCACAAATATTTACTAATTATAAGGAAATAACATAAATTATAACCCCTCCATCATATATCTATGATAAGGAAGGAAAAAAAGTTACAATATTTTACATACAATCATGAGTTGTTTAACAAAACCAACTAAAATTTAGTGAAACCAACTGAAATTTAGTGAATTAATCATGACAATATCCTAAAATTTATCTAAAATTAACTGCAACCTATTTATTATGCTTTTCCAAAACCAACTGAAATTTAGTGAATCCATTTACTTTGAAATTTAATCACGATCAAGCAGTAAAGGCATCTCAAAATCTTATCGTCTCAAACACCACATAGTAATCCAAGTATAGAAAAAACTCGAGAAAACTTTAAAGGCACTTAGATAAAGTGGAAAATAAGGATTGGCCCCCACCTTGAGATATTAGGGTAGTATGATGTAAGTTAAATATTACAAAGATAAAACACTAGCTCTTTCTTTGACAAAGTAGGGGTATATTTTTTTCAATAATTGACTATATGATATCATCAAATGTTTATGATTTTTTTCATAATTTAATCACCTCCTAAATAGTAGGATTGTCTAAGAATCAAATGTTGTTGTAAAACGTGGTATTATCTATCTAGTTTACTTTTACTTAGTATCTAGTTAGTCTTATTCACACTATTCTTAAGCTCACTTAAAGAGACATCTAACTTGGTGTCTTACCTAATGTAGACTCACCATTTGTCCCTATACTTTTTCTTAGAGTTTGGCACATGTTTCACATTTGAGGGATAGTTAAATTTTCACTCCTACCTTCTCATATCCTCATTGTTTCCTTTATATGCAAGGCTTCCTTTTGTACATTTTACTTGTATAATGATTGTTTTATCTTGCATATTCACTTCATGAAATGTTTTTATCTTGTAAACAAGTATTAGCTGCTCCAACATGGTATAAAAATAAGTTTGAAAGAGTATTATTTTTATTTCTTGAATTTGCAAGGGTCTTGGGCATAAACTCTCAAATAGTACATCCTAAAGTAAAACAAACCCCACCATCATGCACAAAGACTTGGGAGACAAATTTTCATATATAATGCTTCTATTTTTGTGAAAAAAATATAATGATGTTTTGCATAGGTTATAAATGGTGGTTGTACAAAAAATCTTTACAGTTCGTACAGATCCATATAGTCATATGACCTCCATATTGTACCTACATTGTGATATCCTTGGATTATGCCCAGATGTCTTTATTTTTACACACTATGTAAACTCTTGTAAAGTGAAATTCATTTGTTATGTATATTTTTATTATGCAAGGTACAATCACTACACAGGGTTGATGCTTGCAAGCTCCAATGTTGTACAAGAGGTCATATGGGGGTCTGGTAGCTAAACCCACTAAAGGAACCATTGACTACCATCACCAAGAGTGGTGTTTCCGCTACCACCCACCCTTGCTAATTTTGCACCACCATCACTTGGGCCAAGTGTCATCATCACTATTGTCACACCACCTAGCACTACCACAAAACCCACTTCGCCACCCATATGGTACCACAATGCCACCATGTAAAAGTGACACCCACCAAAGTGGCAGCATCGTGGAGCCACCACACCATCACCAGGGCCTATATATTTCTCTTTAACATGACACTTTATTTATTTTGGGCATAATTCGCACCCAAGTCAATTTTTTTACTTCTAATTGAGAAAAAAAATGGTTTTGTGTACTTCAACATAGTGTAATTTATTTTCCCTACCATGTAATTTTCTAGAATTTGCCTCTAAACCACTATTTTTCAGTTTTTTAGCATTTTTTGACAAGGCATAACTTTTGCCCACAATGTCAAAAATTAGCAAGCTTTTTTTATTTATTAAAAAATATAAGGACTGTAATGAGAAATTTAGTTTTTTTTCCTTGGATAGCTTTTTTCAGAAATCTATAAAATCACCATGAGCTATAAATGGTTGATTTCAGCTTCAAATTTACACAAATTATATCCAAAACTTGTAGTTTTTTGGGAGGGGTATATTTTATGGAATGTTTTACTATGGGGTTGTATTTTATTAAAAAAATGTCAATTTTTGTATGTTTTAAGACATTAATGCATTATGTCTTCTTGTAGTCACCTCATAATATAAATTGTAATCATCCTTTTAAGGACACTTGTAATAAATCTACATGAGCATATATTTCTATAAATGCATTTTAATAATGTGTCTATCTAATTTGTGTTCCTTAGGGAGAATTTTGTATATATATTTTGTCTCTTTTGTATTGCATTATAATATAAAGTTCTATAGGGGGTTGTGTAGTGTCTTAGTTTTTTCTAGTTGTGTAGTGTCTTAGTTTTTTCTATCACAATTTTTTCACATGAGTGTCTCTCCACAACAACAAATGATTCTAGTGATTCTAACCTCATGCATGTGTACCTTAGTTTTTGCACACCCTTTTTAGTGTTTCTTGTATATTATATTAGACTTGATGTTTCATTCTATATTCTCTTGCATATTTATGTGTTATGTTTCAGTTGATTTGTCAATACATCTCCCTTGTTAGCATTAAGGGGGTATCATCATGTAGTTATACTAATGTTTCCTTGGTTTCACTAGAGTAATGGAGCAACCTTCTGCATTTTTAGTTGATTAGTATTGGTGATATTTTAGTACTTATATAGAGAACCATACACATTTAATAGTGTACTAGAGTTCACTTGCGCAATGTATTTATGCTCCTTGATTATTATATCATTTGCATCTTCAACTTTATAGAGTATTGTTTTTTCTTCATGCCATCTGTGTATTCATGGTTGAGTAGTGTACATGATGTCATACAATATTTTGTATCTCTTAACTTAATCTACATTCACTAGGGGTTCATTGATTTTAGCATAAACCATCACTTATTATTCTATAGAGTTTACAACTATATGCTGAAAGATTTTATATTCATGTTCCTATCTTCATGGGACATAGATCTATGAGTAGGTTTTATCCTTCTCATTCTCTCTTTTGGAAAGGAGTTTCATTTACACTAGGTTTTATTCTTTTCTCCATTTGTGAGACTTAAACTTTGCACATAAGTACCTTATCAAGCCTAGTTATTGAGACTCATATGTTTATTGTTTGTATTTCTTCCTAAGCATCAATTAAGGGGCGTTAGTGTATAAAGTGTTATTACCAAACTATCTTACATTTACTTAGTATTTAGTTGGTCTTATTCACACTACTCTTAAGCTCATTTAGAGCGACATCTCACTTTTTTCTCACCTCATTTGGACTCACTATTTGTACTTATCCATAGAGTTGTACATATGTTTCTCATATGGAGGGGTACAATACCTAGACACCATGTACATTTAATAGTGTACTACACGTCACTCGTGTAGTGTTTTTTTGTTTCTTAATCACAGTACCATCTGCATCTTCAACTTCATAAAGTATTTTTTCCTACTTTCCATCTATATATTCATAGTTTATTAGTATACTTTATGCCATTGATGTGGTGTTTTATGTCACTTTTCTTGATCTACAACCATTGGAGGTTCATTAATTCCAATAGAAACCATCACTTCTTATTTGATAGAGTTCATAGCTACATGCTTTCATAGTTCTTCAACTTCATGTTCATGCCTTCATGGGACACTTTGAGGAGGTTTTATCCTTATGAATGTGAGGCCCCAATTCAGAAGGAATGTTCAAAGGTATCCTCTAGTTAGACAACCTCCTACGACTGATAAATACAAACAATTAGTCTTCTTTGGTGTTATTGGTTTTCCTAATATGATTCCAAATGAAATAAGAGGAAAGATATCAGTATTTTGTTATAAGAGAAGAGAATATTCATAATTTTATCAATGTCATAGATGAATATGAGATTGAAGATGAGAATGTAATAATGAAATTGTTTGTATAGTCCTTAAATGAAAGTGCAAAGGAGTTGTATAGGAGTCTCCTTGATGATAGTATTGACATGTGGGAATATTTCATGAGTATTTTCATATCAAAATATGGGGATATATCCTAGGTTTTCCATACATGAGCTCACAACTATCAAGAAGAGCATGAATGAATTAGTGGAAGATTTTAATAGTAGATTCATCATGAAAATGAGGAAATTTCTACTAACCTTAAGGCCTAATGATTCCATCTGTTATGTTCTTTGTTGTTGTCAATTTAATTCTAAAATAAAATATTGCCTTAGAGACCAAAATCCATAAACTCTCAAGGAATTATATGCTACTACCATCAACTTTAAGAGTAATATGTGGGTATCGAGTAAATATATGAAGACGATAGATCTCAAGATATCTAAACTTGATAAAAAGACCCCAAGAAAGCCACTAAATATTAATGAAAAGTTGGATAAGTTAATGGGTGTAATGAAAGAATTTTCATGCAATGTTGCAAGAAATAAAAAAGGGCTACCACCTACAAATAACACAACTCATTTTAATGAGAGTCAAAATTTGCACAATAGGCCCTATAACTATAACTCATCTAAAAGGCCATAGCAACATGAGGGACAGGATGCTCCCAATCAAAGGAATTTCAAGCAACAAAGTGATATGACCTTAAATCCTCTTTGAGGGGATCATGTGCATTATCATGACATACTTGTGTAGTGTGATATTTTATATGGCCCTCGTGATTTTTTAAACTATCTGGCTACCATGGAGGATGAAAAATATGAAGAACCACCATATGAGGATGGGCATGCCAACTATTATTGTGAATAAATTCATCAACTGGATACATTCTTGGATATGGATCCATGGAAGAAGAGGATGAATATTCTAATCAAGAGGACGTAGATTAGGTTTTTAAGTATGATCAAATTATTCATCCAAAACATTATGAGTTGTTGAATCATGATTTTAAACATCGTAGGGAAATCATGAGGTGGAAATATAAAGTTGGTACACATTCAAAAAGGATAAAACAATCCTAACTAAAGCTACAAGGATGCATGCTCAACATGGGTACAATTGAGAAATAAAAAATCCCTCCAATGGTTAATTAAAATGTTGCAATACTAATAGGAGGTGAGCCAAATTTAGAAAAAGAAAATTATAAGGATATGTGTGAAGTTAAGAGTTCTAATCCTACAAATGAGACAATGAAGAAGAATAAGACCCATTGCAACAACAAATTGTTAAACGAAAATATATCTCAAAAGGTAACCAAGGTGAAACACCTTCAAGCATGATTTATTCTTCAAAAGGATAAAACTCAGTCACTAAGGTGCAATAAAGACATTTCTAACCAATAGAAGATGGGGCTAAAAATAAATAAAAGGCTACAAAAGGTAAGGATTATATGTCTTGTGGATTAATCATTGCCTTATATTCCTAATGATGATATTACTATTTCACAAGATGTACCCCCACCTATTTATTATCCTATATATATGGGGGTAAAAGTATTGTCACACTTTTATAAAGGAAACAACCAACACTTATCCAACTTTTAATCTTGAATCATTAAAAAGTGGCATATATGTTTTTAGTCTTGAAATGATGTAAACTAATAAAATGAGTATTTTTTAGTGTTGAATGCACAAGACAACTAAGAGGAGGTGAATCAATTGTACCTTAAAACTTCAAAAACCCTCACAAAAATTCAAATCCACACTAATTCAATTAACCCATAATGTGTTATCTAAATGATTTACCATGAAAGAAAATATCAAAAACTGAAACACATCAACACCATGCACAAAGGAACACCAGATTTAAGTGGAAAACCCAAGATGGGAAAAACCACAGTGAGGATTAACTCGCAATATAAAGTAATATCAACACCGAATACAATATGACTCACTATCAAAGGGCTCACTGCCCAAAGAAAGAAAGGATCAGTGCAAGAATAGAAAATAGGATAGAGAAGACTTTTACAATGAGAAATCCATCTCAAAGCAACAAAAAAATCCACCACAACATCACCAACACCTTCACAGTATTTCTAAAGAATTGTAGACACCTTCTGCTCACTGAATTTAGTAATCTAACACATGAAAGCTCGCATTGCACTTCTCAAATTTGTACCCTACAACTCTATAATTCACATCTCTCATCATACTCATCTATCTTATCATCCCTCAACAACTCAACTCATGTGTATATCATCTTCAACCTTGAAAACATCCTCCAAGGTTAGATATGCACCTCAACCATGCAAATTCAAATTAAGTCGACACCAAAATATTCTCGTAATGGAAAGGAATGAAGACATACCACAACACATCTTAGCTAGGACCTAAATCCACTCATACATGCCACGCCACACTTCCACAAACATCAAATCAACTTCGCAAGTAGTGTAAACACCCATGTCCGATTGAACCTGTGTTAACACCATTAACACTTAAGTACACACTTCCTCAAATCCAAAGATGACTCACAAACACCATATAACACTTTAGCACAATTTAGCATATTCCACAAACACCCTAAAATCCAACAAATTCCTTTGCAACAACTTTCACTTGAAGAATGTACACACCCAATACATTCAAAAAACTCTATCAGACACTATAACTCAAGAAACTAACTTCCAAAGCACCAAACCATGAACAATTTTATTTGAAGAAATATGCACCCACTATTAGCACCCGTCTAGATCGGCAAGACCTAAAACCACTCTATGGAAAAATGTGGAGCAAAAACATTTCTCACATACACCTCTACAATATATAGTTCACACACTAGTGAACACAACTTCCTATGCACAGAGATCCAATGCACCAAGTTTTGAATGCAACACCTTTGAATACCTTTGATCAACATATCCAAACTGTACAAGTAGATCTTCAACCCAGAAGAACTATGAAGAAAAACTAGAATACCACTCTTCAACACAGAACACAATACAACACACTATTTCCTCTTTTTATTCAATTTTCTCAAAATCACTTGGAAACCAAGTACAAAAAATACATCAACATCTTTAGTACTTCCTCATCACGATCAAGCCAACTACAACATAAAAACTCAACCATACATCCATAAACTATAGACAAAAGCTTATAAAAGCAACACTAGAGGTTGACACCAGTAGCTTACTAATGACAACATAATGCAACCAATCAAAGCATAATTAGAGACAACACCAACTCAATACCAACTACACATCCTTGCAAAAATATCTTTCTCACACAATTGAAACCAATGACAACACCAAAGCTTGTTGACATCATTGACAACATCAATCTTCTCATACTTGCAATAATCTCCCCCTTTGTCATTGATGGCAACACATGATGTGAAAAACCATCAACAAAAAACACAATAGCTCTACTCCATACCTTTTTCCTTTTATCTTTTCTCCCCCTTGCACAACTAAATTATTACACTCTCTCTCCCTTTAACAACTTATCTTTTTCACATGTCTCATTCTCCCCCTTTGACATCAATGGAAAAGAACAAAATATTTGCATCATTCATTCTCCCTTTGACATTAACCAAACTATTCACCACTTCTTTGTAACTTCCTTTCCTTTATTGTACTACATACTCCCCCTAAGAAGCACATACCAAACTGTATGAATCAGCAACCACTGCACAATGACAACACTCACTCATCCTGACTGCAACAACCCCTCAAAAAAATTCCACTATGTACTCCCCCTGAGAGGTAGCCACCAACATTAGTCCAGACAAAAGAATGAATCTTGAGATCCACTGGACTGATGCATCTCCTTATGCATCTAGTTCAAAGGATGGGAAATAACCCCCAACTTCTCTCAAATATACTCAAAAGTATCCTTAAGAAGAGTCTTAGTAAATGTATTAGAAACTTGATCCTTTGTAGGCACGTATTCAAGCTTTACTTCATTCTCTACAACCTTCTCTCTCAAAAAGTGATACTGGATTGAGATATGCTTTGTCCTTGAATGCATTACTAGATTCTTTGAAATATTGATAGCACTTGTATTATCACAGAAGATAGAAATTGTTTCATCATACACTACTTTGATATCCTTTAATATTTTCCTCATCCAAGAAACTTGTGTGTAGCAAGATGTTGCTGCAATATATTTTGCCTATACAATAGATAAAGACATCGAATCTTGTTTCTTACTTACCCATGACACCAATCTACACCCGAGAAAGAATGCACCGCCACTTGTAATTTTTATGTCATCTACACAACCATCCCAATCTGCATCTGTGTCAGAACTCAAAGTAAAATCAGTATCGTTTGGATACCACAAGCCATGATCCAGAGTGCCCTTCAAGTATCTAAATATCCTCTGCATTGCTACAATGTGTGACTCTCTAGGATCTTCTTGAAATCTAGCCACAAGACAAACTACATGC
The DNA here is from genome assembly GCA_007258455.2 of Sequoia sempervirens. Classification (NCBI taxonomy): domain Eukaryota; kingdom Viridiplantae; phylum Streptophyta; class Pinopsida; order Cupressales; family Cupressaceae; genus Sequoia; species Sequoia sempervirens. Next base: position 43,750 of record VDFB02056241.1, on the reverse strand, counting down.
ATGATATCTGGTCTAGTAACAGTTAGATATATCATTCCTCCAATCATTGATCTATACTCGCTTTGGTCAGCCTTAGGAGATTCATCATTCTTTCTTAGCTTGCAACTAGTAACCATAGGGGTACATATTGATTTAGAATCTTCCATTTCAAACTTCTTTAGCATTTCCTTGACATACTTTGTTTGTGAAATAAAAATACCTTTATTTGTCTGATTGATTTGTAGCCCAAGGAAGAAATTCATCTTCCCAAACATAGACATTTCAAACTCTTTATGCATCTCCTTTGTAAACTTCTTACACATAGCTTCATTTCATCCAAAAATAATGTCATCAACATACAAACCACAATCAAGATTTGATCTTTTTCAAATTTGAAGTAGGATTGCTATTTGTGGTACCTTTATTGAATCCTTGTTGTAACAAGTACATATCTAACCTTACATACCAAACTTTGGGAGCTTGATTCAATCTATATAATTTCTTCTTTAATCTATAGACCATATTTGGTTTATCTGATAACTGAAATCCTTCTGGTTGTTCTATGTATACCTTTTCTTCCAATTCACCATTCAAGAAAGAAGACTTCACATCCATCTGATAAACTTTGAAATATTTATGTGCTACAAAATCCAAAACCATCCTGATAGCTTCTATTCTTGCCACTGGAGCAAATGTCTCCTCAAATTCTATTCCTTCTACTTGTGAGTAACCTTTACATACAAACCTTGCCTTGTTTCTTAACACTTCTCCATTCTCATTCAGTTTTTTCTTGAATACCCACTTAGTTCCAATCACATTCTTATTTGTTGGTCTTGGGAAAAGTTCCCAAGTCCGATTCTTCTTAATCTATATTTGTTCTTCTTCCATAGCCTCAATCCAATACTCATCCTTGCATGCTTCAATCATTTTTTCAGTTCAATTTCAGAAAGTAAACATAGATTTACCTGTTCTTCAGTAGCTTTCTTTCTTGTTAGTCCACCTTTGTTCTTATCACCAATGATTTGTTCTTTGGAATGATTCTTCTGCACATACTTAGGAGTTTTAGGAATATTTTTTGGAGCTTCTTCTTCTTCAATCTGAACTTCTTTTTCCTTAGCTTTTCCTTCTTCTTTGTAGTTAGACTCGTCTGATTCATATCCATCTATTACCACTAAATTCTTTTGTGGATCTTCATCAACCTTGACACTTGCACTCTCAACAATCAATTTTTCAACATCTTGTTGCAACACCGGTAAGCTTTTCTTTTAGTAGAATATCCAAGGAAGCTACCTTTACCAGACCTTGCATCAAGCTTTCCTAAGTTTTCTTCATCCCTTCTGATATAGCATTTTCTTCCAAACACTCTAAATTATTTGACAGTAGGAATCCTTCCACACCATAGCTCATAAGGATTCTTTGTGTTGTTTTCTCTTTCTTTCACTCCGTTAAGTATATAAACAGTAGTATGAATTGCTTCTCTCCAGTAGACTTCCAATAGATTTTCTTCTTTCATCATTATTTTTGAAGCTTATTGAGCAATCCTATTCTTTCTTTCAACCACTCCATTTTGTTGAGGAGTCTTAGGGGCAGATAAATGCCTCTTTATTTCATGATCTTCATAAAATATGTTGAACTCATTGGAGGTGAACTCTCCACCTCTGTCAGATCTCAAACATTTGATTTTCATATCCATTTCATTCTCAACCATAACTTTGAATTCTTTAAACTTATTGAGGGCTTCTAATTTTTCTTTGAGAAAAGTAGTTCCCATGTCAATCTAGAATAATCATCAATCAATAGCATGAAATACTTGTCACCTTGAAGACTTCTTACTCTGGTAGGACCACAAATATTTGTATGCACCAATTCCAACAGTCCGATAGAAGATTGTTCTTTGATTTTAAAACTTCTTACTTGCTTTCCAATTTGACATTCCTTACAGACAAAATTGATAAGCTTTGTAATATTTAGAAAATCTCTCACAGCTTGAACTAAAATTATCCTCACTAGGCTATCAAAATTGATGTGACACATTCTTCTATTCCATAGCCAACTCTCATTGATTTGAGTCATGAAACAATAACCACCAACACCTTTGAGTTGATAAACATTTCCATATGTCCTTCTAACAACAATCACAATTTTGGATCCTTTTTTGATCTCACAACCATAATCCTAAAACACAAGATTGTATCCCTTTCTACACATTTTCCAACACTCAAAAGGTTGTGCCTTAATCCCTTAACATAGTAAACATCATCAGTATTATGCTTTCCATCAAAACTAATTGAACCTTTTCCACATATCTTAGCAGATGTATCATCACCAAACCTAACAAGTCCTCCATATTTTTCAAGTTTAACAAACTTACTCTTATCACCGGTCATATGATTAGAGCATCCACTATCAATGATCCAGTATTTCTTCTCCTATCTAGCATGAAAAGAAAACACCAAAGTGCCTTCAGTTTTAGCACTTACTTTTAGAGCCCTTTCCTTCACATATCTCTCAAAGTTAGCAAAATTGGTTTCATCTTTTAAATCCATGAACAAGCATTCATTATCCTCATCATCTCTATAATCAGATTCATCATCGAATATACTTGCATCTTCTCTAACATAGTAACTTTTCTTAATCATCTTACCTTTGTTCTCCCTATTTTTGTTATTCAAAGCTATGTTTGGACATCTAGAAGCATAATGACCTATCTTTCCACAACTGAAAAAATTGAAAGGTAACTTACCATTGTACTTCCCAGTACCCTTTTTCATTCTTCTCACAAAGTTAGCTTCCACATCATCAAGATCCTCTTGATTTGATTCCACAATCTTCTCTAATTTTCTAGCCTTAGAAGTAGTCTCAACTTTTGCACTACTTGTTCCAAATTCTCTCATTTCAAAAGCAGTTAAAGAACAATACAACTAATCTCTTCTATATTGATTCAAATTTTGTAAATTCTTCAATGGAAAAAAAATTATGACTATAAGCTTTAGGAAGAGTTCTAAGTACCTTCTTTACCACTTCTTCTTTCAGTTCTTCGCCAAGACCTCTGATATCGTTGATAGCTTCATCGACCTTCTGCAAGTAGCTTGTGATATTTTCATCTTCAGACATTTGCAAGGTCTCAAACATTATCTTTAAATTTTGCATCTTAGCTTGCTTGATCTTATCATCTCCTTCATAAATGTTTTCCAACTTCACCCAAATTTCTCTAGCAGTTTTCAAATTCATAACTTTCACCAATTTAGAATTAGCAAGACCACTTAAGAGAGCATACCTTGCTTTACCATTGTTTTCATAGGCCTTGATCTCATCATCACCATTTGCAAAAATAGTATATCCTTTCTCAATGGACTTCTAGATCTCAAATCCAAGAGAAACTAGAAAACCTTCCATCCTTGTCTTCCAAAATGCATAATCTGATCCATCAAATATAGGAACATTTTTCTTGTGCACCATCCTAGATCTACCTCAAGCTATAAAGCTTTCTTCCAAGGAAACCTTACTCTGATACCATTTTTTGAATGAAAAAGATAACTGAGAGGGGGGGTGAATCAGTTGTACCTTAAAACTTCAAAACCCTCACAAACATTTAGATCCACATTAATTCAATTAACCCTTAATCTGTTAGAATGATTTATCATGAAAGCAAATAACAGAAATTGAAACACATCAACACCATGCACAAAGGAACACCAGATTTATGTGAAAAAACCAAGATGGAAAAAACCATGGTGAGGATTAACTCATAATTTAAAGTAATATCAGCATCGAATACAATAGGGCTTATTATCGAAGGGCCCACTGCCCAAAGAAAGAAAGGCTCATTGCCAGAATAAAAAAGAAGATAAAGAAGAATGCTACAATGAGAAATCCATCTCAGACCAACAAAAAAATCCACCATAGCATCACCAACACCTTCGTAGTATTTCTAAAGAATTGTAGACACCTTCTGCTCACTACATTCAATAATCTAACACATGAAAGCTCACATCGCACTTCTCAAATTCGCACCCTACAACTCTGCAATTCGAATCACTCGCATCATACTTATCTATCTTATCATCCCTCAACAACTCAACTCATTTTTTATATCATCTTCAACCTTGAAAACATTCTCCAAGGTCAACTATGCACCTCAACCATGCAAATTCAAATTAGGGCGGAACAAAAACATTCTCGCGGTGGAAAGGAATGAAGATGAACCACAAAAAATATTAGCTAGGACTAAATTCACACATATATGTGATGCCCCGTTTCCACAAACATCAAAGCAACTTCACAAGTAGTGTAAACACCCAAGGTCGATTGAACCTATTTTAACACCATTAACACTTAAGCACAAACTTCCTGAAATCCAAAGACAACTCACGGACACCACATAACACTTGAACATGATCTAGAATATTCCACAAACACCCTAAAATCCAACAAATTCTTTTGCAACAACTTTCACTTGAAGAATGTACACACCTAGTACATTCAAACAACTCTATCAAACCCTATAATTCAAGAAACTAACTTCCAAAGCACCAAACCCATCAAGATCTACAAGATCTGAAACTACTCTGGGAAGAAATGCAGAGCAAGAACATTTCTCCTAGACACCTTTACAATATATAGTTCACACACAAGTGAACACAACTTCCTCTACACAGTGATCCAACACACCAATTTCTGAATGCAACACCTTTGAACACCTCTTCTCAACATATCCAAACTACACAAGTAGATCTCCAACCCAAAATAATTGTGGAGCAAAACCAGAACATCACACTGCAACACACTGTTTCCTCTTTTTATTCAATTTTCTCAAAAGCTCTTGGAAACCAAGCACTAGAAACACATCAACATCTTCAGTACTTCCTCATCACCATCAAGCCAACTACAACATAACAACTCAACCATACATCCATAAACGATAGACAAAAGATTATTAAAGCAACACTAGAGGTTGACACTAGTAGCTTACTAATGACAACATAATGCAACCAATCAAGCATAATTAGAGACAACACCAACTCAATACCAACTACACATCCTTGCAACAATCTCTTGCTCATACAGTTGACACCAATGACAACACCAAAGCTTGTTGACATCAATGACAACATCAATATACTCATACTTGCAACATTTAATATATTTTATGTTATATTTTTTGAAAAAATTAAAAAATATTTTTAAATAGTTTTTTATAAATTGACACTATAATTTAGTTGCTAATAAAATACTGAAAAATGAAGTTCCATGATACATCAATCTTTATATAGTAATTTTTATTTTTTCCTTCAAATTTTTTATGTGTATTTATAACTTGAAACTTTAGTGCATGGTTATATTTTTTCCATTTTGACAAATATATATTTTTAAATAATTATTAAAATGTGCGTGTATTAAAACACAATTGTTTCTATTCGACATCAACTTTCATATTAAATATTTATCTAAAATAGAAAAAAATATATACCATCTTGTTATAGGTTCTTTTATCTAGTGTATCATTTTTTTCAATTTTTTTAATAAGTTTTAGCATTTTTCTTGACATGGTAATCAATCTAATATTTTTGTTGATAAGCTACTTTTAGTAAAAAAAAAAAAATACAAATACAAATAATGATTAAACTATTATAATATATATTTCTGAAAACTACACTTATGGATATACAAAAGGGTATTTTTATATTTTAACAAAATATTATTTGCATGAGGAGTTGTTGAAACATCAAGTTTTTCAAATAATTTTATTTTTTGGTAAATTGGCCTCAAAATGGTGCTACATATGCATTTAGCCAACAATTTTAGTTGGAAAAGTTGTGGAAATATCGAACTTAGCTAGAATGAATCTTACCAGATCATATGTTTGACGGAAATTATTTTTTAGTTAGAAATACTTAAGTTCACTTGTGTTGATAAGTTGGTTGAAAGTGTGACACAACTTTGTACTTTTAGAATGTTAGTGTTAATAGGGGAACTTATTAGAATCCCTAAGCATAGGGATAGGGTGTTTTCCTACTTCACTTTTGTGAAAGAGTTCGAACAACTACCTATTAATATTAACTCTAGCACAAATCTTAAGGATAAGTAAGAAACCATTGAATTATACTTAGGAAATTCCTTGTTTGGAGCCAATCAAATGTCAACCCTTTTTACACCACATTGTTGATAAATAATTGGCTCATTCATAATTGTATATTGGACTTTATGCTTCAACTAATATCATGCACCTCAAGGTCATGAATGATCTAGTACTAAAAGTGTCCAAATATTATGGTGAATTTTTTTACATGGACTCAATAGAGCTAAATTTTGTTGTTTTTGTGAAAAAAATTGGTGTTGTTAATAGCATAGACTTTCAGCTAGTTGCGAACCCAAATAAATTCTTCATAAAGGACATAATTATTATTAACTGTCTAGCTAAATGGGGTATGCTACTCTCCAAGAAATGGGTTGGTCAAATGGGTGGTAGTATACAAATGGACCTATATTATGCTACTATTCTATTGCAAGGTAAAGAAATTAAGCTGAATAGAGAAAATAAGGTGTGTACAATCATTGAAGATAGGTAAAAGACCAATGAAATGCATTATTTTGATATTGAACCTAATCATTTCATCAAATATGGTGAAGAAGGATATATTGAGTCTACTAAGTCTCCCACTCTCTAGTCCTATTAGAGATGTAAATGATTTGTGGGCCATGTTCTTTAGCAATGCATGTTCCAAGATGATTTAGGGGTTGGGGAGTGGTTCTTGTTTTACCAAATGGAAAATATTTCAAATATGCATTTAAGCTAACATTCAAATGTACTAACAACATTACAAAATATGAAGCTCTATTTTTGGGATTGATTTTCTCTCATAAAAATGAGATTAAGTGCATAATAATCCTTGGAGATTTGAATCATGTTGCTCAATAGTTAAGGGATGCTCATGCAACAAAGGATGAAAATTTGAAATTATACAAAAATGTTGTATGGGACACCATTGATATTTTTTATGTGGTCATTTTAGATTGGACTAATAGGTTAAATAGAATGTTGATGTTGATGCCTTAGTCATTGAGGCATCCAATTTTGACCTAAAGTCATTTCCTTCTAATTATCAATCTAACATTGAGGTCCTCACAAGGCCTAGCATACTTGATAACATTCACCATTAGCAAGTGATAAATTGCATGGATGAATTTGAAAGCTAGTTGATTTATAATTTATTGGGAACCCATGGTCGAACTTGAAGATGGAAAAGAGATTTTGTTGGGAAATGAAGTTCAATTGAAGACTAATCAAATTTCCAAGGGGCTAGTTGTTAGGGTTAGAAAGGCAGATATCTAACAATTAAATGCAAATTTAAGTAATAAACGGAGAAAGTAAAAAACACAGAATAAATTATAACACAGAGAATTTAGCGTGGTTCACCCAATCCGGGCTACATTCTCCAAACCGCAGCCATCCAATGATTTTATTATCCAGTGCAAAAAACCTATTACAATCTTGCGAATGGTCGTGTTTTTCATTATCCTGTAACACCCATCCGAACCCCTTTTTATCAAGCTTAGAAGCTTCTAGATTTTGGGTTCTACAAAATTGGATTTTTCCTTTTTCGTTGATTTTTTCCTTTTTCAGTGATGACGCGAAAAAGTAGGAGGAAAAATTTTCTCGAGGGCTGCCGCCCCCAAACCCCCGCCCAAGGCCCAACCCAGCCCCAGACCCCAGCAAGGATACATGTTGGGGTGTACAGTATAGCATGATTAGTCACCACATACCAACAATCTCCCACTTGGAGACTGATCCTAGACAACACTGCTGCAATTACAGCTCCCACTGGAATTAAGTACCTTGGACCCTACTACTCTATTATACTTGAATTCAACCTTGAAGGCCAACTAAAGTTGAAGAGGAGCTCAGCTTCTCCCTTATCACCGCCTTCGTAAACATATCTACTGGATTGACATCTGTATGTATCTTGTCCAGCTTGACCTGTCCATCTTCCAACACCGACCAAATGAAATGATATCTCAATTGTATTTGTTTTGTTTTAGAATGCAAGGCAGAATTCTTTGCAAGATGTATAGCACTCTGGTTGTCTGTAAACAAGTAATTTTCAGCCTGTTGTTTGCCCAACTCATCCATGAAAATTTGCAGCCATATCATCTCCTTTGCCGCCTCTGTTGCAGCAACATACTCTACCTATGTGGTGGATAAAGCAACCACCTTTTGCAATCGAGAAATCCAACTCACTGTTGTCCCACCAACTCTAAATACATAACCTATGGTACTCCGCCTGGTATCTATATCCCCTACCAAATCTGAGTCAACATAGCCTTTTGAATTAGTATTAAAGCCCCCAAAACATAAACATTTATTGGATGTACCTCTCAAGCACCTGAGAATCCATTTTATCGCATTCCAATGCTCAACTCTGGGATGACTCAAATACCTGCTAACAACTCTACGACATGTACAATATCCAGTCTCATGCATACCATGGCGTACATTAAACTGCCTACAGCTAAAGCATATGGTACCTTGGACATTTTTTCTTTCTCCTCTTGTGTCTTTGGACACATATCCTTAGTCAATTTAACATGACTAGGAAAAAGTGTGCTGACAGCTTTTGCATTCTCCATATGAAATATTTGCAACACCTTTTCAACATAATTAGCCTGAGATAAAAACAATTTTTTGTTTTTCCTATCTCTACAAATTTTCATACCAAGGATTTGTTTTGTTGCCCCCAAATCCTTCATAGCAAAATATATTGCTAACTATTGTTTTAGCTCACTTATGCAATCCATGTTAGACCCTGCTACAAGCATGTCATCAACATATAAACACAAAATAATGTAGTTGTCATTATCCAACCTCTTAAAATAAACACAATGGTCTGAATTACACCTGTTGTAGCCTTGCTTAGCCATAAAACTATCAAATTTCAAGTACCATTGTCGAGGTGCTTGCTTCAAGCCATATAAAATTTTATTCAATCTGCACACTAGTTTCTCCTTACCTTTGACCTCAAATCCTTGTGGTTGTTCCATATATATTTCCTCTTCCAAATCGCCATGGAGAAAGGTTGTTTTAACATCAAGTTGTTCTAAATGCAAATCTTCAATAGCCACAATACTTAAAACAATACGAATAGAAGTCATTTTAACAACTGGATAAAAAATCTCATCAAAATCAATACCCTTTTTCAGGCAAATTCTTTACAACTAATCTGGCTTTAAATCTCTTCTTACCTCCATCCTCTTTCACTTATAAACCCATTTGTTTGGTAAATCCTTTTTACAGGAAACTTGCATAATTCTCAAGTCTGATTTTTAGCAAGGAGTCCATTTCTTCTTCCATTCCATGCTCCCACTGAACCTTGGTATCCACCTGCATAGCTTCATCATAATATTTTGGTTCACTAGCATCAGTTAACAAAATAGTATACAAAGAGGGAGAGAATTTTTTGGAGGTCTACTTATCCTTGAAGATCGTCTAACAGGAGTTTGTGGTATTTTTTGTTGTTGTTGTTGCCCATCATGAGGAACCACTGAAACATCATTGTTTGGAATATCATCCAACACTGCATAATCATTTTCTTTCTTCTCATGCTACATCAATAAATCTTTGTAAAAAACGTTCTCATTGAATATGACATCCTTGCTTCTCACAATTTTCTGATTTTCAAAATCCCAAAGCCTATAACCAAATTCATCAATGCCATATCCAACAAATATACATTTCTTTGATTTTGCATCAAGCTTAGTTCTATTTTCAGAATCTACATGTGCAAATGCTTCACAACTGAAGGTTTTGAGAAAAGAATAACTCACCTTCTTACCTTTACATGCTTCCTCTGGAATATCACAACCCAAAGGATTAGAGGGACCTCTATTAATTAAATAAATAGCAGTGTTTATAGTCTATGCCCACATTTTTAAAGGCAGCCCAACATGCAATCTCATAGTCTGTGCAGGCTCCATTATTATTCTATTCATGCGCTCAGCCACTCCATTTCCTGTGGAGTTCTTGGAACCATTTTCTGCCTACGAATACCATTAGAGGAACAATAATCTTCAAACTCTTTGTTGCAATACTCACCACCATTATCAAATCTGAGACATTTTGGCTTTTTACCTGTCTCATTCTCAACCAAGCTTCTCCATTTTTTAAAAGTTTCAAATACATCATATTTCTGCCTAAGGAAATAAATCCATACCTTCCTACTTGCATCATCAATGAATGTCACATAATACAGAGAGCCACCGAGAGAAGATACCTGAGCTGGTCCCCATACATCCATATGCACAAGCTCCAATTTCTCATCTTTCTTTTGCTTCCCATCTTTGAGAAAACTTACTCTCTTTTATTTTCCATACACAACTTTCATAAATCCATATTAACACATTTTAGACCTGGTAAAACATTATTTGAATGAAGTACTTTCATACCTTTTGCACTCATATGCCCAAGTCTATTATGCCACAGTGTTGATTCAGAGTCCACAGCAACTGTATGATCTTCTACCTGCTGAACTGCAGCAACTATTCCTAAACATTGACCTTTTTTGTAACAATTAAAGTAGAAGGAACAGTATGACCTGTACAAATATATAAGGTGCCTACTTTCACACCTTTTGCTACCACTAAGGCACCCTTTGTGACCTTCCAATTTTTATCACTAAATGTAACAACACAACCTTCATCATCTAGTTGCCCTACTGAAATTAAATTTTTGCTTAACTTTGGAACATGCCTTACCTCATCTAGTAGCCAATGATTCCCATTCTGCAACTTAATCTTAATTCTTCCCTTTCCAACAATCTAGCAGTGTTCATTATCTCCTAAATAAACCAGCCCAAAATCCCCTTAGACATAATCAAGAAAATAACTTCTATGGGGGTAGCATGAAATGAAGCCCTTGAATCTAACACCCAAGAATCATCAGCATTATCAAGGGAAAGAATCAAAGCATCCTCATCAGATTTATTACTTACCACATTTGCCTCTTTACTTCCTTCCTTTTTGTCTCCTTTATTTTTCTTAGACCAACAATCTTTCTTTAAATGACTCGGCTTACCACACAGTACCAGCAATCCCTCTTGTCTCTAGATTGGGACCTTCTGTCTTTGATTTTCCTCGTGACTTCCCACGATTTTGGAATTGTTTCCTCCTTTTGTTCTGCCCCTGCTTTCTGCATTCAAAACACTGCCTAATGTGGATGTTCCACCTGAGCTTTTCCTACAATTTGCTCGCTCAAAATAACACCAACAACATCATCAAATTTCAATGTATTTGAACCAGAAACAGAATTGCTAATAGCCATTGCCAAGCTATTATAGCTTCCAGGCAAAGAACACAGAATCAAAAGCCCTAACTTCTTCATCAAAGTTTACTTTTACAGAAGTTAATTGACTGGTGACCGTATTAAACTCATTTAAATGATCAGTAACTGACCCACCTTCTACCATTTTCATATTAAATAAACGCTTCATAAGAAATACCTTGTTTGAAGCGGAAGGCTTTTCATATAACTTCGCCAGGGTTTCCATCAACTCTTGAGTTGTATTTGCTTTTGTAATATTGAACGCCACTGATTGTGCCAGGCATAAACGAATACTACCAAGAGCCTTTCTATCCAAAATCTCCCAGTCCTCATTAGACATTGCTTGGGGTTTCTTGGTTTTCCCTTCCAATGGCCGCCATAAATCCTTCTGATAGAGATAGTCCTCCATCTGCATCTTCTATAACTGATAGTTCTGCCCATTAAACTTCTCAACCTTCTTACCCTCGTCTGCCATTACTCCCACTCAACCGTGAGACCTTCCTATAGACAATAATCGAAAGACAGCCCACTTTGATACCACTTGTTAGGGTTAGAAAGGCAGATATCTAACAATCAAATGCAGATTTATGTAATAAACAGAGAAAATAAAATACACACAAAATAAATTATAACATAGAGAATTTAACGTGGTTCACCCAATCCGGGCTACATCCACCAAATCGCAGCCATCCAATGATTTTATTATCCAGTGCAAAAAACCTATTACAATCTTGCGAATAATCGCGTTTTTCATTATCCTGTAACACTCATTTGAACCCCTTTTTATCAAGCTTAGAAGCTTCCAGATTTTGGGTTCTACAAAATTGTATTTTTCCTTTTTCGTTGATTTTTCCCTTTTTCAGTGATGACGCGAAAAAGTAGGAGGAAATTTTTTCTCAGGGGCTGGCATCCCCGAACCTCCCCCAAGGCCTGGCCCGGCCTCGGACCCTGACAAGGATACATGTCAGGGTGTACAGTATACCATGGGCTATACAGTATAGCATGATCAGTCACCACATACCAACACTAGTTGAATTGGAAAGAATATTTGATTATTTTGATCATTATAGTATTAGAATCCATATGATTGTTAAAGAAACATTGAAGGTGTAAATATTGGTACTAAGGTTGAACCTAAAATAGTAAATATATTAGTCAAACATTAAATCCTATTGAAAAAATAATGATGATTGCATTGTTGAAAATATTCAAGAATTGTTTTTCCTAGTTGTATGATGAGCTAAAAGCATATAGAGAAGACATGTCCCAACATACATTTCCCCTTCAACTTAGTGCAAATATTTTCCAACAAAACAAAAGGTCAATCAATTCCACCCTTGCCCCTAATATGCAAAAATAATTAATGAAGCTTAATGAAGGGGTATTATCAAATGAATTCAACATTCAAATTGGGTATCTAATATTGTTATGATTAGGAAGAAGAATGTGGAGATAAGATTATGCATGGAATTCATGAATCTAAATGTCAAGTCCCTCAAGTACAACTACCCTCTCCTTAGCATGGATTGATTATTGCATAAGGTCACTAGATTTGAACCAACATCTATGATGGAAAATTTCTCAAGGTATAACCAAGTAATGGTTAAGGACCTACAACAACACAAGACAACATTCACAACTCCTTGGGGCACTTATGTGTATGTGAGCATGTCACTTAGACTAAAAAATGCAAGCCCAACTTTTCAAATATTTATGGATGTATTTGTGGGCTTAATTTGTGAGATCGTGTTTTTTATCAAGATGGCCTTACAACTTACTCCAAGGATAGGAAAGATCACTACAAGAACTTGGAGAAATTTTTTAAAAGGTATCTTGAATATGGGATTTCTTTGAATCCTAAAAAATATATATTTGGGGTTGAAGAAGTAATTTTTTTCGAACACAATGTGTCTAAGGTTGGGGTAAGGATAGATCCAAAAAGAGTTAAAGTTGTCAACCTTATTCCTAGGTCTACTATAATTAAGGAAGTGTATTCCTTATTTAGATAAATCAACTTCTTGAGGAGATTTGTACCAAACTTCACTAAAAAGACTGAAGAAATCTCCAAGATTTTTGAAGAAGGATCAATCAATCATGTGAAGTGAGAAACTTTGTAAGGCATTCATGGGAATCAAGGAAGACATAAAAAAAAATCACTAGTCGTGGTAAGTCTAGATTATTCCAAACCCTTCCATTTTTCTCATTTGCCTCTTACCATACTAAATTTATATTGTGTTGCTCCAAAAGAATAAATATTGATATGAGCAACCTATTTCATTCTTCAATAAGTATTTGTAGAGGGTAGAGTTAAAATATTCAATAATGGAAAATATGCCTATGCCTAGTCAAATTTGTAAAGGATTATATGTCATACCTGATATGAGTGAAAATAATTGCATTGTCACACATAGCAATAAATGATATCCTCACTCAACAAGAAACATTGAGAAAAATATGTAGATGGATCAATAAGATCCATGAATATGGCATTGAGGTCTAGACAACAAAGTTAGTCAAAGGCTAAGGCTTGTCTAAACTCATGGTGAATACAAATCTAGAGGTGAATAAGGTCAACAAAATTGATACTAATTATGCACACATGTGTTGCTCATTAAGGGGTGGTCCTTGGTAGAATAATATCATCTTCTACCTCCAAAATATGAAATGTCCCTCTGGGATGAATGAGCACCAATAACAAACTCTCAAACTACAATCTCCTAAATATGTATTAGTGCATGGAAACTTAATATGGAGAGATTAAAATGGAATATTACTCAAGTTCCTTAACCAAGTATAGTCCAACAAGGTGATGGATGAATACCATCATGGAATTTGTGGAGGATATTTTCATGCCAACACCATTCCCCACAAGATTCTTAGGGTATATTTCTAGTGTCCTACCTTTTTCAAAGATGTGGCTATACTTGTGAGAAGATGTGATATATGCTAAAGGTTTAGAGATAAATTGAAGTTTGCAAGAATCCTCCCTTTTATGCTTGTGATGGAAAAGACTCCTTTCTAGTATTTTGAAATTAATTTCATAGGGAAAATTCAAGAGAAGTTTTGTAACAAATACAAATGGATTCTTATGGATATCAATATTTCACAAAGTGGGTTGAGTAACCCGCAATACTATATCAAAGGTAGTAATACATTTTTTGTTAAACAATGTCATAGCTAGATTTAGTATTCCTACAAGAACCACAATATATAATGTCATTTTTTAGATCACATGATATTTTAATTTTATGCACAAACTACTATATCAATTTAAATCATTATTACCCCTATCATCCCCAAGGAAATGTATAAGTTGATTCTAGCAATAAGAGCCTCATAAAGATCATCAAAAGAATGTTGGACATGGACAAGAAAATGTGGGATGACCAGATGAGATATGAATTATGGGCTAACAAAGTAACTTATAAGGTTTTTTATTTGTAAGAGCTCATTTGAACTTGTTCATGGGAAATATGCAAATTTGTCAATCAATTTAGGGTTTCCTATGTATTAACTAGTATAAGATGTTGATGAAGGAGATGATTTTATAATTTATTATAGAGTAATGGAACTGGTAGAACTAGATCAATGTAGGATGATTACACATCAAAATACCTTATCGCATAAGAAAATAAGGAAACATATGTTTGAAAAGAAAGAACTTCAAAGAAAATTCTAGGATGGAGATTTAGTCCTCATGTGGTTTGTTAAATTTGAGGACAAAGGAAAGCACGAAAAGTTTGATCCCTTATATCTTGGGCCATATGAGGTTGCAAAGGAGTATGGTTGCAATTTGCACCATCTCAAAAAATTGGCAATAAATTTTATGGAGTTTCCCATTCATGCTCAATATTTGAAGCATTACTTCATGTGAGTAATGTTGGTCATGCCTGGTATATTAGGATCATGCTTTGTGTTTATGTCCATCTCATCTTGTCTTGTAAATATCATCACGTTTGTGCATTCATGACCCTTGTTTGTCATGATGAAGTACATGTTTGTCTCGTCTCTTTTAGTACCATACTTTGGTCTACCCCTTGAAGATAGTTGGAACCTCATTGTGCCTACAAGAGGTACACATCCCCAATTAGAGGCACTATTAATGCCCATAATCTACTTTCCTTGATGGATTGAATTCATGTCACTCATCTCATGCAAGGAGAATTTTATGCTTGATTGAAGATCCTGCAAGTGTTAGTACTCACAAAATAATGAACATAAAACATGAAATAAATCTTACATGATGCATTGCTAACATGAATATTGACTAATTTGAAAATATTGTAAAATGATGCTTATTCTACTCTTGAATTTCCTTGATTGCTTTTTAGGATGCTCAATTGTTCAAAATTTCATTATGTGTTCAAATGGTGAAAAAGACTTGTATTTATATGCATTTCTTGATTTCTCACAACAATTATTTTGAAAAGCCGACAAGTGATTTTGAATTTGTAAATATAAAAAATATCGACAATAAAATATTAAAAATTGGCAAAAATAGGGTGGTCAAGGGCGAGGGCGCCCTAGACCAGACCTATTTTGGGACTTAAGTTGTCGTTAAATAAATAATTAATTTTAACTCCCAATTTTATCTTTATTTTTTGAAAACAATAATAAAACAGGAAAATGATAAGCATAATTAGTTCCAAGCACATAAGGGGGAGCCAAACATAGTGTGAAATTGTCAGGGTTGACAATTTACGATGCTACAATAATATCACAAGAATAGTGGAACCTTCAAAGAAAATAATTCAAAACATGAAAAAATCTTCATCAATTACCTAATTACTATTGCAAACCAACTTATATCTTTCCACAAAAATATTAAAGAAAACATGCTTAAACCAACCACATAAGGCAACTTATAGTCAACAAATTTCTAGTTGTATGAGCACAAGATTGATCAAATACTCATTCATTAATTCATTCACAATATAACATTTATCTAATTGCTTGGAAACCATGAAGTAAACTTTGGATAGAATATTTAAATTCAAATTTTCAATTGGTATCAACAATTTCCTATTCATTCCTTTACAATGAAAAATAGACTACCTTTTATAGAGGAAGGCGTCAAAACTTAGTACAAAGTTGGTCAGCCTAGATTACTTTACAATAAATGATATAATTTATGAGCATTAAATCTTATAATCAAGACCACTTCATCCATCAATATTTAACGATTTCAAAATCCTACGCTAGAAATATAATACAAATTTCAAGGTAGGTTAGCCTTTAGAAATTACCCCTTTAAATTACAACTAAAATCAAGACACAAGTCCAAAGGCATATGCCTAAGTTTGAAAGTTCCAATTTAAATTTGAAATATTAAAATTTAAAAATGAGTCAAGGTTTCATTCATCCTTGTCACCTTGTCCTTTGCTTATTTTCTCTTGTACTTCATGAGCATTATTAGAGGTAGATTGTGAAAGTCCTAATTGGGTTCATCCTCTAGATGAAATACCTAAAATACGTTGCCTCGTAAATATAGCTTCAATGAAGAATTGGACTTGCTTTTCTTTTTGTTGTATTCTTCTCAAACACCCTCAAGGCTACTTTTACCTTTTTTATTTGATCAATTGAATCAGCATTGAAGTCATATGGAGGAGAATCCAACCTATTTTTCTAGACATTCTTCAATTTGTCCTCCAATTCATTAGTTGTTATTTCATCTTCTAAGTAGAAACTGTCTAAAAAATGGCTTGAACAATTCATATATGTTACATTCAATATCCAAGATGTCCTTTCTCATGTCATTCATCTCATTGATTACTTTCCTTACAACATCTTCCCTAAAATGAATAAGATCTAACCAAAGGAAAGTTTGATCTATTGACTTTTCATCCAATAACTTCTCATTTATCATCAATTAGGGATTCATGAAACACATTACATTTATTATTGGTAAGTTATACTTCTTGGTTACCATATCCTCTTTTCATTCATCCATGAGATTTTGCACCTTCCTCTTCAACACTTGGAACTATCCTTTGGAAGTGACTAGAAAAAAAAAAATCCATGCTCATAGAGCTCACTAATCTAGTCCTTTGTAGGTTTAGCTACACATTTCATCTTTTTTGATGTTGATGCTTCTCTTTGTGAAAGTATAACAAGAGTGATGGATCCATCTATTCCCTATAATGGAATAACTAATTGCTTGATGCGGGCATTTAGCTCTATAATTTTTTCCTTCAACTCTCAGTTTTTTATCCTTTCTCATTCTTGACACCATGGTAGACATAGTTTATTTCACTTCTTGGATCTCTTGTTCTCTATTAGTCTAGCCCAATTTGAGAATAATTATTTGATAATCTTTAGCTCTTAATTCTCTGTCATTCTTATCTACAAGAGGGCTAGTTATCTCAATCACCCTAACTCCTAAAGCGTCTAATGCAATAGTTGATAGAGTTCTTGGCTTCTTTCTAGGATCTGGCATTCTATAATAGTCATTTGACATTACATTTGCTTGAAAATGAAGAAATGACTAACCCTTTTACTAGAAAATGAGTTGGCATGTATAGCACTTTATTACTTACCCTATTGCTTCAAGAATCAAGGAAGAACTACAGTTCGAACATGAATGTTACATGTTAAACAAGCTAAAATCTTATGAAATTTGCTAAAATGGTAGCTTGAAGCTTGCATGAAAACAATTGCCTCAAGAATTCAACCATTGCATTAATGGTAGCATGGCGTTCTCATCCATCGTTTGAAGTTGCATGTGAATTTGTGCTCTTGAGATAAACCACCATTTCTAGGTAGGAAAACACCCTTCGAGTAGTTGTGACATCAAATTTGTTCATTAATAGCAACCTAGGTCATGTAAGGAGGTAGGTGGCAGTGAACAGTCCAAAACATGAGAGTTTTGAAGTTTCAAGCATAGAGGGTCAAGAATACCTCAAAATCCATACCACTTGTTGGAAATACCTAAGAATCCATATCACTTGCTAGGGATCAAGAGTACACCATACCTCATGCCCAAAGCTTAAAAAAAGGTATCTTTGCATCTTCGACTCCGTGAAGGAAATTATTAGGAGTCAAGGATTGACAATACCAAGGGACTCATCCCATAAGGAATGCAAGTAAATATAGGTTTAAACTCATGAACCTGATAAAATAATGTGGTGTCAAATGTCAAGAATCGAGAATTAGGGATACTTAATAACTCATGCCAAAGTGTCCTCTTAGAGATATTTCCACATCTCTAACTTCAAAGAACTTACATAGGAAATATCAAGGATTAAGAATACCAGAGAACCAATGCCATAAGGTATGTAGGTAATGTTAGAGTAATCATTGATTAGCTAATTGTCTCTTTGGAGACATCCGATAAAATTGATTAGCTAATAATTAATTACTCTTTAATTGATTAGTAGTCTAATTTATTCTCATGCACTTAACCCCAACATTTCGCATAATCTTTGGAATTTGAATTGAAAACCTTCACACTTAGAATTTTTCAAGACTTTCACAACTTCTAACACATGATAGACACATGGGGGATTACGAAGAACAATATTAGACAAATTTGACAAATGGAGACATGTATAAAGATTTGGCACTATCAAATTGAATCCCAACAAAGCTAACTTAGCATCATTTCATGCATGTTGCTTTGTTATGGTCTTTAAGAACAATCATTGTGTATATCATCTCATAGAGGGAGGAATATACTAACCATAGAGAAAGATTTATTAGAGAACACTTCAATGTTAAAGGAACTAAAGAAATCAAATCTACATCATCATCATATAAGCCACCTACATGTCTATGAATGTTGTCTTCAATCCTCGTCATTAATTCAATCCACCAAAGAGTTTGACCTACAAGAACTTGATAAGTAGGAGGTATTTTTCCACAGCGTGTCAAATTATGATCACAAGAACTTGTTCACTAAAGAGTTTGACCTACAAACCTTGTGATTAATGTTGTCTTCAATCCTCGTCATTAATTCAATCCACCAAAGAGTTTGACCTACAAGAACTTGTTCACTAATCAAATTGACAAGCTTGTCAACAATATCTCTAAATATCTTAAAAGACAACTTTCTAATAGATTAATTCCATGCAACTCAAATCAATTTTGTACATCACATCAAGATTGCAATTGTCAAAATCAAACTCGTCAAACTCAAAATTAATTTATAATACTTTTGTGATATTTTAGACTTTGAAACATTCACCAAACAACAACAATTAATTTTTTAATAGCAAAAGATCAAAATGACATCAACATTTATCCATCATCAATATTAAAATTAAATACTCCAATCTTATTTATTGTCTTGTTTATTTCAATTCGATTACTTATCTTTATTCTATTAGCTAAAGTACCATTAATGGATAGGTATATAAACAATTTGCTTGAGTGGATAGGTAAGTACCATTAATGGGTAGGGAGAAAATGCCTATATGGCGTTTTGAATGGATGGGGAAAATCCTTGATTGCTTGAGAGCAACCCTTGAATATTTAAATATGAATATGATCATTGGAGGAGGTAACCAGGGCGTGCATAGACGTGAGCAAACATTTTCTTTGTTATAGATCAGATATTACGCAAGTAATTTACCAGGTAGTACGCTATCCAGGTGGGTTCACACAGATTTAAAGGAAAAATATGCACAAGGTGCCTCTGGTGTCAATCAACTTGCCTAACAATGCACAAATTTCCTACGCTTAGTCAATATAAGCTCTAAGAATTATTAAATATGTTAGATCATACTTAGCAGAGAATTTCTTCACGTTATTCTTCTTTAAATTATCTTTGATTGCTCTTTCCCATAACGTGTCTTCATTGCAATGCTTCCTGTTACGCCATAACTTATCTGTTATATGCAGTTGACCCATTATAAGCACTTGTTTCTTTCAGGCAACCAATAGATTAAACTTGTTTGTTTTTAACAGCTTGTCTTTAAGCCAATGTAATATCCGATCAAAGTAATTACTTTGGATAATTCTGATTAGTTAAATGGCCCAGGATTCCCTTGAAGGCAGGTTATCTTCAATGCTCGTGAGTCAAATAATGACCCTTCACATCATATAATTAAAGCATGATATTTTTGTAACAGTAAATCAGTGTTATCATGACAAATGAACAGTTTGTATAATTTTTTAAAAAGGTTTGTTTGTAGATGTATATTTGATGGGCGTCTTGGAAATTACACCTTTCGAGACCATCATTAGGTGGTGCTTTTGAGGAAATCATGCCTTGAACAAAGCAATCTATAATTATGTAAACTGGGGAGGAGCCCAAAATGTAGAGTGGTGCAGTATCTTTCTGCATTCCGATTTTACTGTTCAGTGGTGTACTATCTTTATCTTTCTGCTTTCTGATTTTACTAAGTTGGGTAGGTAGTACAGTAAGAAGAAACACTGTTCAGGTGTTGAGGTGTGAGAATATTAATTTCATCGCCATAAGTGTTAGGACAGACGTTTAACCTCTCAACAAAAGACATCAACCATACAATTAAGTGTTTTGTAGAATTAAGGACAAACTACTTTTCCCTCCAACTAAAAAACATAGTCATAATCAAGTGTTTCGTAGAATTATGAGTTTACTATGTGTGACATAGTTGTTGTGGTCTAAAATAATCAAGCACTCTCTTCCATTTGCTACCATGCATTCCTTCACAAAATTTAAATGGCTGATACCTGTTTACAGAAGATCTTTTGGTGTGCTTAAAATATTCCATACCCATGAAAGGAAACAAGTGGCCCTGTGGCCCTTAACTTGAGAAGATGATAGGAACCCATAAGATTTTTGCCTATGTAAGACAGAATGTTTTGTTCCATATCTATAAATGTTTTTGTCCTATATGTTTGGCTTAGCTTTTCTTTTCTTAAATTAAGATCAAAATTCGGATACCCAGAGTATAATCAGACTGCAGCTAGACCACCTGCAACAGTTTTTACATGCTAGCAGATTTTTGTCCTTCACTGTTTGGTTGAAATATTACCTACAAACCTTAAAATTTTCATATCACAAAACAGGAATAATTCATTGGATTCCAGTTAAATGAGATTCCAAGAACTAAACATGTCAGATGTAATGTTTGAAATTAAGAGTTTAATCAGCATTCTCTCCATTCGGTTGAAAATAAATGAGATTGTTACACAAATGAATTGGAAAGGAGACACTCACGCTCAGCTTGAAGCTGGCAACGAAAGAAAACATCATTCCTAATCTAAAGAAAATTTGAAAATCTATATATATCCTTCTACCCATATTTCCAGCTCCATCGCGTCTTTGTGAGACTGGTCAGGTAGTATAACAAATAACCTTTAAAATCAGATTCATTGCCACTGTTTGTACAACACTTTGATCAGTTTACACAAAAATCAATAAGCACACCCAATAAGACCATAAACTGTTGTAGTTTTGATATGGCCTAGTTGGGAGCCTGAAATCAAAAACTTCAACATTCAGTATTGAAGCGGTGGTTTCGTAGACAATTAGACGATTAAAATATATAGCACCTCCTTTAGAATGGAGGCTATAAGCCCACAAAACCCACCTAGTCGATGAAGGAAATTTACACAAATCCCAAAGAGTTTAAGACTTGAGTCTATAGGAGTCATTACTTACAAAAATGGTAATGAAAGAAGCATTCTCATCACCTGAAAGGGTAGGAGAATTGGACAGAGATCTATCATCATCTATTTCGAGTGCAAGACGAGCAGCACCAGCCTGTGACAAATTCTCATCGGTATTGAGATATCCATGTGACAGAGTTGAATCAGCAACAGCACCAGCAGCATAAGAATTGTAACTTATTTTATAAGGAGGTGAATGATGGAGAGGGGTGAGAGGAGGGGTCGTGAAGGGCGTGTTAAACGGAGGTGAGGACGAGGGGGTAATGAATGGGGCTGAATCAGAAGGACTGCTAATGGTGGGAATACCTCCAGTCTCAGAACCTACCTGACTCAAAAAATCACTGAAGCTTCTGCTGTGAGACCCCCTCTTGCTCTTCTTGGATTTTCCATCCTCAGACTCCATGTCCTCCTTGGTCTCTTCCTTGATAGTAAACAAGATTCTAGGAGGACCCGATAGGCCATGTATTCTCATGAGCTCGCCATCCATCCCCTCAGCTATAAACTTACTAACAAACTCTGGGTGTACTGGTGAGGACTCTGGAGACGTGGGAAACATGACATGAGCATCACCTTCACAATTTATAATTCTGCTGTCAGCTGATTCACTTAGGGCATTGGGATTCAGTGCTCTGCTGCTCATGGAACCCTGTTTCCTCCAACAGAACAAATATAACAGTTCTTTCGAGGGGCTGCTGCAGATATAAGCATCATCATCCTGTTCCTCATGTTGCTGTTCCTGTGCTGAGTTGAGCCGCTTTCTCCACCAAAAGACATAGTAAATCTTTGCCATGAGGGCCAGCAGAAAACACCCAAACACAACACTCAGACCAATGACTACCCTTTTCATTGAGCTCATCGCACTCTTCCTTGCAACACCCAAAAGACAGTAAAAAACTTAAATTCCAATCTGGACAAACAAGACCCAAATTCTACAATCCTACAAACCCACTTATCAGCTCAAAATCCTCAATTCTTGCAGCTCCCTGTAAGGACATATACAGACAAGAACACGCCCATAAAAAGTTAAAACCAATCTTGAGCTGAAACAAGACCCAAATTCTACAATCCCATCAGCCCACTTCAGACCTCAAAATCCTCAATCTTTACAAGCCCTTAAAGTACTCTGCAAGGTCATAATCAGATTAGAAAACCTCTCTGAAAGACACAATCCGATCACTTAAAATCACCAACATTTGAAAAGAAAACAAGGATACCAGCGGGTAGATTTCCCAACTACTGTCTCCTGACAATGTGCCATTTGGGTATTTGCCACTACGCAACGGAAAACCAACGACCTTAAAAACCCACAAACAGCTCTCACACCCCTAACAAATGCCTAACTGACATAAAGCAGTTTCTCAATCTGAAACGGTTTTAAATAGTAAAAAGGCTTCATCCTCCTGATGATGATGGATGCTGGAGTTCGACCCAAAACGTTGCATTCTAAGCAATTTAAACACCTTTTTTCAGTACCATGGTAATTAAGAATGGGCTGTGGAAATCTGAGGTCTCTGACTAAAGGTTAACTGTATAACCTGCTCACGTGTGGTCAACTCCACCCAGATTTCACTGTTCATCAACGGTTAGAACCTGATCCTAAACGTTAGTATATCTTTCGGACTGCTTATGCAGTATGGGAATAGCCTGAGGGTACTGAAAGAGACGGGCTCCTCGTCCTATGGTCCGAAAAAATAGCTTTTACTAAATGCAGCGGGAAACCAGCTTACCATAAATGTTCACCAACTAATTTGGCACGGAGCTAAATAGCCCTTCTAGATTTGGCGAAGTAGTTAAGTTGTTTATGTACTGCGGTTGCATGTATTGTCTTTTCAGAAGTGGTTGCATGTAAATTGCTTATAGTTTCGAAGTTTGGGGGGAAATTGACCACACGGTTTGTTTAACTGAATTTGAAGCAACTCCTTATCTAGCATGGGCTTAAAGGCAAGTTTTTTCGCATTTCATTTATTTTCTTGTTTCAGTTGCTCTTCCACCCCCACACTCAACAAATTTTGTGAGACTAAATTATGATTCTTTATTGGTGTGAGGGACATCCTTACATAAAATATCTAGGCTAATTAAATATAGAAAAACAAATTTAAATGTAATATTTAATTGAATTTTGAAGGTTGGAAAATAATTTTAAAGATGTCAGGAATGTATTTGTTACAATATTGGATTTTTAGGGTTCGCACATATGGTTATTTCATAATTTGTGAATTAATTAGATTTCAATATGTGTTTGCAATAGTGAACTAGTGTGTAGGCTTGTACCTATACTCACAAAAGCAAATTGATTGAATTTTGATTTTAGACATTGTTTGCCTCCATTTTTTATGTTTGGATCTTAGTAAAGACTAGCAATGTTTACAAACACATTTAGGGAATCTGTTAAATCACAAGAGTTATGTTCTCCTGAATCAAACCCCTAGTTGGACCAATTCAACAATTTTGGAACAAACATCAAGGATAGCAAAAAAATGTGCAATAGATTTATTAGGTCTAAAAATCACTGCTCCACTTCCTAGAGAAAAATCTTACTCACAAGGCCAAGATTGTCATTATGTAAGTGAAACCAACTCATCAACATACTATGTGTTGATGGTCAAAAGTAACACAGCAACGTTATACAAAATATTTATATTCTATTTCTCCTTAAAAAGACAAATGATCTAAAACCACCTATCTTCCAAGGTCTCTATAGTTGGTTCTCAACTATGTTGTTTTTATTCAGTGGTCCATGCAGCCATAATATTCAAGGGGCTTGTTGGCAAATGAGTACAAATTGGTAGTACGAAGTAATTTAACATTGGGGGTTTAAATAAATAGCAAAAAGATCGATCAAGGTTTAGGACAACAAAACATGAACACAAATTCCCTTCAATTCAAACATGCAATTCTTATAATGAGCAATTTTCCTAATCAACTAAAACCATAGAACAATACAATTTATGAAACAATCCATACCATTGCATCCATTCACAGTGTAGATTTAAAGCATACAACCATTCATCATCACTTTTTTAGAATTTTTTAATAATAAAATACCATAAGCCCATTACTAGAATTAATAGATCAACAAACATCAAGAAACATCATTCACAAATAATGCAATAAATGATTTTTAATTCGAAGTCTTCTATTGATTTTCATCCAATAAGAAACATTTATGCGCAACAAGATGCACTGGCATACGAATAACCATTGTTTATCAACATTATCATTAAACTAACAAACTTTTGAAATAAAACCGCTTGCATTAAAACTGTAAAAGTAAGCTGTAAAAACTGAAAACTATATCTAATCTCTTTAGGTAGCCAGTCTGACTTCAATCAGTTGACCTTAAAATTGTAAAAGTAAGCTGTAAAAGTAAGCTATAAAAATTTGCTTCAAGACCTTATCATCAAGTCCATCGACCCAGTCAGCTTTAAATTTTGAATCTTCAAACCTCTTTTCTACTGCAACAATAATTTCCCTCAGTTGGTCGATGTCAGTGATTGCCCATCGCATGTCACAACTGATGTCCAATAGCCTATCCATGAGTGTTGACTCAAGAGTGTCTCCTTTCATTATTTTATCAAGTCACACCTCCCAAGCATCCTTTATTTCTCCCAATGATTCAATTCTTTGATATGGAGGTAAAGCCTTATCAATGAGCTTTGAAACAATATCCTCAAATATGCCTACCTATTCCCATATCTCATGAATTCCTTTGAGCATTGCTATTCTTTGTTCAATGATATTTTTGGTTTTGAAAACTGACACATTAATAGCCTTGGAAATATAATCAGGACCCTCAACATCCAAAATACGTGATTGGGTCAATTCTTCACTAGAATTTTTATCAATCACCTTTAATTTTCCCAAGTATTTCCTAAGTTTTTCTTCCTCATCCTACCATTTCTGTATAAATTATTTTATTGCTTTAACCAATGCAAGGCTTGCAAAATAATGTTTAAAACCTTCATCCAGATGCTTATCCATGTCAGACCTGAAATCATTGAACCAATTATCAAACCGGGTGGCCTTCTTTTTCATCTCATTTAACCCATCCACCTCTTTGTGGATGATTAAAATAGGGATCTCTTATGGTGTTGGCTACTCTGAAGTGGATTTAATCAACTCCTTCATAAAATCTTTCATCTTCCCAATGTGATCCTTAAGCTCATCTTTAACTTGCTTATCCTTGATTAACCTTGATTTGGTGGTGGAGGCAACAATATCAATTAGATTTATCTATTGATTTCTTGTATGTTTTCCTAGATTGACATTGCTTATTTGATAATCTTTAGTCTACAACTCCCTATCATCTTTATCAGCAATAGGCATAGCAATCTCTTCTATCAAATCTCCTTCATCAGTCAACTTCGTAATGCACAACACGAAGCTTCTTCCTTGGTTTCACTTTGTCAATATTTGCTACCATTTCATCCCATGCCACTGGCTAAACCTAAACTTGTCTCTTTTCTAGATTTAGTTTGAGCCAAGTGGGAGCAGTTGGTTGAGCAGTTACCTATTGAACACTAGGAGGCGTTAATGATAGAGGTGTAGAAGAAATTACCTCAACAGTCTACTCAGAAGAAGCCTTCTGTTGCTCCTCATGTTCTTTTTGTGACCTTTTTTGTTCCATTTTTTTATTATAAGCTCTAATTTCTTCTATCTTTCTCATCTCTTCTTCCTTTCATGCAACCTCCTCTTCGTCTCTCAACCTCTGTTGTTCTAACTCTTGTGCACAAAGTTCTTCCTTTGTTTCCTTTTCCTACTTAACCTTCCTTTGTAGTTCCAATTCATGTTCAAGAGCTTCTTCTTTAGCTTTCTTTCATGCCTCAACCACTTCCTTTTCTCAAGCTAGCTCTTTAATCTTCTTTCTTTGTTCTTCTTCTTCTTGAGCTATTTTTTCAGCAACTAATCTCTGGGCACTTTCCATTATTTCCTTCTTCTCTTCTTCAGTCAACACTTCATTTGCTTCCTCTTCACTGTATAAGCTTCCAGGCTCAAACCCAATTTCTTCTTCCCCAAACTCTTTCTCAACCTTCTCCAAATATTCCTCCCATTTTGCTTTTTCTCCTTCATAAGATGAAGTTCTTTTAGAGCCTGAGGAGATGGGTGATTATGTTACATCAATCACAAGGGGTCTCTCCTCTTCAACAACTATTGTTCTTGAAGTTGATGGCACAATAGGAGTGGTTTCCTCATTTTGTGGAAGGACAACGAAAGGACCTTCTTTAGTAACTTCCTCCCTAGGATATACAGTTTTGCAAAGCTTCATTAATCTGTTGTATTGAAATTTCATCTTCTATTGAGGAAAACTCTTCTGTAGTTGTCTCCATTGTTGTAACACCTTTCTTCAATCTCTTATATTGTTTTTTCTCTATGGAGGAAGTAGGTTCACTACTAGAACCCCTCTTCTTTGAATCCATACCCCTTGATTGCTTCAACTGAAGCTCAATCCATCTCACACTTCTATGCACCACTACCCATGATATCTTATGGATATTAGTTTCCTCTTTTTGCATCCAATTGATGGGCTCCAAATCCTTAGTGGCAACTTTATCCATCTCATATCTGAGATCAAGTGTGATCCCATCATCAGTAGTTCCCTTCGGAATATCCATTTTAACCTCAAGATATTTCATTTGGGGAGTTATTAATCTTTCATACCCCCTTTTCCTCACTTCAAATTGATCCTGCAAGTTGGCCCAAAAGTCCTCGAGAAGTGGCTAATGACGAGGAAACTATGAAGCATACAACCCATACATTTTCCTCCATGGATCAAAAAACCTCTTGGATGTATGTTGCTGGAAATTCAGAGATTGAAATTATTTTGTTGTTGTTTTAGCTACTAATGAAGAGGAACAAGAATAAAACCCCAATTGCATTGGGAAAGAAAGGAAACAAGACTTATGTTGAGCAGAAAATTTAACATTCACACCCACGGCTTGATGAGAAAACTCCATCAACACCCATCTATCACCACAACACCTTAGCAATTTGAAAGGATGGTCGTCATAACCAAACAATCTAAAATAAGTGGACTTGGGGTATTGAATAAACCAATATCCCTACTCTCAGATGAATTACATAGCCTCTTGTGATAATCTGAAACCAATGTCGCATGTGAGCTGATTGATAATAGCATACAAAAATGCATCATTAACTCTTTTAAAATGCTTCTCCGCCTCCTTAAGCTCCAGCTAGTCATAATATTCCCAGACCTTCTTTTGATCTGGGCCATCATTCATTGACCCTTGAGTATTTAGCCCAGGAAACTATCCCATCCTTGCAGCACAATAAATGACATATGAAGACATATAAAATGTCTTGGTTTGTGTTACTTGAACATCAATTGGTCATGAATGTTATCAGAGATTATTTGTCCCCAATCCAGAAATTGTTTCCCTTCTAGAATTAATTGAATGAAAGGGAACATCCAGTGTTCAAAGATGTGGGAGTTTTGTTTTCCAAATACTTTGTCTAGCAATGTGATCATGTCTCCTATTTTCTCATAAAAGTCAGACCTCTTAGGATTAGGTGGCACCTTCTTTACGGATTTCTTCTCTGTCTTAAGCCACTTTTATTAATTCATCTTTTGTTCTCATCCTCATCCTTTGCCCAAAGTTTAAGTGCCTTAGATTCAGTCATATTCCTAAGATTCAAATGAGGAGGATCAAAAACTAGTCTGATCATTGATGGGATCAAATCAATTATTACATTGCCATGTACATCAATGCATTTCCTTTGAGTAGGATTATATGTTTGTGCAGCAATCAAGATAAACTTAGGACATTGCACAACAATGGGAAAAGTAACTACATGAGCTGACCCAGACTCTGCAATACTCTTTTCCCTTACAATAACACCCTCTAAAAAGGTATTTATGTGAAACTGGTCCAAATCAATGTGCCCCTCAAGTGTATTAGTGATATTCATAACATCAGACCCAAACTTAGATGGTACTAGGTTCCCTTGGAACTTATACTTGATTGTAAGAGGCACTTGTTTTGGACTTAACTTCTTAGCCTTTGTTCCCTTTGATGTTCCCTTAGTGGGCACTTCCTCTTCTGAATCAGACATTTGTTAGTTATCCTACAATACTGACAATTATCAGGAAAAGAAGAGACATGTGAGGAGCAGTTTAAACACAAGCATTCATATTATATCACCATTCATTCAGGATAAACCCCATTCAACAAGTTAGTTCAGCATCTTCGGGTTTCGGGTTTGAGACAAAACTAAGAACCTGACCATTCTAAGCACAAAACTGAACTTTTTCGGAAGTCGGGATCGAGTCATGACTCGGCACCCACACCTATAGTGGTAAACAAGTTCAGTGTCATTTTGTGGTCTAATCCTGCAATGTGATCGGGAATTGGGATCAAGCCATCACCAAGTAGTGGTAGTTAACAAATGCATTCAATGAAAGTCTTTGTCTGAGTTTTGATCTTGATGATGAATCAGAAGTTAGAATCGGGTTGTGGTTCAAAACTGCACCCATTGTGAGGAACAAGTGTAAGTAACTTCTTGATTTTCGATCCCAATAAGATATCGAGAATCGGGATCAAGATTTTGTTATGGACCAGTCCTTAAGTATACACAGTGGAAAAAGGTTAGTTTTGAGTCTCGATCCCAACATTATGTCAGAAATCAGAATCGAATTGACACCAGGTCACAATACTTAATGATACATCAAAGGTTAGGTGTCGATCTGATACCCAATTCCAATGGTAATGTGGCAATCAGAATCAAAACATGGAGTGGTACTTTGTCAAAAAACCTTTTAACATTACAAGTGACGATCTGATACCCGATTCCAATAGAACATCGAAGGTTAGGATTGAAGCAAGTAAAAAAGCTAGACTCAGAGAACGGTAAAAACCTAAGTGCAGTTCTAATTCTCAATTTTGAAATACACACGAGAATCAGGAATAACACAACAACAATAAATGAAGGTAGAATATATGTAACAATATCATTGAACTGTGCCTTCAGGATCGGACTGTGGTTGGGACTCAAGATTTTTGATTTAAATGGTCAAAATTTAAAATTTATCAATTCAAACAAATTATTGACCTTGTAGTATGACAAAACCCTAGAACACTAGGGCATGACGGGATAGAAAATCCCACAAGCAGAAAACCAAAAGAAAAACGTGAGGGAAAACCCAAACGCACAAAACACAAAACAAAATGAAACAAGGGAAACCCAAAAGAACAAACAAGCAAGCAAAGAAAACAAGAAATGCAAAGAAGAACGTGAAACAACGCACAAAAGAAAACACCAAAAAACCAAAAAAAATGGAAAACACGAGGCAAAAACCTCTACCTCCAAATGCAACCAAGAATCTGACAACATGGTGAGATCGAAGCACCTTCACAAACCCTAACTCTCGATGTCACTCTAGTTCTCCTCTTCAAACTGTACAAGCCAAAATGGACGGAAACTGAGGAGCGATGGAATAAAAACTCATTTGTGCATGTGAACAGTTGGTCATTAATGTGGGTTGGTCGAGCCTCGAGATCGAGTTGGAAGTCATTAATGTGAGTTGCAAAAATTAAAGGTAAGCGAGGGTCAGGATCGGGACACAAGACGACACCAAACCTTCAACAAGTGCAAAGTTCAACTGAAAGTCCAAAGTCTGAAACTTCACAAACAACAAGGCAAAGCAAGAATTAGAATTGGGTTGAGAGATGAAACAAGAACTTTGAAAAGTTCCTAGTGCAAGTCCCTATCTAAAGTCTAATCCCGAAAAACACAGAGAGTCGAAAGTCAGGATCAAGATGGAAACAGGAACAAGAACTTTGGAAAAGTTCCCGGTTTTGGTTCTAGTCCGATGTCCAATTCTGACACAAGCAAAATGCACAAGGGAGAAAACAGAAGTCAGGATCAAGATACGAACATGAACTTACACCTTGAAGGGTGCAACAAGGTAGCGGTTTTGATCTGAAACCCAATTCTGACACACAAAGAAAAAGACAAGGCAAAGTGTGAGGATAGGGATCGAGACCAGGACAAAAACTTATACTTTGGAAAGTAAAAAGTGTTAGTGTGGGTCCAAAACTCAAACCCAAAAAACAAAGGAAAACTAAGACTTAGGAGAAAAAGAAACAACTCCTAAGACCCGAACAAGAACACCAAGGACAAAAGAAACAAAAGGGGACCCATTTTGACCAAAACAAAATGGGGCGGTTATGCAAGGCATAACACTATGGAGGGATAATGGCCAACTCTATGAGAGTAGGTTAGATCTCCTACACTTCGAGCTCGACTTAGACTCTAGAGGGTATTCCCAAGGGTATACCTTAACAAGTATTGAAATCACATAAAATGATTAATGAAAATACAAGGACAACCAAACCCAACTTGATGTCTTATCCCCAAAAATTGTCACTAGACTAAGAATAATTGACTACATATAACCCCTATATAGTTGATATAATTGTGCACACATAAGTCACATAGAATGAATTAATTTGAGGCTCACTAAAAATAGATATTTGGTTATATAGCTAGGGTATGTATGTACAAGAGACTACTCCTCCTACACTATTGATTTGAGTTTGATTTGATGGATTTGAGATTGGAATATGGTTCTAGACCGGTGTGTATCTATTGGGAAACACAGTCACAACATTGAGAAGAGAACGAATAGGAAAAGGAGAACATGCAACTATCCATTAATATACATCAATGTATATGAAACCTTGTAGTAGAACATGCTGAGTAATCTAGATACAAATACATGTATTCATACATAAAACTAAGAAATATCATTACAAGCCTTGCAATGTTTTGAAATTTTGTCATATTCATCTAACTCAATGTTGCATGCATACCAACAAATATGGCATGGGAAAATATCTAGCTATGACTAAGATATTATCCTAAATACATACAAAGTGCCATGGAAACATTCTACACAAAACTTCATTACAATACTAATCTTCTTCTATTATGGGTATACAATCTCTCAATAAGTTGGATTGTGGCATTAGTGGATGCCTTGCAACTTCCTTGGAATTTGAAGAACACACAACGATCCAACCTCCTTTTGAAAATGAGACAAAACTCTAATATGTACACCCAAGCACCCAACCCTAATTGTTGCACTTTGTAGCAATTCAAAATGGACAACAAAAGAGAAATCATGCCCAAAATGGATGTTGTAGATCAAAATGTGTGCTCAACAATAACACTTGGTAGTTGAGGGAGCCATGCCATGAATACTGGTAGGTGGAGGAGGTTGACGTAAAGCAATGGTGTACACAAGTAATAATACAGAATTGGTGGCAATTTTAGCATATGTGACCATTCAACATTAATGGTGGTGGTTGAATTCAAACTCTATGTGCAAACATTGGAAGCACTAAAATACCATCATGAAATCATAGTTGAACCTCATCAAAACTAACTACACATAAAAAAAAAGCATTGTAGGCCATCAAAGGTCATCTAGATCAACATGAAACTTATGTGATCATCTAGATCTATATTTTGGATCAGTAACAAATCCCCACAAGGTGCACTATGTGGGAAATCGGGTTGCAACTGGCACCAATGGGAAAACACCCATATCAAGTTCTTGCGAGAAGTCTGAGTACAAGTGCATCTACACCTTTGAGAAATACATCTAATTCACATTGGATCACCACTATCTCCTTAGTTTTTTGATATTTAACTAATTCATATGAGTCAAAAGGATTCATCGAGTCATTACAAGATACTAGCCTCCAAGGTGAATTGATTGAAGAACCAAGTGCATCTACACTTTATCAACATGTTTGGTTCAGATGGGAAGTCTTGTTGGTGACTTCAACATGGGGTGACTTCAGCATGGGATGACTTCAATATGACATAAGCAAAGAGGAGATAAGATGAATTGGGAATCTTCAAAAATGGTGACATCATGATGAAATTAGTAGGGTGGGATGATGTCAGCATGATGTCATTCGAATACTAATGTAAGAAAATAGAGTGGATCAGGCTTGTGGGAAAATTCATCTAAATAGGGTGAAGAAACTTTAGAAATGTGAAGTTCAGATGGGTGGAAAAGGTCTACAAGAGGAAAGAAGTGGAGAAAATGAAGTGAACTAGACAAGTGCATATGAAAAGAGAAGTTCACATGGAAATGCCCTCAAATGTCCAATTGGGGAAAATTGTCTCATAAAGTGGAAAATTCCAAGTGAACCAGACAAAAATAGCGAAGAGGTAAAGTTTGGATGGAAGATGGATTCTCACAAAGTTGATATTTAGTCATTTTTAGCACTTTAAACCTTTGTGGGAAAATGAAGTGGAACTACACATTTGTAGGGAAATCCATTGAAAGTGCACATTGTGGGATAGATAGACTGAATCAGATTGAGTGATAAAACCTATAAGAGCATAACTTTCATTCCTTAGCAAATTTTTCAAAACTTCAAAAGGCACCAGGCTTAATTTTTCCTACTCTACCCAACTATTCTAAGAAATTTACAAAACATGACCCATGAATTATTTCTCAAATTGGTTATAAATGGGAAAAATTAATAAGGTGCACAAGGGGAAAGAGACTCAAGCAAAAGGGAAACTATAGAATTGAGTCTCAATAGGATCTAAGATGGTGAATGTTGGTTTAATGCTTTAATAGTATTGCTATGATGCTCTCATAAAATATCCTTCAATGATTAATAGGTTATCCTTTGATGGTTTCAAAAGGAATGAACGAATGCCAAATGTGTTTAAATATAATATAGCACATAAACAACTCATAACCAGTACATGGAAGTCAATGGGATTTAACTTGAGTTTTAATTTTAAAGTTTAGGGTTCAACTCGATAATTGTACAAATGACTTGGGTCAGGTCCATGTCGACAAATATGATCTAGGGTGATGAATGGTAAATTTAGCTATGATTATGACTAATATAGGGGATGAGTGATGGATAGATTAGGATAGCATAGAATTATGTTCCACTAGTGGACCAACTAGAAAAATGTGAAGAATTTTTTTTTGAGTTTGTGCAGGATTCAATTAAAGGGGACTTAGATCAAAGCTCCTTCAATTGAATCACTCAAAAATCTTCATGGAAAAGTGGACTTCAATTGAAGGGTATTAAAAAATCCCACTAAGATATATATATATATATATATATATATAAGAAAATAATTTTAAAATACCTTGAAGGAGGAGGCTTAAAAGTTTGTTTGAGGTGCCACAAGTGCAATTAGGATGAGGTTTGATTGAAGCACTTAGTGGTAAATAAATTCTTAATTTAAAAGTGAAAAATCAAGCCCCTTTTCTACTATGTATGTATGTGTGTATATGTACAATGTATATATATGTATATAGATATGTATATATGTATACATATGTATGTATGTATATAGATATGTTTATGTATATGTATGTATATATGTATATATATACATACATATACATATACATATCTATATACATGCATACATACATATACATATGTATATATATATATATATGTATATGTATATATGTACATGTATATATGTATATATACATAGACATATATATATATACATATATATACATACATACATATACATATCTATATATCTATATATACATATATATGTATTTATACATACATACATATACATATGTATATATATATATATGTATATGTATATATGTATATATGTACATGTATATATGTATATATACATAGACATATATATATATATACATATATATACATACATACATAGACATATCTATATATCTATATATACATATATATGTATTTATACATACACACACACACACACACACACACATATATATATATTTGTGTGTGTGTGTGTGTAATACATCTATAGGAGACAAGGGGCTTGATTTTCACTTTTAAATTAATTTTTTTTAACACTAATTGCTTCAATCAAACATTATCCTAGTTGCACTTGCAACACCTCTAACAAACTTTTGAGCCTCTTCCTTCAAGGTATTTTTTATTATTTTCTTATTTTTAATGATTCATAAAATTTTACAAGAGGGGAGAGGTTTTATTTTTCTTTTACAAAGTTAATATATGAATTTGATATAAATTGTATATAATACACAATTATAACTTTGGTTGTGGGGAGGTTTTTTCTTGCAACATTTGAAAATATTATAATTGAACTAAAAAATTAAGACAAGTTTAGAATCAATTAGCCCTACTAGTTAGGAAGTCTGGAAGTAATTATGGAGTTATTGTGATTTGGGGTATGTTGAACAAATGACTTCAATTCTAACGAGATGTTCCCCATAATGTAGCAAAAGGGTAGAAGGGTATTCAATTACAAGGTGTATATTTCCACTCATGGAACTTTCAATCTAAGAACCAAAAATTTATAATTGTTCATGCATGTTATTTAAGCAATGACTAGGTGTCATCATATTTTATGTAATAGTTATATGTCAAGATTCACTTAAACCTTGACCTTAATTATTGTGATATATGTGACTATCTTGGCTAGGGACAAGTCAAAGTATCTAAGAGAGTGATATCATTGCTTAGGGCCTATTTTATTATAAACATTCGATTAGGGAGATTTCTTGAATTTTACCCTAGGGTTTGAGGGAGATGTTGCTTAGGCTTCCTAGAGGGAAGGAATTGAGGGTATTGTTGTTATAGCTCATATTGCTCAATAGATATCAAGTAGTATTTATTAAGATACTTAGAGAGCTTACATTCACTTTATTAGTCATCATTTTCATGCATGCCTTTATTTTATGTTGTTTCCTTGTCATCATCATAAAGTGTAGTTACACAATAAGTGACTTTAGTAAGAAAAGAGGAAAGAAGATCTATAATAGAACAATGCAGATGTTAAAAGATTAATATAAAATTAATAAATTAATAAATCCAAAGTATATTAGATATTAAAATAGTAAAAAAAATATAAACCATAATGACAATATAAGGTTGGGTAGGGTGCGTAATACATAGAATAAAAAATAGCCACCAAACCCTAAAATAAAGATATATCAATGAAGAATAATGATAGAAAATATATATCAAATATGTTCAATAAAATGTTTAATTAGAAATTTAAAAATTTAAAAACCCTAATGGTAATAAGAAATCTTAGGAAGAAAAGTGGGTTGTGTGGGATTGATCAAGTTCACAATAATGCAATACACAAGCTCAATTTAGGCAAATCTAACAAATGCATACACATAAGCACAATTAACCTGGACTAATTAAGTATGAAAGTCAAAAATGATATTATGATAATTTGAGTGTAGATATTTAAATATGAGAATGTGAAAAAAAAAGGTACCAAGCTCTATGCTAAAAAACGTATATTCTAATGTAGCATTGAAATTGATATGCCTCGAGATCAAGGATAGATAATGACACTATGGTTATTTCCTCCAAATCATAATATTTTAATTTAAATGTGTAAGGATGAATCTAGTACTCAAGGAGGAATCTATGATTGTGACTCTATTGTATACCCATAAATTTGTGTTGTTAAATCTATGGGCCTTTATTCTTAATTGTATCTAACATGCCTTCAATTCTACTTTTAGATATCTAAAGACTTGTGGTGTTTAGAATTACCTAGAATGAGTTGTAATTATATCACTTGGGGACACATTATCCAAGGTCAAATGTAGAAAAAGAAAAAAGAGAAATGATCAAAGACAACACTTTGAAGTCATGCAAATGATCTGGATGTTAATAAAAAAGTTAGATTCATTTTAAGACATCAATTGAAGTGTATAAATGTAAATGATAATTGAATAATTCTTGAGATTAGGATATGATTAGAGTCAATGCATCGAATTTATTTGAAGTACAAGGACATACCAACACATTTCAAAATTTTGTGTTTAATTGGCCTTAGGCAAGAAGGGTAAAGGTGGGAGTCGATCAATTTAAAATTTAAATTTTTAAATTAGGGTGAGATGATTCCATGATTGTGAAGACATCCCCACAATTGTGAACTATTCTAGAAAAATAAAGGGCTTAGATTACAACACAAATAATGTGGGTAAAATTTCAAAACTATGTCACACTTTATAAAGGAAATGGTCAACACAAATACATTTTTTTTAGCTTGGATCACCTAAAAATGATGTTTATCTTTTGAGTTTTAAAATGATATAAACTAATGAAATATAGAACATTTAATTTAGTTTATGTTTATGATTTTTAATTTTTTTTTAAATTAATTAGATATATTTTTTATAAATTTAAGAGAAAAAGTTTAATTGCTAATATTTTTTGAAAAAAATGAGGTTGATGTGATGTCACAAAAAAAGAAAAAGAAAAATCTATATTTTTTTCCTAAATAGATAACTTGAAAATCTAGTACATGGAAAAAATAATAATTTTCAATGAAATCTTTTTTTTTTAAAGTCAAACTTAATCAAAATGTCAATTTTTGTGGGATGTCAACATTTTTCTAAATTTGTAAACATTTAAAAATAATTATACTATTAGAAAGGATAATAATTAAGGTAAATGCTATAATGGTTTTGTTATCTCATGATCATGATTCTTTAGTTCCTCTTGTGGTAGCAATTCCAAACCCTTCAATCATGGTGTATCAAGATAATGTTGGTGGTTATCTCACTCCTCGCACTCAAAATCCTCCCACAACAATCATCAAAGAGCATGTCAATGGTTGTCCCAATTGTTGCCCAGGTGAAATACCAAATCTAAATGTGGCTTCTCCATCATAATTGGGTGAAAACGAGTTGCAAGAGTTTCAAGACAAAAATGATGTGCCATTGGACAAGATGGAAGAATAACTATGTAATTGTAGTATAATGTTTTTTAGAAATTTCCACATTTTGTTGTTTATGATTAGGGTTAATCTCTTTGATTCTGGGTCATCAAGTTTTTGGGTACCAAAACATATATTGGGGTGTTAAATAGCACAGTATATATGCCACTATATTGACTCTATGTGGGAATTCAGGGTGATAACTATTTCTGAATTTTTTGTATTTTGTTCTTATAAAGGGCAAATTTGGTTGCATAGAGCCACTGACACTATTATTTTGTATCAAGCTGAAAATGGCATATTTGGTTGTATCAAGCCTTGACAATATCATTTTGTACTAATATCTTACCTTATATTAATATATATAGGCATATCGCCTTTTCCTAATAATAATTATTATTATTATTATACTACCTTGGAGAAGATTCTTTCCTCTAGTGCATCGTATATTATTCAAAATTTTAACTATTTTTTTAATATTTTTTAATTTTTAATCAACCTTATATTTGATTATAATAACGTACTTGCAATAATTTTTTTTTAAATCATAATAAAACTAATCAACATATCAAAAAAATAGCTTATAGAATCCAAGCTCTACAAAACAATATTTTCAAGGAAGTACCTTTGGTTGAAGAAATATGAGTTGATGTTAAATTTTTGTTGAATTTACCCTATTTGTGCCCCAACCTACTTTCAATAATCTCTAAGAAATTTTGATTTCCCATGCTCAAGAAATATTTTATCTTGCACTTTAGGCTCTAAAAAACCAAGGTGGGTAGCCCTATTAAACACACTAGTTAAAAATATACATTATTTTGCAATCTTCAACAAATGAAAGAATTCATATAAGATGAAAAAGATCTATAAGATTAAGGGGAGTAATTAATCCATTCCTTGTATCTTTAATGTTTAAGTACATGAATGAAGTGAAATAATTAAAGAAGTAAATTATTCTTCATTGGATTGTTAGAAATTTGAAACAGATGAGTAACCAAGATGTTTGTTTGAGAGAAATGTTATAAAACTATAAATAAAATAATGCAATTATAGACACGTGATTCTAGGAGATGTATAAATTTTGAGATGACAATATTGAACTAGGATCTAAAAGAGAAACCACAAGATAATGACTAGATGCATCTGTTACACCCCAATTGTGTAATTACTATTTACTATTACTATGTGTGGTAAAATGTGAATGTAATGTGAATTCAGTGGATGAATAAATTGTGTGTGCACTTTGTTATCACTGCTTTATGAATGAATGTCATTTCATTTAATATTATATGAAGGAATGCATTTATGTGATTGGATGAATATGGTGTTGATATTCTAACTTTGGAGATGTATTATGTATACTACATATTTTGTTGAATAGCTGACTACCTTGGGAATATTTTGAGAATGTGGATGCAAGTATATGTTCATTCCTCTAGGTAAAGGGGAAGAATCACTTGGGAGAAGTTCTTGGTCGCATAACCAGTAGCGTAACCTATTTGATCTTACATACACCACAGTAGAATAACTGAGTCGGGTTATCATGTGGGAAGTAGGTATGTCATCCTTAGCATAATGTGTCTGCATTAGTAAGGATCTTGATTACTATTGAATGCATGCTTGGGTGATGTTTATCTATTTGAGCTTGTGAGTCCTTCCCTATCCTATTGTGTTTGCTTGTGTGATTGAATGAGCGTTTGTATATATGCATATATATACATATGTCAGCATACGCATAGGATGGATATAATGGGATGTCCATACGAGTATGATGACATATGTATAGAGATGCATATATGTATATAAATGATTGATATGACGCTTTAGTCATGTAGGTCATGATCATTTGGATATTGAATGGACCATTTGACTGTCATGTTGCTAAATAGTATATATATACAATACACACATAAGCGTAAATGCTTAATAGAGGAGTGTGTGTGTATATATACATATATATAATATATTATTATTATGTGAAGATTATAATCTTGTCGTAGAGGAGAATGAATAATAGTGTTTGGCGCCACCTTTGAATCCCATTACCTGTAGATGTCTATTTTGAGATGCAAATTGAATTCCATCATATGCAGATTTGAGTTGGTCTTTATTTGTTGTCATTTAGCTAAGTCAACCTGTAGTTGTTTAAGCTAATTATATGCTTTCATATTCGCCACCTTTTAGTTGAGATTGATGTGTTGATGTGCATGCAATTTGCTATCAAAGTTCATGCCCATTTTGTAGGAAGATTAGTCACTAGTTTGTTGTATAAATAGAGGAGTAAGTTCATTTGTTTGGAAACATTCATTATACAAAGCTTATGCATCATTATTCTTCTTCTATGCATTCTTGAGCAAGTTTTTGCATTCCATTTCCATCTAGACTAATCTTCCAAATTCAGTGAGTAAGAGCTTTTTGCATTAGAAAGAGAATTATTACTATTTGAGAGAAGTAATTGTCAACTTGTGAGATAATGGTTGTTGAGCCTTGTTGGAGGATCACTACCAGGCTACTTGTTGTCCATAAAGTGTTGTGTTTTTAGTCAGTCAATTGGAAAGCTTATCACAAGCATGAGTATATTCTTCCCTTGTTTGCAACAGTGTTGAATGATTTGCTTTTATTTGTTTGAAGTATATTATGGTTACATGCATTTAGAGAAAAGTATTGTTCACTTTGAAAGAAAGTAGAACCTACATATACTATTGTGAAATGCTTGTATTTACTCCATAATAGGAGGATTATGTTTATCATAAGTATTACATACTAGATATGAATAAACATTGGAAGCATAAGGCTTATTCATAGCTTTAAGCCCTTTAAGACAAAGAGGTGATACTCTCAAATGGAGTCCTCTATTGATATGACAACTCTTCGATTGAGGTCATGATTTGTGTTTGTATTTACTCCATGATAGGAGGGATGTTTGTCATAGGTATTATTATTATACTAGATATGATTGGACATGGGTAAGAGAGAATGTTTGTCATAGGTATTGTTATTATACTAGATATAATCAAACATAGACAAGCTTAAGGAATACTCATAGCTAGATATTTAATTATGCTAGATGGCTAGTAGGTCACTCCTAGGGTTGTTATCTAGTGAAGGGAGGGAACTAGTAGGTTACTCTTGGGAATGTTGTCCAGTGAAGGGAGGGAACTAGTACTTTGCTTTATGATTTGTGTTTCCTTAGGTTGTTTAAGAGATAGGTTATCCTGGGGAGTATCTTTCCTGTAGAGAGGTATTTCCTAAGCATAGATATAGTGACCTTAAGTCAAAACGAGCTTGCTATAGTGTAAGTGAATGGTAGACCATCACTTGAAGTACTGAGTGAGAATACTTTGGCCAAAGTAGTGTGAATGTTTGAGGCTCCATTGAAGAAGTGTGAATTCCTGAGACTCCACTGTCAATTCACAGTGTCCATTTAAATGCATGAGGGCTACCTAGCGTAGGTTATAAATCCTAGTTATGTAGAGCACCACACTAAGCTTAGATTGGTATGTCATATGGGGTTACCCAACCAATACCTTCGTCGAAGGGTAGGGATATCTATCATTGATAGACGTGTGGGGGAACGCATATGAGTCCATGGTTGGTAGAAAAGTGCTTGAGTGATGCTTCTCCTCCTCAATAGACGACAAAAGACCAAGGTTTTGAAAGGTGGATTCTTGAACCATCTATATCTTATGCTCTGAAGCTTAGTGGAGTTGTGTTTATAATTGTGTGCATTCTTGGAATATTGTAATTGGTGAAATTGTCATATTAGAATGGAATCTCTATTGAATATTGTATGACATATTTGTTCAATATGATATCTATGATTTTGGAAGATTTGTATAATTACTTTGGATTGCAATGACAAATTGGAATTGTGTTATTTCAATTAAGCATGTAATTTACATTATTGGAAGAAATTTTTTTATTTATATGTCATGGCATCATGATTTATTTACTTAAGGTGAAAACATTGGAAATTTTACTGTGAAGAACACCAAGGTTGTCACATGTGGTATCAAAGCAGCCAAGTTCAACACTAGAACCTATGATCTCATTACATAAGTGTTACATAAACCTTAACAGAAGATAATGGGTGAAATGTTCCTACGCCAAGATGGCAAGAAAAAAGAACATGGAGACATGAAAAGGAAGATGAGATTCCTAGAAACTTGTTTAAGTTTGGACTAGTTAAGAGTCGTCCCTAGAGTGAAAACTCCTAAACCAACAACTTATTATTAAATTCCCTTGGATTGCTGAAGATTATGCAATTGGGTTATGTAGGAAGGCTAGGAAGTATAACCAATATATACCTTCATCCTATGAAATAGATATAAAACTATGAGGGATAGAGAAGATTGAGTGAATCTCACTTATTGATAGTAGCTTATAGCTTCAAAGAGTTAAGGATTCTTGCATTCAGGAAGAATACTACGAATCCATGAGTATGCATTATTGGCATAATTTGGATTAAAGTTGAAATTCAACAAAGGAGGTATCCAAGAGGTTGGAGAACTCTTGACTTGAATCAATTTTTTGTGCAAGGCTAGGAACTTGTAAGAAAAGAGATAGTACCTTAGGAATAAGGGAAAAGACCATAGTGGTCAGAAAAGAAGTAATCAACAAAGTGGACATGTTTCCAACAACCAAAATTGATGAGAACAATTTGGAGTTTCGATTGAGATGAGAAAAAGAAGCCTAAAAAGGTAAATCGTATTGATTCGACAAGGTTTGGATAGTACATAGATGGATTGGAGTATAAGTAGAGCTCACCAATGTGTCAATAAAAACCAACGTACGTTAGAGATTGCAAAAGGAAATGGAATACAGTATGACACTATAATGTGTCAAATCAATAGAAGTTGTAAGGAGACAACTCTCTAAGCTGAAAAGTACATCAACAAAAGAGGCTTTGTGGATATGGATATTCCTCCACCAAAAAGAATAGTGGAAAGAGAATTGGAATAATAGAGAACCTCTTAACTTGTAAAGTTGTCGATTATTCATTAGATCTCTTATTGGATGATCCAAAATATTGAATCTATGAGATAGAAAGCCACGATGAATCTAACTTTGGGAAAAAGTATATTCAAGGTATGACATTGAGGCAAGAAAATGTAATAGAAAGCCAACAATGTGGAATGTAAAATCATTTCATGAAAGAAAAATGTTTGCTATAAGTACAAATTTGCATCAAACAAATGTCATGGAAACACTAAGGGGGGAAGGAGGAGAGTGGAATGACTCGGATTAAGTACCCCACCCAATGAAAAACGTGGGTATATTTTCAATTTGGAAGAACTTTGACTTCTTAGTAAGTCATGATGTCAATTAAGTCATGTATTTCATGACCACAAGGATAAGGTATTAAAAATTTTGGAGAAAGATAAATGGAAAGGTCAAGGAACATGACCTATTATCACTCCATACCTTATATTTATTTGATTAGAGGATCAAATAACATTATCATTGATGCCTTAAGGAAAGGATAGGAAAAAAACTTGGTCATGAAAGGGAAGATCAAGATTACTTGTGATTTATAAGAAAGCTTCTTACTACTCCTATTGCCTTATGGGGAATAGTTGTTGTTGATCTAATCTTAGATAGTTAGACTATGTGTATAGTGTGAGATATGTCAAATTTCGTGAAGCAACTTGGCATTATTATCTAACTATGACAGAAAACCTTGGGGATGATAAGGTTTAGCTATAAAGCCATAGAGAAGGTATGCAAGATACGATGTGATTTTTTGTGAACCACATCAAAATATCTTTGTTGGAATGATTATTTGATCAGACTCGAATGAAACCCTAGGTTTAGAATAACCTAATTGGGACGAGAAGTTCATTCGAATAAAGAGAATAACTTACTTGGTTGAGTTGTACATTTGGTCTTGATTGATGTTAGTGTAATTAATTAATTATTACACTCGCATAAGTTAACTTAGGTCTTGCATTTAATTAATTAAGTCCTAGGTTGCATTATTAGAAATAAATCATTTAATAAATCATTTAAGATATAGGATAATATTTCCTTCCTAGTTTGTAGGATAAGATCTCTTCTTGATCTTATGTCATCTTTTAAAAATCATCTAGATATAGTTTTCCTTTTGCCTATATATTCAGGCATCTTGCTCATTTGTAA